>JAGIQG010000007.1:18861647-19299147 GCA_024679065.1 Sphyrna mokarran | reverse complement strand
AAGTGGTCCGTGAGTTTAGTGAAGGACTTTCAGTTTGACCTCCATTTAGAGTTCAATAATGATGGCACATTTCTGCAACACGGTGTAAACCACAAGAAGAGGCGATGGCCGAGTGGTATTATTGCTAGACACCATAACTGGAAATGCAGCTGATGTTTTGGGGATCCGAGTTCGAATCTGGCCACGGCAGATGGTAGAATTTGAATTCAATAAAAAAAATCTGGAATTAAGAATCTGATGACCAATAAACAATTGTCGATTGTTGGGAAAAACCCATCTGGTTCACTAATGTCCTGGAGAAGGAAATCTGCCCTCCTCATGTGGCCTGGCCTAAGTGTGACTCCAGAAGCACAGCAATGTGGATGACTCTCAACTGCCCCATGGGGCAACACAGATGGGCAGTAAATGCTGACCAACCAGTGATACCCATGTTCCATGAACAAATATTAACAAGACATATTCTCTTTAAACTGGAAGTTGATCAGGTTGAACAGGGATTGTGTAATTGAAATGTGGAGCTGTTTTAAAAGGCAAAATATTGCAGATGCTGGAATCTGAAACAAAACCAGAAAACGCTGGAAAATCTCAGCAGGTCTGACAGCACCTGTGGAGAAAGAATACAGCCAACTTTTCGAGACTGGAAGATCTTGCGTCAGAGCTCAAACAAAGTGTTATCCAGACTGGAAACGTTGGGTCTATTCTCTCTCTACAGATACTGTCAGACCTGCTGAGATTTTCCAGCATTTTCTGTTTTTGTTGTTAGACTTTTAAAAGTTGTGTTTGCTACACATTCTCAAAGGTCCAAGTGATATTGCTGAAAGTAACTGCTGTGTCTGAATGGTTTCAAGAAGAAGATAGATATATTTATAATTTTTATAAATTATAAATATAAATTTATAAATTTTTATAAATTATAAATAAAATTTATAATTTTTTTTTGTGTGCAGTTCTGGTCCCCGCATTATAAGAAAGATGTGGAGGCTTTGGAGAGGGTACAGAGGAGGTTTACCAGGATGTTGCCTGGTATGGAGGGCAGGTCTTATGAGGAGAGGCTGAGGGATTTGAGGTTGTATTCGTTAGAAAGCAGGCGGCTAAGAGGGGACCTAATCGAAACATATAAGATGATTAGAGGTTTAGATAGGGTGGATAGTGATAGCCTTTTTTCTAGGATGGAAAAAGCTAGCACAAGGGGACACAGCTTTAAATTAAGGGGTGATAGTTATAGGACGGATATCAGAGGCAGGTTCTTTACCCAAAGGGTGGTTCGGGAGTGGAATGCCCTGCCTGCAGCAGTTGTAGATGCGCCAAGTTTGGTGGCGTTTAAGAGGTTAGTTGATAAGTATATGGAAGAGAAGGGAATGGTTTAGTTTGGAGGGGCATTGCTTTTTATATTGGTCGGCGCAACATCGAAGGCCGAAGGGCCTGTTCTGTGCTGTAATGTTCTATATCCCTAATAAGAAAAGGGATAAGGGGATATGGGGAACAGGCGAGGAGGCGGATTTGAGACCAGGGAGAGATCAGGCATGATCTGATTGAATGGCAGAGCAGGCTCAAAGGGTTGAATTTGCCTACTTCTGCTCCTAATTCCTATGTTCCTGTATTCACCTCTTGCAATCAATAGCTAGTTCAAGAAGGAGTTTTGTGCTTGTTTATTCCTATGTCATGTACGAAATGGGGAAGGCACAAAGATTTTGTGCATGTCTACGATAAGAAACAGCATTGGAGTTGATAGGTCCTGAGTATCCTGTCACTGGCTGGGCCGGAGATCGGGAAACTACCCTGAAGATGAGCAACATTCAGTGTATTCACTATATTAAATGGTGCAATTCAGCAACCCAGCAATGTCCTAGCATTGAGGTATTCACTACATGTACCACATGCATACATCACTGATATAATCCCAGGACTACTCTGGTCCTGAAGAGAGTGAAACAGATGGAGGGAATGAGAGATAGATAAGGAGAGAAGAAGCGAAACAGAGATGGATGGAGAAGAGAGAGAGAGAACATGAATACATCTCAATATCCTATCACATTTCTCTGGACACAGCTTGGAGATATACTGGGGGATTGGTCATTCTAATGGAATCCATTCTAATTATCCCACACTGATAATTCGCATTAAAGGATTACATCTGAGCACTTTCCTTCAGAGTTGTGTCACACAATAACGTGCATTTACATGCCTTTAACTCGCCTTTAACACCGCAAACTGTCCCAAAATACCTCAGGGGGCTGTAATCAGACAAATTCTGTCACTGAGCCCCAGGAAGAGACATGAGGATTGGCAACCAACAACTTGGTGAAAGGCAGAGAGTGAGATTTTCCAGGCTTTCCCTCTGGTGGGCTTTTCCAGTCACGCTGAAGGTGGTCCCCACCCCTGTGGCAAGACTAGAAACCCCATCAGCTGCCAATGGTGAGCTGCATCTGCAGCTGGAAAGCAAGCCATTGGGGACTGAAAATGCCAGTCAGAGATTTTAAGGAAGATCTTAGAGGAGGAGCAGGGAGTAGAGTAATCCAGAGAGGTGGCTTCTCAACTTGCAGCTTTGATCAACGGAGACACAACTGCTAATGGCATGGTGATGGAAAACTCAATGGTACTGCCTTGTTAAACCTTCATTACCAGGTGATTAAAATGTATATTCCAAAGTGTCATGGTAAATGCATGGGATTACGGGAATAGGACCAGAGTAGGATTGTGATGTGTGCAGATTTGATGGGCTGAATGGCCTCCATCTGTGCTGTAGGATTCTATGATTGTATGAATGCCAGCACGGCAATGGAAGGTGTTTTGAGTTCACCGGCATCAGTCAGGCAGGCCTTGGGGAGGAGGACAAGTCTGGTTGGGGCAGAACCATTGTCCTGTGGGTGACCATTGGCATGGGGTGGCTTCTCCAGGATCAAGGGACATTCTAAAAGAAGGAACTCCCAGCACCCACTGCAGGGTCACCAAGGTGTATCTGATATTTTCTTTTATTCATTTGTGGGATGAATGTCACTGGCTGGAATCTATTACCTGTCCCTAACTGTCCTCCATTTCAGCCTTATTGCTGTAGACCTGGAGTCACATGTAGGCCAGACTGGATAAGGATAGCAAAGTTTTTCTGACACTCAACAATGGTTTTATGGTCATCAGTAGGCTTCTAACTTCAGATTTTTTTTCAATTCCAATTTCACCATCTGCCTTAATGGGATTTGAATTTAGGTCCCCAGATCTTGCTCTGGTTCTTTGAGTTACTAGTCCACTGACATTCCCACTATACCACTGCCTCTCTGGCCCTGACAAAATGCCAGTGGAGGCGGGAAGAAACCCTTAATTGGTCAGTCTTCAATTCAGGTCACTTGTCGTACAATCATAGACTCCCTACAGTGCAGAAGGAGGCCATTTGATCCATCGAGTCTGCACCGACCACAATCTGACCAGGCCCTATTCCCTTAACTCTCATATTTACCTGGCTAATCCCCCCAACACCAGGATCAATTTAGCATGAAAGACATTTAGATATTTTCCATCTTTCCCGCCAGTCGGCAAATGGTGGCATGCCATTTTGCCAGCCTTTCCATTTCCTGCCCCATCGTTAATGCCCTGGAAAATTCTGGCCTCTTCCAGCCTCCGATCTGTCCCTACCATCTCCCTCCTCACCCCACCCCCTTCCTCCCCATCCCCCTGATCTGCATGGGGAAACCTACAGTGAGGCCAGCAAGAGTCATTGAAATTCCCATTCACATTGGCAGGATCAGATGATCCCACTAGCAGAAGGGCTGGAAAATTCCGACTGAACTCTCAGTAATCTGCTTTGTCATTCAAAGAACAAATAAAATTACAGCACAGGAACAGGCCCTTCGGCCCTCCAAGCCTGTACTGACTGTGCTGCCCAACTGAACTAAAACCTTCCTACCCTTCCGGGGACCATATCCTGCTATTCCCATCCTATTCATGTATTTGTCAAGATGCCTCCTTAAAAGTCACTATCGTATCTGCTTCCACTACATCCCCCGGTAGTGAGTTCCAGCACCCAGTGTTCCTCTGTGTGAAAAAACTTGCCTCGTACATTATAAGATGTTGAGACACACAGATCGGGTGGATTCTCAGAGGCTATTTCCCAGGTCATTATGAGAGGACACAGGTTTAAGGTGGTGGGGAGAAGATACAGAGGAGATGTCAGGGGTAAGTTTTTCACTCAGAGGGCAGTGGGTGAGTGGAATCGGCTGCTGTTGATGGTGGTGGAGGCGAAATCGCTGGGGTCTTTTAAGAGACTTCTGGACGAGTACATGGGATTTAATGGGATTCAGGGTTAAAGGTAAGCCTAGTAGATAGGGATACAGCACAACTTGTGGGCAGAAAGGTCTATTTGTGCTGTAGTTTTTTTATATTCTATGTTCTATCTCCTTTAAACCTTGCCTCTCGCACCTTAAACCTGTGCCCCCTAGTAATTGACTCTTCTATCCTGGGAAAAAGCTTCTGACTATCCATTCTATCCACACCCCTCATAATCTTATAGATTTCTGTCAGGTTGCCCCTCCCCCTCCCTGCTCAACCTCCATCATCGGTTAAAAAAAGACCACAATTTGAAAGGCAGTTGTGGGGATGTAGTAATTAATAACATTGCTTGAAATGATAGGATTTCTTACCCATGCATGAAATCAACTCAAAACTGACAGGAAACAGTTTTCAAATGGACACCGCAGGTGTTAGCCGAAGAGAGATATTTTGGACATGTTATTCTCATGCAAGCAGTGTGAGCAATGTTTGGGGCCAAGTAGAATCAAATGATTGGATGCTGAAGACTGCCAAGAAAGAGTTGTTCTGCCAGCCAGCTGCTCCATGCAGGGCATAACATCTCGTTTTGTATTCTTATCCCATTTTTCCTCCCTCGTCTTTTCTGCTGATCCGTGGATCCCACTTACTGTCACTGCTCTTTCTGTAGGGAATTCGGAAAAAAATGCCACAGTGTAATTAGCGAACAGAAGGCGTTCCGCCTTAGCTCTGTCATCACCAAAGCTTTTATAAAGCCCCAAAATGTGTCCTTTTATTCTCCATCCCTCCCCCCCCCCCCCCAACACTCTAGTTTTGTATGAAAAAATTGTTTGTGTTTCTCAGCTTTGAAACCCTTGTGTATGTCAAATGGATCCACTGCAACACAGGATAGTGAGGCAACCCATTGCACGACCCAACAAGGACAAGCTCTCAGATTAAAGCAAAGGTGGCACAGTGCTTAGCATTGCTGCCTCCCACCTCCAGGGACCTCGGTTCGATTCTGGCCTTGGGTCACTGTCTTTGTGGAGTTGGCTCATTCTCCCCATGTCTGCATGAGTTTTCTTCAGGTGCTCCAGTTTTCTCTCACAGTACAAAGATGTGTGGTTAGGTGAATTGGGCGTGCTAAATTGCTCCTTAGTATCATGGGGACTAGCAGAATAAATACATGGGACTCTAGGGACAGGGGCTCAGTGGGATTATGGTCAGTGCAGACTTGATGGGCTGAACGGCCTTCTGCATTGTCGGGATTCTATGAATGTTGAGCAAAGCTCACACAATTGTAGAATTGTAGAATCCTGACAATGGAGAAGAGGCCATTAGGCCCATTAAGTCTGCACCGATTCACTGACAGAGTATCTTACCCAGGCCCTTTTCCCTTTCCTATCCATGTAATCCTGAATCTTTGGTATCCTAATCCCCCTAATCTGCACACTGTGAGAGACGAAGGGGTAATTTAGCATGGCTAACCCACCTAACCTGCACATCTTGTAGGAGAAAACCGGGGCACTCAGAGAAAACCCATGCAGACATGGGGAGAAGGTGCAAACTCCACACAGACAGTCACTGAAGGCTAGAATTGAATGTGGGTTTCTGGAGCTGTGAGGCAGTGGTGCTAATCACTGTGCCACCGTGCTGCCAGTTCATACAGCAGCTAGGAAAATGCTCCAAGGGTGTTAGAACGTTGTAAGGTAATGCCTGCTCGGATCAGTTCTGTTTTGATAGAGGGGGCTGGGGGTAGGGGGGCAGGGAGATCAGGGATAAAGTGGAACTTTGATCCCCAGTGATGCCTGGACATGGGAGATGTGGCTTTTCCGCACCCTTTAACAGGTGGTTTGGGCGCAGCACTTAGTTTAAGTTGTTGAGCAAAGGAGGAATATAAAATCATTTTTTCCTTAATATGGATTTCTCCAGATAACGTATGGCACAATTTGCCTTTTCCATTCTGCACGCAGGTTTTTTTTATTCATTTGTGGGCCATGAGTGAGATATTATGCCCTGCATGGAGCAGCTGGCTGGCAGAATGGCCAGCATTTATTACCCATCCCTAGCTGCCCTTGAGAAGGTGGTGGTGAGCTGCTTTCTTGAATCGCTGTAGTCCACGTGCTGTGGGTTAACCCACAATGCCATTAGGGAGGGAATTCCAAGATTTTGACCCAGTGACTGTGAAGGAACAACGATATATTTCCAAGTCAGGATGGTGAAAGCCGATATATGTGCTTAAGAATAATGCCCTACACATTCCACAATCAGTAACAGATCCTCTCACTTATTACCTATCCCTTTATTTCCCCTTTCTTCAACTGACTCTCTAACCTACTCTCAATGTTGACTTCGCCAAACTGAGTTGTGAATTTCAGAGCCACACAATCTTCTGTTTCTTCTGTTCTGTGTGCAAAATATCTTACACTTAATCCTGTACCTGACTCTCCTCATTCTGCACTCCCCAGTCACTGCGCGTTGCCTCAATTCCTTTCAATTTTAAACCAACTTTGCCGTGTTTATTTCATGACATAAAGCGCCATTCACTCATAAGCGATTGTATAAACATGTGCTGGGATTTTTCTCCCACCCTGTGGCATGTTTTGTGGTGACAGGAGGTAGTGTGCGCTCCCTGGCGGCAGGGTGTTATGGTTCGACCATTGTTAACGAGGTCTTCCGTTGAACAAACCTCTCGCTTTTGGGAAACCTGCCATGAGGGTGCGTCATTGGTATGACTGTAAGATGCCGCTAGCGTGAACAGGCATAATATTTCAGCATTGTTGTGGGTTCATTTATTAAGATTTGGCACAAAAGCACAGGTATACATGGATAGAAAATTTGAAGACAACAGCAGGAGAGTTGTGTGCGCTGAGTTCTGCTCACAGGCCAAAGTGAGACTGAGACTGGATCATGTGACACACTTCCCTGCTAGTTTCGGCATACTGCTGGCCCTTAAATGTAGATTACAACACCTTTTATTATTCATCCTTCATCTCCTCAGCTCCATTGAAAGTAATCCTTTTAAACAGGACTGGGATTCTCCAATCTCATTCACCCTGCCCCATCTGCCAGCAAGAATGGAAAATTTGGCACTCAGCCAAATTTTCATTCATTGCTTGGTACTGGTGAATCCCAGATGAGGTTGGAGGTTTCCAGCAAGAATGTCTGCTCATCATTTTTTTTAGGTGGAGGAGTGTATGTGGTGCCAAGTACGTAAAGAGGAAGGAGAAAATTCTCTGACTAAATGGACGGAGAAAAGATAGTGATGTGAGAGTGGGAAATGCAATTAGTATTTCAATTTAGTGGGCTTGAAAGTCCATGGACCTCTGTTCTGGCACAATTACTATGAATTTCCACCATTAGCCTATTTTACAGGTGGATAGCCACCTCTCAATGGATGCATTTTGAATGTTACCATATTCATATTAAGGACCAGATTAGAAACTTCAAGATAATTAATGAACTTAACCTTGATCCTAACTTTAACATGTGATTTTAGCATTAGGGTGAGGATAAAGCATTTCACTACAGATATGATTCAAATGACCCACTAGGAAGCTTTTATCAAAACTTTAGTTAAGAACGCAGAATATAACAAAAAGAATTAGCATAACTTTTACCAATTAAAATACCTCAACATGACAAAGTGTAATTCTCAACAGCAAGCTACCTCAATTGTTTCAATTTAGCCCATATCCCCACATAGACATGAATCCCTTCTTTAGAACCCATTAGCACAAAAATCAAAGATGCTTGCGTAGGTATTAGATTTCCAGCCTTTTGACATTTCTGCAGAATGTTCCAGAACGTCCTAATTCTCACACAACAATTTTCCACAGAAAGCTCTACGTCTAGAATCTCAGAGAAAGAGATTTATTTCCCAGCAGATGCGAGTGAGCAAGGGATACAGAGAAGGCGACCTCTCTCTAAACATCCCAGAAGCAGACTGCCTTGAGTTCTCTGTGAAGGCCTAGCTGTAGCAAGGTATATGACCCTATCTGTCAATTAACCCAATCAAGCCCCACTCTGCAACATTCCAATGGAGAACACAAAAGAACAGAATCCTACGTTAATTCAGATTAAAACAAACACTATATCAATTATAGGGGGATGGCCTAGCTGTATTATTACTAGACAATGAATCCAGAAACTCAGCAGCTGGCAGAATTTGAATTCAATACAAAATATCTGGAATTAGGAATCTACTGGTGACCGTGAAACCATTGTCGATTGTTGGAAAACCTGTTTGGTTCACTAGTGTCCCTTAGGAAGGAAATCTGCTGTCCTTATCTGATCTGGCCTACTCGTGACTTCAGAGACTCAGCAGTGTGGTTGACTCTCAATTGCCCTCCAAAGGCAAACTAGGGATGGGCAATAAATGCTGGCCAGCTAGCCCATATCCCATGAATGAATATTTTGAAAAATTAAGATTAATTATGTTGCTGCAGTAACAATGCAGTGCTGCTGGATCCATATGAAATGGAAGGGACTAGTAAACATATTCAACTAAAATACATTTCTTAAAGGCACACTGAGTGCAATTGGGATCAGTGTCTACATTCAGAATTACCCCACATCATCTCCATGCCAGCAGCTGTGTGATCAGGCTCCTTTGTTCTGGTTCTTCCAGGATTGAGATAATATCCTGTTCTTGGTTTGAAAGGCAATTCTGCTTCAGAAATGAAGCACCGTGAGAAGTAGCAGACTCAAAAGTAAAATGTTAGAAATGTCAGAAATCAACAGAAAATGCTGGAAATTCTCAGGTAACCTCTACAGACAGTGGAACTGAGCTAATGAGCTGAATTTTCCCGCCCTGTGATGGTGGGCCCGGAGGCAGGAATTGGAGAGGGTGGGAAAGGAAAATGGAGGGCAGCTGGATCCGAATCCTCGGAACTGAAGAAGTTTCCCAGATTGGCTGTCTGCAGCATGGAATAAGGCAACTAACGAATCTGGATCATTAAGAGAACACTCAATTAGAATCAAGGCTCTTTCTGATCACTTTGATCAGGATGACACACCGCACGAATAAAATCTGAGGAAAATGGAAATTAAAACAAAGCAATCATCTGTTAGTTTACATCAGATATTCACAAATTTGCTTCTACAAGATTAAGGGCGCTTGTCTGTCTTAATGAGCAGACATTGTAAAGCTGATTTTAGGTGCTTCTTAACTATAGCCCTTGCTGGCTCACACTAATCTTTCTAAATGTGCAGGCGGTGGCAATTTGCAAAGCACTTGATTGTTATTAGGGATGTTTTTCAGTCGATAAGGAAGGGGGAGCCTGGAACCAGGGAGGCCTCAGTCAATTAACCTCAGTTTAATGCTAATCATTAACATTTCCTGTTAGGAGAAAATAGATTTTTTCTGTGTGTGGTGTGTATGTGTGTATATGAGGGCGTGTGTGTTTATGTGTGTATGTATATTTATGCATGTATATATTTACACGTATGAGTTTATGAGTTTGTATACATTTATATGTGAGTGTCTCTATCTCTGTATATTTGTCAGTATATGTGTTTATGTAGATCTATATGTACTTGTGTATGCGTATATGTATGTGTATATAAATGTGTATGTGTGTGGCGCGTATATATATATATGTTGTATATAGTATGTGTGTGTGTATATATATATATATGTATATCTCTGTGTGTGTGTGCCTACGTGTATAATATGTGCATATATATATGTGTGTGTGTGTGTATGTGTGTGTCTGCATGCATTTGTATGTGTGCATGCGCATGCATATGTATATAAGTGTGTCTGCATGTGCATGTGTTTCTTTGTGTCTGTGTGTGTATGTACATATGTGTGTGTATATATATATGTGCATGCGCATATGTGGGTATATATGTTGTCTGTGTGTTTGCACTTGAGTGTGTGTGTGTGTGTGTGTGTGTGTGCGTGTTTGCATATGTATGTATGTGCATCTGTGTGTGCGTATATGTATATGTGTATACGTATGTGTATGTGTATATATGTGTGTGTATACATGTGTGTGTGAGTGTGAGTGTAAAGGGAGATTGAAGTAATTGCTGACCTTGGTTGGACAGGTTAAGAGTTGTTAAACGGTGATACTCATTTGCACAGATTAGACTTGTCTGTTGGTTTTTCTTTCAGTCCATTTCCACTTCTGTAGAGAGCAGCACTTGACCTCTGCATAGCTGTAACAAGACACGCTTTGATTTTTCAGCAAAGCATTGAACACGTTGGATAATTACAGCTTTTTTTGTTTTAGCTTTCTGCTGAAATTCTCACATTTGCTGTCAGCCGTGCAACTGAGGGAACAGTATAGGGACATAATTCCATTAGCAGTTAATGTGTTAGCAATATAGTTAGTATAATTCTAAACTGGTATAGTGTCCCATGACAGGAATCAGCCCAGTGTGCCGGTCAAATCTTCCAACCTTCCCATGCTTATAAAATATTAAAATACTGCATGTGTTTTAATAATATTGACAGAGCGCATCAATATATATTGATGAGAGATTAAATGAGCTTCTCAGAACCATCATGTTGGCCCAGTCTGATTGGGAGCAGTGCCGGTGAGTTTAATGACAGAGCTTTTGGATGTAGAGACCTGACACGTACCATCTCCTGATTAACTTATTAAAATTCACTTCCTTGCATTGAAATCCCTCTGTGATTTTGCCTTTCTTTACTGCAATAGGCTGGCTCAGCTCCATAATCCTCCGATATCTCTGCACTCCGCCAATTCTGGCCACATGCACACCCCCAAGTTTCTGCATGTCAGTGGCAGTGGTTCCAGCTGCTTTGACCTTAAATTTAGCAAATCCTTCTCCTCTCTCCAATGTAGAAAGTTGAGAAAGTTCAGAAGTCATGATTAGAAGGGATTTCTGTGTCTGATAAATGGCTGAAGCAGAAAGATAAAGACCTGGATTTTTCCGATGGCAGATTCCTGTTCCACCATTTGAATAGTTCATGGAAACCCATGTCCGCCAACTTTCTCTCTGCCTCATTCCTATCTCACATTCCAATGAGCATAAATTTGCTGCAAGTGGGACTTCTGCCCTTAAACAGGAGGATGTTTGTCCTTAAAGAATAGGTATCTAGAAGGCCAAGGGCAGCAGATATATGGGATCATTGCTACCTGCAAGTTCTCCTCCAAGCCACTCACCATCCTGACTTGGAAATATGTCACCATTCATTCACAGTTGCTGGGTCAAAATCTTAAAATTCTCTCCCGAATGGCACTGTGGATTCAAGAAGGCAGCTCACAACCACCTTCTCAAGGGCAACTAGGAACGGGAAATAAATGTTGGCCAGCCAGCAATACCCATCTCTCACGAATGAATAAAACAACACAGAGTTGCCAGTCAAACTGGTTGGCTCGCAGCTGGTGGAGGGGGGTTAGGGGGAGTTGGGGCAACTCCCGAGTCCCTGCATTGGCAGAAGCTGTGGACTGCATTCCACTGAGCCAAAGTCCCAGGAATGCAAGGAAAAGTAAGTGTTCGGGATCTCAGGTTGGGGAAAGTAGGGAAGGATGTCGGTGGTGGTGGGGTGGGGTGGGGGGGTTGGTGGTAGGGAGCTGGAGATTGGGGAATTGGGGAGAGGCTGCTCAGAGGAAATCCAGCAACCACCAGGTTTTGGGAGGGGGCAGGATGGGGATGGGGGTTGTGGAGGGGCTCCCGAAGTTAGAAATGGGTTTTTGATGCTGATGTCCCCATAACTTCCCTCAGAGACCTCAGCCCCATTGTTTCTGGCCTTCCCCAGTGCCCAGGAAATCATCCCACCAGCTTAGAAATTGAAGCCAAGTGGGAAACAGCCATTAAATAGTCAATAATTGGTCTCTTACAGCCCTCAATTGGAGAAAGGAATGGGCAGCCCTTTCTCCCAAGTATAAAATCTCTGAGAAGTTGGGGCTGGCAAGACCCATTTGTCCAATTTCACGCTCACTCCTCATCTAAAAATCTGCTGGTGGGGGAAACGTGAAAATCAGGCCAAAATGTTGGGTGAGGGAAAGAGAGTTAAAGTTCCAGCTGATTTTTCACTCTGAAATAGATGGAATGAAGACACAGCTAACGTGATTGGAGTTACGCTAATTTACATCTTTCAAAGGAATTGGACATATGTCTGGATTCCGAATGCAATGAAGTGTTTCTGGCAAAGATAGCTGAATGCTGGCTGAATGACCATGGCTTGTGGTGCTGACACCATGGACAGAATATTACGGCCTCTTTACCAGCGAGACCTTCCAGTCCCACCCGAAGTCAGTGAATGGCTCACTACGTCTTCAGGGACTGCCCCTGTTTTGAGTGGGCTGTAAAATTCCACTCCATGGAAATTTCACTACATGGAATGGCTTAGGACTCTTAAAAGAAGATTTGTTTGGTTGATCTTTGCGGGAGCAGGTGGATACTCTCAACTAGCTTTCCAAAGACAAAGCTAATGGAACGACCAACTCCATAGAATCTTACTTTGGATGATAACTGGATCACCAGGGTGGGTGAAAGTGAATTCCAGGGGGCTGTGGCAAACCTTTGAGTTGGTATATAGAGAAGTGCATGACAAAGTGCTTTGGGGCAAGTACATGACCAAAAAAGATGTACACTTTTCATAGAAAGGTTGGATGTGTTGCGTTCCCCGTTCTGGTTAACAGAAGAGAGCACTGGAGATCTCTGGGATGTGTATCATATGTGCAGGTTGAAAGATGGGGAAGAAAATTAAACACTCCCAAAACAAGATGGCTTTGACCCCAGCTATAAAGCCACATATTCTGTCCACTTTGTTGTCTGACTACTTAACGGGGAACTTTTCATTTTATCTCATGAGAGTTGATTACATACTTTACAAGTGGTGCCAAAATACTAAAACTGGAGCTGAAAGAGTTGTAAAGTCGTCATTTACCTCAACATTCAACATGTCATTATTGAACAGCAATCAACAAAGGAAGAAAAGCAATTTTGGTATGCTGTGTGAACATGCCATTGTCAGTCTCAGTGAATGTTAACACATTTACTTCAAGGTAACCTACTTCTGTATAGCATCTCATCACAAACTGACTGAAACATTGAAAACAGGGAGGAGAGGTAAAGGATGATTATAGAGCAGAGGAACAGAGAAAGCATCATTTCACAAGGGTCAACGCTGAGAACAGTTTTTAATCATAATTAAAATACGAATCTGAGTTTGTGGATTCGGGAACCAATATCTCAACATTAGAATTTGCAAGCACCGTCAAACTGAGTGGGTACGCAGATAGGGGGTGGTGAGTGAAGTGTGTAGCTAACACTGAGAAAGAATGCGACATGAATGCATTATTTTTTTAATAGTGTCACAAGTAGGCTCACATTAACACCGCAATGAAGTTACTGTGAAAATTCCCCCAGTTGCCGCACTCCGGCGCCTGTTCGGGTACACCAAGGGAGAATTTTTAGCATAGCCCATGCACTTAATCCGCATGTCTTTCAGACTGTGGGAGGAAACTGGAGGTCCTGGTGCAAAACCCACACAGACGTGGGGAGAAAGTGCAGACTCTGCACATACGGTGACCCAAGCTGGGAATCAAACCCAAGTCCCAACGCTGTGATATTTGGCCACCCAAGAAAGCTTGCACTCTGGGAAGTTAAGTAGCAACTTAACTCTTACGTTTAATAGATGTAAGATAATGCATGTTGGTGGAAAATAAATGAAAACACCACCTTGGGAAATGAGAATCTGAATGAGATACACGAGGCTTTAGAGTTACAGGTGAGCAAATCATTAAAATCAGCAGTGCAGATTGGGAACACAATAGAAAGTGCTATTAAAGCACTGGCATTTATATCTCGGCTATGGCATTCAAAAGTAGTGAAGTTATTTTAATGTACGTACGATATCTTGGTGAGGTTGTATTTAGTATTGTCTGCAGACTTGGCCTTCACACTGTAAATTACTGGAATAAGTGCAAAAGAGGTTTACCTGATAGGCACTAAATCTGAAAGAATACGGTTTGCTATGATCCTGGGGGCTATTATTGTTTAAAGAAGAGATCTGAGCACTCAGCAACTCATCAACAACAGCCTGCTGCAAGATTTCTCATGCTAAACAACAATGAGCTTCAATATACATTAAAAGGAATGAAACAAAGTAAACACTATCGACATTAACTGGAATTCTCTCCTATCAAATTTGTGGACAAACTGGAGTAAATCGCACTGGTTTTCTCAGCGGGATTTTTAAATTGAACCTCCCACACTCTGTGCACTGCAGAGCGCACTAACGTGAATCTCATTAAAAATCAGTGGGTGGGACCTATTCCCGTGGGAGTGGCCAATAACATAGTACTGAGCGAGCCACTGCGCATGCGCTGACCTGTCAGTGTCGAGATTGGCATATTCGCAATAGCTCTGCATTGCCAGCCTTCCCATTGCTGACCATCTCGATTACTGGCTGGCCCTGCAACCCTGTATTACTGGCCATGCAATCCCTCCCCAACCGATTAGCACGGCACAGCAACCCCTTCCCCCGCCATCTCCATTGCTGGCACATAGATCTTCCCCATGCCCCAATCGCTAGCCTTCCAGCATCTCTGACACCCCCCTCCATGGTCCCACCCCCCCCCAAACCTGCAGTCCCAACCCCCTTGCCCAGCAGACTGACCCCTCCTCCCCCACCCAGCCCAATCGCTGCCCTCCCTCCCTCTGTCACCAATCCCAAATGCAGAGTGTTAGTTGGAAGCCCACTACACAGCCTCCTTTTGTGTCTCCTGTTAAAACAGTGCAGCGGGCTGGGAGAATCACCCCCTGTAGATGATAATGAATTATGATATGAATTAAACTTTACATCTTACTTCCCCGCAAAATGTGCTTATATGTATTACAGCAATCTGAAATGTGCGTTCACTTCTTATGATACCAACCCAATTGCTATCTGCGATTCACTTTAATTCTCCTTGGTAGTCCAGTTACCCTCCAAAGTAAGATTCTATGGGCCTAGCTAACTTTCCAGCTCTGTAATCTCCACCTTCTCTGTACTTATCTCACCACTATAAATGCTTCAGTTCCTTCTGTCACTAGCTGATACCGAACTGCCTCCCCACAGCTTTCCAAATTAACTTTGTTGACTGCTTTCTGCCACAAGGCTCTGTGAGGACTTACCATGTACTGCAAGTTAAACTCGATCTTCCAGTTATTTCTTTCCTCATGAAATCCAAACTAAGATTGAACCACACTCACATTTCGCACAATGAGTGATGATGTTCGTGTTTCCTCTGCTCGAAGACCTAACTGACAATTGTCCCCTGTGATCTATCTCAATTTGATAAAGTGAGTCTACGCTGTACCAAAGCTGCAACTGCCTCCGTCTGTTTCTCAAAGTGAACTTTGAACTGCTTGGTTCTGTCAGCAAACACATGCCCAGAGAATTAAACAAAGGGACCTTCCACTCACCACCGCCCCCCCCAAACTTTGACCTTGAAGATAAAACTAAATTACCTTTAAGCGTAATGACCTGCAAGCTTGTTTCAATTGCCTTCCCATCACTTTTATTAACACTTCTCAAGCAGATACCCCGTTTACCTATCGTTAAAACTTTAATTCCTAAATCTAAAAATCACGTTCAAAAAACCCAGAACCTTGAACCAGATTTTTGCAACAAGCTATTAATATAAATTGAGCAGATTTCTCCTTTTGAAAATGGATGATTTAGACCGCTACAGCAATTTTGGAGAATTTGGCAGCCTAGCAGGGTGCACAGTGACACAGTAGTTAGCACTGCTGCCTCACAACTCCAGCGGCGCGAGTTTGATTCCTGGCTTGGGCTACTATCTGTGCGGAGTCTGCACATTCCCCTTGCACATTCTCCCTTGCATCTGTGTGGCTTTTCTCCCACAGTCCAGAAGACGTGTTAGTTTAGTGCAAGCTGTGCTATAATTCTCCCTCAGTGTACCCCAACGGGTGCCGGAGTGTGGCGACTAGGGGATTTTCACAGTAACATCATTGCAGTAGGTAGTCTCACAACACCAGGTTAAAGTCCAACAGGTTTATTTGGTAGCACGAGTTTCAGAGCGCTGTCTCTTCATCACATGAGGCACTCACCATGCACCTACCTCAGTCCAACACTGGCATCTCCACATCATTGCAATGTTAATGTAAGCCTACTTGTGACACTAATAAATAAGCTTTAAACACTGCAGCAGAATCAAGAAAATTCTGCCAGTGTGAATGGTGGTAAGATTCTGGCCTTAGAGGAGAACCAATAGATGTTTTTAAAATTAGAAATGGAATTTAGATGTAGAGAGAATGCTTCCATTTGTGGGAGTACAGGGTACTGAAAACTAGATCTAATAAAAACAAGATAGTTATTATAAAATTCAATAAGGAAATAAGGCAATTTTATTTTTATTTTCTGTGGACAAGATCATTCCTGAAGGTACATTCAGAGTGCAACATTTTGCTCTGTACCTTTTCAACATGAAATGTCCCTTTGCAGTGTACAATCCGAATAGATTTTAGTAAATTCGTTTCCCATTACTTCATTGTGTTTCGTCACTCCAGTCCTAATGTTTCTCCCTCATTATTTTGGTCAGCAAGTATGGTAAAATTCAAAGAAATTCATGTATGTTCTACAACCCTATCAGCTTGGAACAAAAATAAATCAATAATGAGGGCGAAAATGAATGTTGAAATTTTCCCTGGCAATCTTCGTACTGTGTTTTCATTAAGGAGAATGAACAACAGCTGCAATGCTCATTACATATTCAATTCCTTCCTGGAATGTAATTGTTGGAAATCTGCTGCCATTTTCCTTCCTCCTCTGCTCGGCTTCATGTATCTGTTATTGTTTCAGATACATTCACGAAACAATCGTAGAGAAATCAATATGAATGCTACAATTGGTCTTCTCTATGTAAAACGCCAGCTGCGCCCTTTTAGAATATCAATGTGTTATCCTCTTTCTTTTGCTTTTTCCCTCTCTTGCTCTCTTCTGTCCACTTGTAGTTGGACCTGTTCCAGTCTGAGGATCTTCTCATCCTATTTTACACTGAAATCGTAGAGTCATCGAGTCACAAAGGTTTACAGCATGGAAACAGGCCCTTCGGCCCAACATGTCCACGCCACCCTTATTTTTTTTAAACCCTTAAGCTAATCCCAGTCGCCTGCATTTGGCCCTTATCCCTCTATATCCATCATACCTATGTAACTGTTTAAATGCTTTTTAAAAGATAAAATCGTACCCGCCTCTACTAGTACCTCTTCCAGACACTCACCACCCTCTGCGTGAAAAATTGCCCCTTTGGACACTTTTGTATCTCTCCTCTCTTACTTTAAACTTATGCCCTCTAGTTTTAGACTCCCCTATTTTTGGGAAAAGATATTGACTATCTACTTTGTCTTTGTCCCTCATTACTTTATAGACCTCTATAAGGTCACCCTTCAGCCTCCTACGTTCCAAAGAAAAAAATCCCAGTCTATTCAGCATCTCCTTATAACTGAATGCGTCAAGTCCCGGTAGCATCCTAGTAAATCTTTTCTGCACTCTTTCTAATTTAATAATATCCTTTCTATAGTAGGGTGACCAGAATTGCACACAGTATTTCAAGTGTGGTCTTACCAATGTCTTGTACAGCTTCAATAAGACGTCCCAACTTCTGTATTGAATGTTTTGATCGATGAACCCAAGCATGCCGAATGCTTTCTTCACCTCTCTGTCCACTTGTAACTTGACTTTCAGGGAGCTATGAACATGTACCCCTAGATCTCTTTGTTAATGTAATGTAAGTCATTCTTTTTTTCTTCTTCTTTGCTTGTTCAAGCTTTCCTTGCCTTGGAGTGGCATGGGGACACAGTGGTTAGTGCTGTTGCCTCACAGCACCAAGTATCTGAGTTCAATTCTGGCCTTATCTCCGCAGATTTTGCACGTTCTCCCCATATTTGTATGAGTTTCCTCAGATACACTAGTTTCCTCCCACAGTCCAAAGACATACAGGTTAGGTGCATTGGCCATGCTAAGTTGACTTTTAATGTCGTGGGAATTAGAAGGCTAAATATGAGGGATTACAGAGATAGTACCTGGATGAGATTGTTGTCGGTGCAGACTGAATAGGCTGAGTGGCCTTCTTCTGCACTCAAGGGGTTCGATCCTCGGCTTGGGTCACTGTTTGTGCATATTCTCCCTGTATCAGTGTGAGTTTACTCCAGGTGCTCCGGTTTTCTCCCACAATCCAAACTCCATTGTCCTGCCCCTTCCCATAACCCTTAACCCCCATGACGATCAAAAAATCTGCCCAACTCAGTCTTGGATATCTTCAATGGCCCAGCCTCCATTGTTGTTTTGTGATTTGATTTGATTTGATTTATTATCACATGTATTACTAAACAGTGAAAAGTATTGTTTCTTGCACAGTATACAGACAAAGCATACCATTCCTAGAGGACGAGAGAGTGCAGAATGTAGCATTACAGTCATAGCTAGGGTGTAGAGATAGATCGACTTAGCATGAGGTAGGTGCATTCAAAAGTTTGTTGGCAGCAGGGAAGAAACTGTTCTGGAGTTGGTTGGTACCTGACCTCAGACTTTTATATCTTTTTCCCAATGGAAGACTTTGTAAGCAAATATCAACAATAATCCACTACATTGGATTGGCCAAAGGCAGGAGAATATCCAGGAGAATTACAAAGACTAACAAGCCTTTGTGGGAAAAATAAATCTTCCTCACCTCCATGTTAAATGTGACACCTTTAATTTTTAGGTTCTGGATTCCTCTATGACGGAAAATGTCCTCCCGGTATATACTTTCATAAGAACATAAGAAATAGGAGCAGGAGTAGGCCATCTAGCCCTTCGAGCATGCCCCGCCATTCAATAAGATCATGGCTGATCTGAAGGGGATCAATTCCACGTACCTACTTGCTCCCCATAACCCTTAATTCCCTTATTGATCAGAAATCTATCTACCCGTGACTTAAACATATTCAACAAGGTAGCCTCCACCACTTCAATGGGCAGAGAATTCCAGGGATTCACTACCCTCTGAGAGAAGAAGTTACTCCTCAACTCTGTTCGAAATGGACCCCCCCTCCCTTATTTTGAGGCTGTGTCCTTTAGTTCTGATTTCTTTTCTAAGTGGAAAGAATCTCTCTACCTCTATCCTATCTAGCCCCTTCATTATCTTATAGGTCTCTAAGAGATCTCCCCTCAGCCTTCTAAACTCCAATGAGAACAGGCTCAGACTACTCAATCTCTCCTCATAACCCAACCCCCTCATCTCTAGCTCAACCTGGTGAACCTTCTCTGTACTCCCTCCAAGGCCAATATATCCTTTCACAAATAAGGGGACCAAAATTGCACACAGTATTCCAGTTGGAGATTTAAAATAGGGATCATGAGCCTTGGGAGTTCCTGGAAAGTGTGTAAATAGATGATGATATTGATGTACTTGTTTTTATCCTACAGGTGCTTTGGTTCACCTTGTTGTCTAACAAGGGGCATACACGCGATGGGTCGTGAGAGGGCTGCTCTTGGATTTTTTTCCGAGAGTATCCTAGTGCTTCACGTCGTTAGTGTACGCTTGACCTGGACCATTTGATGGGCAACACGACAGCTCAGTGACTATCGCTGTGCTTTGCAGATACATGGATTTGGGCCTGTGTCTGTGGGAGTTTGCGCATTCTCCCCATGCTTGCGTGGGTTTTTTCCAGGTGCTCCGGTTTCCTCCCACATCCCAAAGATGTGCTCTTAGGCTAATTGGCAAAACAAATTCTCCCTAAATTTTCTCAAATTTGGTTTTTAATCCATAGATCTATAAACATAGACAGGGATCACGGGTAGAGGTGGGAACATCGGGGTGGTGGCGCGGGCTCGTTGGGCCAAAGAGCCTGTTTCCCGTGCTGTTTTGTTCTTTGTTCTTTGTTCTTTGTCACCAGTGCCCTGTACAGTTGCAGCAAGACCTCTCTGCTTTCATATTCTATCCCCCTCGTGATAAAGGCCAATATTCCATTTCCTTTCTTGACCACCTGCTGCACTTGCAGACTGGGTTTTTGCAATTCATACTCTCACAAGATATAGTTCAAGACATATGCATTTGTTTACAGTTCCCATATAGAACTAATCCACGATCACAAGGCCCCCTCACAATCCTACATATTTCAAAAAGATTCCATCTCTGCACACGGGAAGTGTAAATTGGATTGAATAACCTGGAATGAAAAGTTAAAATCAGTAATGGTTTCAATAAAAACTACTGGATCATCATAAAAAGACATTCATCTCCTTCTGCCTTCTGTGTCTACCCTGATTGACAGTTAACACCAAATACATAGTGATATGGTTGGCTTCTTGACGGAAATGGCAGTGCATGCTCCTTCAGCAGCTGGGTCACCGTCACCCCCTCAGGGACACGCAGGATGAGAAATGGCTTCCAAGCTATTGCAGCACATCGACTCCACACTGGACTGGGCATGAATCCCCTCCTGCCCAGTGCCACACAGCAATGTTCCCGTTGGAATTAAGTGATGACCAGCAAAGAATGGCATAGAAAAGGTTTACTATGGGTGACCTGGTGACACAGTGGTTAGACTGCTGTCTCACAGTGCCAGGGACCCAGGTTCGAAACCTGGCTTGGGTCACTGTCTGTGGAGTTTGCACATTCTCCCCGTGTCTGTGTGGGTTTCCTCTGACAGTTTGAAAGGTGTGCTAGTTAGGTGCATTGGCCATGCCAAATTCTCCTTCAGTGTACCCAAACAGGTGACAAGGGAACTTTCACAGTAACTTCACAGTAGTATATATAGAAGACTCAGAGAATCCTACAGTACAGAAAGAGGCCATTCAGCCCATCAAGTCAGTACCTACCATAGTCCCACTGATGCCCTATCTTTCTAGCCCTATGCATTTACCCTAGGTAATCTCCCTAATAGAAAAGGCAATTTAACATGGTTAATCCATCTAACCCACACATCTTTGGCCTATGGGAGGAAATGAGAGTACATGGAGGAAACCCATACAGACTTGGGGAGAATATTGCAAACTCTGCACGGACAGTGACCCAAACGAGGAATCGAACCTGGGTCCCTGACGCTATGGGGTAGCAGTGCCAACCACTGTACCACCGTGCTGTGCAGCACTACTATAAGCCTACTTGTGACACTAATAAATAAATTACTATAGAAGTGATGCATCACAAAAAAACAAAAGTCATAGAAGACAGCTTCTCATGTCAAAGTTGAAGGGGGAGGCTGCCAAAACTTTCCATCTCTTGGTACAAGTGTACATGCGTGTTATATTACAACTTTACACAACATAATGCAACCACCCAGACCATTGTGACTATGCCAAAGAAATCCCCTTAGACCTTAACCCTGCACATTAATATAACACTATAAGTGTATATCCAGATAGTTTTGAAATGTGATGAGGATTTCTGCCTCCTGTACAGTTTGTGTGAAAATCTTTCTCCTTAACTCCTCACTTGTCCTTCTGATAATTATTTTAAATGTGTCCCCGGTGATTGATGTCTCTGTAAGAGGGTTTTCCAGGGGCTACCCTTTGCTGCTATGTATAGAGCAGAACCCAGCTAATCCAAAGACTTGTGAAAGGCAATATGCAGTTCTTTATTTAACTATTACACATTGGGAGAGAGACAACTGGTAAATTCCAACTTCTCTCTCTCATTACATTACATGTGTAAAACCGATATACTTTCTGAATGTTCGTTTCTCCCACCCAACTTGTTATCCAAACTGGATGATCCAACTATATTAATACATATCATTTACCTTGGCCAATAGCATTCTACCTTCTAGCAGAATTGGGAATTCATTGGTCAAACAGACCCAGAAATTCTCTCCCTCCCCATTGCCTAGCAACCCTACCTACACAAATCTGGTAAGTTCAAAGGTCGCCGTCACCACCTGCAAGCCATGGAATGAAAAGGCAATCATTTCCCTCAATCTGCTAGCTATCCCTTATTAGTAGAAGCTGAATACTTCGATTCACTGCAACCAGGAGCTAAATACTCCATTCATTTTAAAACCTTGGTAGCTTGCAGCTGTAGGATTTTCTACTGATAATGGAGAATACATTCTGCAGCTTATTGTTTCCAAAGAATGTGGCCTTTCTAGTTCTGCTTGGTTCCCATTATGCTTTGGGGTAGACTGCAACTTGGCCAAAGTTTAGAAGACATTTGAAAATACAATTTAAATCTACAATGGCTATTCAAAATTCTTTACCAATTTATGCATCTATGCAGACAATAATACCTTTGCATGACATATATAATATGTATATATATTTATGAGGCACTTTCTGATTCCTTATGGTGTATATAAGGCACACTGTGATCCCTATTCTACACTAGTCTACTTTGTATTAATAGTCTTCAAAATCCCAGAGTTTTAGTGCCTCCTTCTATACTCTCCATCAAGGGAAATCAACAAAGAGCAACAAACAATACAACACTTTCTTTGTCCTCTTTTTCTTTTCTTATTATAATCGATGGAGATTGCTGATTAAACCAGACCAAAATGTCTGAGAAATAATGACTGCTAGAGTTATTAAAAAAAACACATACAGGCAAGTGGTGGGAGGAAAGAGATAATGTATTCACTCTTGCATTAACCGTAATACCAAGACCAAGGGTAACAGCGAAACCTTTGCATAAATATACTCTGGGGTCAATCCTACTAAACCTCAGTTACATTATACTGTAGAAAACTGACTTATTTTCAATTCAGTAGGCTTACTGGGGAGAGATTCACTGGCCTTGTTCACTGTGGGCGGGATTCCCAACATCCTGCTGAATCAGGATTCCTATCAGGTGGCAAATTCGTCACAATTCACCAGGCCTAACCTGTCCCACTAACTCTAATCAGCTTCCCATTCGCAGTGGGTGGGAACACAATTTCATGGAAATCCCCTTTTTTACATGTAATTAGCAGGCTTGAAGCCCAACTGAAAGTTCGGCTATGATGCATCTATGCGTGTGGTTGTTTTCCCCCCTCCTCCCAACCTCATCAAAAGTGAGAACTGCACTGGGTGGACTTTGGTGCAGGTCCTGACAAGCATGATCTAGTATGTTAAAGTCCTGAGTTGAAATCTCAGGGGGGAGGGGGTTGAGTGGGGGGTCTGAGGGGTGGGGGGAGGAGGATGAAGGGGGGTTTGGGTCACCCTCATGTTTGCATATGTGGCGAGGTGACGCATTATTTGAGTGGTGGTGGAATGGTGTCCTTTTTTCCTGAGGCCCTCCAATCCTGCACCGCTCATTGGTCCAACTGGACTATTCGTTTATATCCCTCCATTCCCAGTCTGTTCATGTGCCTATCCAGATAAGTCTTAAACAATACCAGCATTTCCACCTCTACCATCTTGCTTGGCAGTGCATTCCAGGCCCCCACCACCCTTTGTGTAAAATACGTCCCTTTGATATCTTCTTCTTCTTCACACAATTCTGGACACTTCTAATTTTACATAAGTCAATGAAACCTCCCATCACTGCTGCCTCACAGCGCCAGGGACTGGGATTCAATTCCGGCCTCAGGTCATTGTCTGTGTGGAATTTGCACTATCTCTCCGTGTCTGCGTGGGTTTCCTCCGGGTACTCTGGTTTCCTCTTACACTCCAAAGATGCACAGTTTAGGTGGATTCGCCGTGCTGAATTGGCCCTTAGTGTCAGGGATTTTAGTTGGGTAAATACATGGGGTTGT
The DNA here is from genome assembly GCA_024679065.1 of Sphyrna mokarran. NCBI lineage: Eukaryota > Metazoa > Chordata > Chondrichthyes > Carcharhiniformes > Carcharhinidae > Sphyrna > Sphyrna mokarran. Next base: position 19,275,270 of record JAGIQG010000007.1, on the reverse strand, counting down.
GGGGCCTGGGATTCTTTTCCAGTGCAGGCTCAATGGGCTGAATGGCCTCCCTCTGCAGTGTAGGAATTCCACGTCACCCCTTCCTCGGTTCCAAAGAGAGCAACCGCAGCCTATGCAACCTTTCCTCAAAGCTAAATTTCTCCATTCTTGACATCCTATGACACTGTGATTAGCCGAGAGCAGTGGAAAAGTGATTTTTGCTTACATTAGTGATTTTCACAGTAACTGGAACCAAACGGTTTTGACTGGGGTTCGTAATCTAACCAGTGTTTATTTTGAGCACAAAAAGGCAATCATCCAGGAGCCTCGACAGATTTGTTTAGATAATATTGTCTTTTAATAATATAATAAATTCATTTGTTTTAAGGAATAAGAATAGGAAATAATTGATTCGGAGAAAAGAAGAAGCAGACACATTCCGATTACACTTTGTTTTACTATCGAAGTTATGAATTAAAACAGGAATCCTCCCTAGGAAGTCGTGGGGACTGATTTCCAAGCCATTAGTGAAGATGCCTCTTCTTGATTATCCCAGAACAAATTGAAGGGAGGAGAGAACAAGTGGGTTATATGGAACAGGTGCAAGTGTGACAGTAAATCTACAGCAGATTAGAGAGCAGTTAAAATGTGTATAAACCTTTTCTGTGGGGACATTTAATCAAGAGTTATTTCACAATATGTTGCAGTTTCAATTAAAAGGGCATCTACAAACATTTCCCACCGGCTGAAGATTGTCGGGAATAATGCAACCTTTGAAAGCGGATGTAAGAAAGCCGATTTTCCTTCTTTGTGTTCTAGGATGAAGTATCACAAGAGGAGGGGAGGCCACATGTGGATTAATGGATCCTCCCTGATTTTCAGCCCATTTAATTTAATGGGTAGACAATCAGATGGCTTTTGTTACAGACATTTCCTTCTGAAAGAATTCCTCCTCAAAGACTTTCACCTTTATTTACAAACTCAATTCCACTTCTAAGAGTGCTTCAGAATCCGAAGCCAAAAGAGAAAACATTGGAAAATCTCAGCAGTTGTGGCAGCATCTGTAAGGAGAGAAAAGAGCTGACGTTTCAAGTCCAGATGACCTTTTGTCAAATCTGGAGTGTCAATCGACCTGATACTCCCCAATCTATAGCTGGGTGAGACTCCCTGATTGGACAGACAAACATTACCTCAATCAGGGAGCTTATACTCGAAGAGGCTAACCTCATGGCCCTCATTGAGATTATTTCCATTTGACAAAACCCTATCCCTAGTCGACCTGTGCCTCTTCAAGTGGAGCCTAGTTCTCTCCTTCAGAATTTTCTCCAATAGTTTCACTATCTCTGACTTTTTATTGATTAGTGTCACAAGCAGGCTTATATTAACACTGCAATGAAGTTACTGTGAAAATCCCTTAGTTGTCACATTCTGGGACCTGTTTTGGTACATCGAGAGAGAATTTAGCATGGCCAATGCTCCCAACCTGTACGTCTTTCAGACAGTGAGAGGACACGGGAGCACCTGGAGGAAAGCCACACAGATTCAGGGGGTGGGGAGTGGGGGGGAGGGGGAAATGTACAGACTCCACACAGACAGTGACTCAAGCCAATATGGGTGTTTAAGTGGTTTTTAGATAAGCACATGAATATGCATGGAGTAGAGGGAAATGGACGAAAGGCAAGCAGAAAGGATTAGTTTAATTTGGCATCATGTTTGGCACAACATTGTGGGCCAAAGGGCCTGATGCTATGATGTTCACAGCACCTCACAGGGAGCTGGGTTCGATTTCTAGCTTGGGTCACTGTTTGTGCCAAGTCTGCACAACCTCCCCCTGTCTGCGTGGGTTTCCTCCGAGTGCTCCGGTTTCCTCTCACAGTATGAAAGGTGTGCTGGTAAGGTGTATTGCTCACACACTTATACACACATGTCAGAAATGAAAAGATAAGAATCAAAATAAAAACATATTCAAAAGTCAGTTGCTGGCTTGAGACATAGATAGTGGTAAATTGTGCTGGTTAAGTTAGATAATTCTGGTAGACTTTAGAACTATTCTTGTTTGTTTTGCAGTCTATCAGAGACATTTGTTTGCTTGCCTTCAGAAGGAGAGATAATTTGGTTCCCTCAACAGAGTTAACTGAAGAGGCTTCTCTGTTTTTTGCTGCTGGTATCTACTAGGCAAGTAGCCTTCAGCAAGAGAGAGAGAGAGAAAGATCCTGATTTTTTTTTTTGTTTTTTTTCTCCAGTGGTCATCATAGCAGAGATGAGGAGTTCAGAAGATGTTTTGAGGATGGTTTCTTAGAACAGCACACTCTGGAGCCAAACAGACAGCAGGCTGTAATAAACCCAATATCATGCAAGGGGGTAGGATTAATTGAAAACCTCATAGTGTAGATCCTGTTAGGGAGCAATAATTGTAATATGATTGAATTTTACATTCAGTTTGAAGGGGAGAAGTGCATCTAAAATTAATACTTTAAACTTAAATAAGGGTGATTATAAGTGAATGAAAATGGAGCTAGTGAGAGTGAACTGGCAAATGAGCTTCAGGGATAGATTAATAGAGTTTCAGTGGTAGACATCTAAAGAGTAAGAGGCAACTTAATTGGAACCATTAAGATCCTGAGGGGTATCAACAAGGTAGATGTGGAGATGATATTTCCTCTTATTGGAGAATCTAGAGCAGGTGGTTACTGACCAAAAGCTAGATGTCACTCATTTAAGACAGAAATGAAAATATTTTTCTCTCAAGAGTCTTTGGAACTCTCTTCCTCAAAAGATGGTGAAATGAGAGTCTAAATATTTTTAAAGCAGAACTAGATAGATTTGTGATTGACAAATGGGTGAAAGGCTATCAGGTGTTGGCAGGAATGTGGGGTTGACGTTACAATCAGATCAGCTATAATCTTATTGAACAGCAGGGCAGGTTCGAGGGGCCGAGTGGCCTACCCGTGCTCCTAACTCAAACATTCAGATGCATGTATGTTTGTATGTTTCCACTGGTTGTTAGCCAGTTTTTTACCCATTCTTCCCGTGTATTTGCAGCAGGGGAAACAGTCCTAAAACTTATCTCAGAATGTCTTGCACATTCCGAGAGGTAAATCGACAGGAGCTGAGCGTTTTTGGGTACCTGATGTGATGTATGAAACAGTTTCCGTTGTCATTGCAAACCCAGGAGTTGGTCCAGCCTCTGATATTGTCCATAACTTTCTTTCAATTCCTCTGTTTGAAGTAGGCATTGACACCCTTTCAGGCACAAAATTCCATACCCTCTTCCAGAAAGGTCTGTGAGTATCATCCACACCGGTATTTTTCCAGAATGTGGTCAGGCTGCAGTATCAACCATCTTTTGTCAGTTTCTTTATTTATTTCTTTTTAGAAAAACAGATCTTCCTTTAAAATGATCAACATGCCCGTGCATAGATAGAGAAACTGTAGAGCACTTCCATGGCAACAAGACTGGAACGATGGCATAATGGGGTTAGCATTGCTCCCCTCACAGTGGCAGAATATCAGGTTCGATTCTGGCCTTGGGTCACTGTGTGTACGGACTTTGCACATTCTCCCCCTGTCTGTGTGGGTTTTCTCTGGGTGCTCCAGCTTCTTCCTGCACTTCAAAGATGCGCAGGTTAGATGGATTGGCTATGGTAAAAAGAAAATGCCACTTAGTGCCCCAAGATGTGTAGATTAGAGAGATTAGTCACGGTAAATGTGCATGGTTACAAGAATAAGGTTGTGGGCTGGGGGGTGGGGGGAAGCTGCTGGTGGTGGTGGATGCTTGGGTAAGAGATTTAATCAGAGAGTTGATGCAGACTCAATGGGCTGAATAGCCTCCTTCTGCATTACAGGAATTCTATGATTCTAGTGACAATAAATATACACCAGAGTGCAATCTCTCCTTCCTGAGGTGAGGTCAAAAGAAGGTATTTGTGTCCGATGGGCATGGATTGTTCAGTGATTCACCTATCTGCTGGATTGGTCCCTGACATGAGAGGGTTATTCTCTAATGAGGAGATTGGTTCCATCGCCTCTGGAGTTTAGAAGCACAAGAGATAATCACGTTGAAATGCGCAAAATACTGAGGTAGCTTGTTGGAGTGGATACTGAAAGACTGTTTTCCTTGGCTGAGGAATCTAGAATATTGGAGGGCGGTTTCAGGAAGATAAGACGATCATGTTTATAGAGACAAGGAGACATTTGTCCACTCAAAGAGTTGTGAATCTTTGGGATTGTCTATCTGATAGGGTTACAGGTGCGTAAGAACTGAATACGTTTAAGATTGACATTGACAGATTTATGGTCTTTCAGGGATTTAGGAATATGAGGAGCAGATGGGAAAGTGGAGTTGGAGCCCAAGATGAGTCATTATTGTGTTGATTTAAGTGGCCTATTGCACTTATCTCTTGTCTTCCCGAGTGAGTGGGGTTTCCTAGTCTGGGTTGCAGTCCTGCTCGCAAAAGGTATTCCTAAGATTAAGAAAAAGAGGAAGACAAAGAAATGCCATCTCAGCTACTCTTCCTGACCAACGCGTTCAACAATCTCCTGGATAAGCTTTGAAGTAATACCTTGATGTGGAGAAGAGCACTCCTTATACAGGCATAGTTGATAGAAAAATAGAAATGTAGAAACAATAGCAGGAGGAGGCCATTCAGCCCTCGAAGCCTGCTCCTATCATTTATTTTGATCATGGCTAATCATCAAATTCAATATCCTGATCCCACTGTCCCTCCAATCCTTGATCCCTTTACCCTAAGATCTATATCTAATTTTTTTTTTGAAATCGCACAATGTTTTGGCCCCACTACATTCTGTGGTACTGAATTCACTGCCCTCTGGGTGAAGACATTTCTCTTCACCTCAATTCCAAAAGGTTTAAACCTTATCCTCAAACTCTGACCCCCTACTTCTGGATTCCCCTGCCATTGGGAAATTCTTTCTGAATCTACTCTGTTTCTGTTGTCAGACTTCTTACTGAGTTTAACCCTGTTAGAATTTTATAAGTTTTCTGAGATCCCCTCTCACTCTTCAGAGCACCAGTGAATACAATCCTAACTGACTTAGTCTTTCCTCATATGACAGACCTACCATCCAAGGAATCAGCCTGGTAAACCTTCGTAGTACTCTCTCTATAGCAAGGATAAGAACACCAAGACTACACACAATACTCCAGGTGTGACTTCACCAACACCCTGTACAATTACAGCAAAACATTCCTATTCATATACGCAAATCCTCTCTCTACGAAGGCCAATGTGCCATATGCCTCTTTTACTGCCTGCTGTATGTGCACTCTTTCAGCTACTGATGCGCGAGGACACCCAGATCTCACTTTGTTTCTCAATTTACACCCATTCAAGTAATGATAACATTTTTCAGGAAAATTGACACAGCACGATGTTTGTTCTTACTCACAGGATCGAACATGTACCTTATGTATGACCCGCATTTTGTGCTGCTTAGCAAGTTCATTATTGGAAACAGTTTGTTGTAAAGAGTCAAATGAGCCTTGTGTGTAATAGGGCTTGAGTAAGAATTTCAAATGGTCTTTGCTTGGTTAAGTTAGCAAAGTGATGCATAAAAAAAACAGATTAAATACTGGGAAGAACCGCGGGATCTTTACTTGTTAATTTGTTTAGTCATGAGTTCTTACATTTCGGCTGAAAGATTAGAACTTGGCCCGGTTCTAATTTCCTTCACGTGTTTAAAATGCATGGCTTGTCAGAAATGCAAAGCAGCTCGCTTCATGAATAAACAGCACAGTTGGACTGATGAGGAGGAAAGTCACAGTTTAATAGATACATTCGACTTGTTTGACAGGTTGGCATGTTAGCAGAATTTGTTTTTTTTTTGTGTGTGTGCAAGAATAACTCTTGAAAAAACAGAGCGTTAACCTCTGCTGTCAGAAGACAGTGTAAGGAGAAGATCTCGCGGTTTGGAAGAATTCCTAAGATAATGGGAGAGGCAGAAATTACCCAAGTCTATTCACATTCCATTTTTTAATGTCAATTTTTGTCAGGTATCCAGATTGAAACGACAATGTCCAAATCCAGGTTGTAAGATGTAACTTGTCAGTCTGCTCAAATATTCGCTGAATCTTTGTCTAACAGTCACTGTGGATTAAATGTAAAGAAAATGGTAACAGGATTGATCAGAGAAATGGGAAATAAGGTGGATTCGTTCATCTTTGTTCCGTGCCTTCCGTTTGGCAAATATTTTAACAGTGCGTGAGAGCCCTGAAAATGGCAGATGGAGGAAGGGAATGTGCCTGTTTGAGAAGGGAGCGGATTAATCGAACAATCAGCCCGCTTATTGGATTCCAGGCAGGTAAAGTTTAGATCAAAGTGTAAAGTCACAGATTAAGGCAAAGCTGGTGGGGTCAGTCCACTGGGGGATGAGCAGAATACCATCTGTACTGTCAAGTGACCTCAATTAATCTTGTCAGCCCAGTTCAGAGATTAATATGAGGGAAGAATGGTGAAGAAGATAGTTCATAATGCGATCTATTATATCAGACTTGTACTCTGATACAAGTTATTAAATAGTGGAGTCAAAGTCTCTATTGGATACATTTGCACTATAAATTTACTATAAGTTGCTCATTGAGATCTGAATTGGCATTGAAACGAGGGCCAAGAAACGATTTGGAGTGGGACACCTGACAGCAAGAACATTTCAATTGGATTTTTTAATCTCACCTGTCAGGTCACATTATTGTTGTGCCTCGAATTGGTGGGAATGCAATTTGGTAATGCACGGGGAGGGTCCATGCGGCATCTGTAACCTCTAAGTCCAATGGTCAATCCCATTAACTGATAAAATGTAAAACAAAACAGAGGAATGATAAAGAGCATCATTGCAAGAATTAGAATCCAATTAGATACATAGGGACTGAGATAGCGCTGGAAGCTTATAGAGAGTGTAGATGGGATCTAAAAAGGGGTATTAGAAAGGCAAAAAGGGGCCATGAGGTGGCTCTGGCAGGTAGGATTAAAGAAAATCCAAAGGCCTTTTACACCTATGTAAGGAGCAAAAGGATGGTTAGAGGCAAGATTGGACCTCTTAGGGACAGTGGAGGGGATCTATGCTTAGAGCCTGAGGGAATGGGGGAGATCCTGAATGAATACTTTGCGTCGGTATTCACGCAGGAGACTGGACAGATGTCTGTGCCTGATGTTGACAAAGTTGAGGATTGGTTGAGGGAAATAAGGATTACGAGGAAAGAGGTGTTGGGGCTGTTAGGCAGCTTAAAGACATATAAAGCTCCAGGGCCTGATGGCATTTACCCCAGGCTGCTAAGGGAGTTGAGGGAAGACTTGGCTGGGCCTCTGACGCAAATCTTTGTCTCTTCCTTGGACACAGGTGAGGTCCCAGAGGACTGGAGGATAGCAAACGTAGTACCGTTGTTTAAAAAAGGTCAGAGGGATCACCCAGGGAACTATAGGCCGGTGAGCTTGACTTCAGTTATAGGTAAGCTAATGGAGAGGATCCTTAGGGACAGGATGTATGAGCATCTGGAGCGCTGCGATCTGATCAGGGATACGCAGCATGGCTTCGTCAAGGGGAAGTCTTGTCTTACGAATCTGGTGGAATTTTTTGAAGAAGTGACAAAAACAGTTGATGAAGGACAGGCTGTTGATGTCGTCTACATGGATTTCAGTAAGGCGTTTGACAAGGTTCCTCATGGTAGACTGATAGAGAAGGTGAAGGCGCATGGGATACAGGGTCGGGTATGTAGATGGGTCGAAAACTGGCTCGGAAGGAGGAGACAGAGGGTAGTAGTGGAAGGTTCTTTTTCCAGCTGGAAGCCTGTCACTAGTGGAGTGCCACAAGGCTCAGTACTAGGTCCTCTTCTATTTGTGGTCTACATAAACGACTTGGAAGTAGGGGTAGGTGGTGAGATCAGCAAATTTGCTGATGACACCAAGATGCTTGGATTGGCGGGTACAGAAGAGCAGTGTCAGGCAATACAACAGGACATAGACAGGTTGGTAGATTGGGCAGATAGATGGCAAATGGAATTTAATCCGGAAAAATGCGAGGTGATGCATTTTGGCCGGAAAAATGTAGAAGAGAATTATAGGATAAAAGGTAAAACTATAAGGAGCATAGAGACGCAGAGAGACTTGGGGGTGCAGGTTCACAAGTCTCTGAAGGTGTCCTCACAGGTGGAGAAGGTGACAAAGAAGGCGTATAGTATGTTAGCTTTCATAGAAAAGGGTATAGAATATAAGAGTAGGAGTTTGATGTTGCAGTTGTATACAACTTTGGTTAGGCCTCACTTGGAATACTGCGCCCAGTTCTGGTCTCCGTACTATCGGAAGGATGTGGAGTCCTTGGAGAGAGTGCAGAGGAGGTTTACCAGGATGCTGCCTGGTATGGAAGGACTGTCCTATGAGGAACGATTAGATAGACTGGGGTTGTTTTCCCTTGAAAGACGTCGGCTTAGAGGGGATCTCATAGAGGTGTATAAGATTATAAGGGGTATAGATAGAGTAAATGGAGGTAAACTTTTTCCACCTTTAGAAATGGATAGGACGAGGGGTCATGGCCATAGGGTGAGGGGGGCTATGTATAGGACGAATATTAGAGGGCAGTTTTTCACACAAAGGGTAGTGGGGGTGTGGAATGCACTGCCGAGTAAGGTGGTGGGAGCAGGCACGCTGGGGCTGTTTAAGGGTCTCTTGGACAGCCACATGAGCGGTATGCAGATAGAGGGATATATTAGGACTGTTTAACTACGGCTTTTTTCCTACAGGTAATTCGGTCCATAATTTGAGCACGCATTCGGCAGGTGGTGCGGGTACAGCTCTTGGATGTTGATTCATGGGTTGCCTGGTACCTCATGTCGTATATGAGTGCTTTATGTGGACCATCTGAAGGGCACCATGACAGCTCAGAGACTATCGATGTGGCTGTGCAGACACTTGGAATTGGGCCGGTGTCTGCGGGAGTTTGCGCGTTCTCCCCGTGGTTGCGTGGGTTTTCTCCGGGCACTCCGGTTTCCTCCCACAACCCAAAAATTCGCTCTTAGGCTGATTGGGTAACAAATTGTCCCTATGGTGAAAATTTTCCAAATTAGGATTAATATATATATTATTATATAGGAATATTAAAATAGGATAATGTATTTGGTATTACGGTGGCGCGGGCTCGTTGGGCCGAAGGGCCTGTTTCCCGTGCTGTGTTGCTTTAAAAAAAAAGAAGGCGTGTATAAAGAGAGGGGGTGAAAGAATGGATTAAGAGGGCAAAAAATAAAATAGAGATGTAAACTACCAGCCACCCGCTCCCCTCGGCGTACTGTGTGTAGCTCTGGTGTCCTTATCTGAGGAAGGATGCCCTTGCTATAGAGGGGGTGCAGCAAAGGTTTACCAGGCTGATTCCTGGGATAGCAGATCTGTCATATGAGGAGAGACAAAGTCAGTTAGGATTGTGTTCATTGGAGCTTAGAAGGGTGAGAGGGGATCTCATGGAAACTTATAAAATTCTAACAAGGTTAGATCGGGTAGACTCAGAAAGAATGATCATGATTCTCCCAAAAGTGCTGAATCGGTGGAAAAAGCTCTAGATCCTGACTGTTTTATCAGTTCAGTTTCTCACCTGAAATCTTCGCACTCTGTGCAGAGGTCTGATATGCGAATCTCAATGAAACCGTGGATGTGGTGTTGTTGGGAGGGGGGGGTGGGGTGAGGCAGCTTGGAAGGGTGGTCGGTGGTGGCAGTGAGCCGATGTGCACTGGAGTCTGACAGTTTCTGCACACTGTGTATGCGCAGTGATCCCGGCCTGTCAGTCTCCCCGTTGTTGGCTGGCCACTCAACGCTGGCTAGCCCTCTACCACCCCCGGCAGTGTTTGTCTCCCCTACCACCAACTCCCAGAGTTAGAATACCCCCCCCCCTCCTGGGAGTCAGGCCTCTCTCTCTCCCCCACAGCTGACCACCACCCTGCTCAGCCCACCTTAGTTGCTGCCCTCCCTTCATCCCAATCGATCCCAGTGCAGACTGGCAGTGGCATCCTACACTCCCACCGATGGCCCCTAAGCCCTGCCCACAATAGGCCCTGCCTCTTGGCACTACTTGATGCCTGGTGGGCAGTACCAAATTGCCCCTTGGACATGGTCACTTTGCCCCTTGGGGCACAGGCTGGCACTGCTGGGGTGTACATGTTTAGAAGGCACCACCCCCTGCTGCCTGCCCCCCCGGCACTTTAGACCTAATATCCTCTAGTTTTAGACTCCTCTAGCTTCAGGAAAAGATATTGACTATTACCTTGTGTGTGCCCCTCATTATTTTATAGACCTCTATAAAATCACTCCTCAGCCTTCTGCACTCTGGAGGGAAAAGTCCCAGTCTATCCAGCCTCTCATTATAACTTAATCCATCAAGTCCTGGTAGCATCCTAGTAAATCTTTTCTGCACTCTTTCTAGTTGAATAATATTCTTTCTATAATAGGGTAACCAGAATTGCACACAGTATTCCAAGTATGGCCTTTTCAATACCTTGTACAACTTCAACAAGATGTTCCAACTCCTGTATTCAATGTTCTGACCGATTAAACCAAGCATGTCAAATGTCTTCTTCACCATTCTGTCCATCTGTAACTCCACTTTCAAGGAGCTATGAACATAGATCTCTTTGTTCTGTAACTCTCCCCATTAACTGAGTAAGTCCTGCTATGTTTCAGTCTACCAAAATGCATTTTGTCGCATTTGTCTAAATTAAACTCCATCTGCCATTCGTCAGCCCACTGCCCCAACTGATCAAGATCCTGTTGCAATTGGAGATAACTTCCTTCACTGTCCACTATGCCACCAATTTTGGTGTGATCTGCAAACTTACTAAACATGCCCCCTACATTCTCACCCAAATCATAAATACCAATGACAAATAACAGTGGGCCCAGCACTGATTCCTGAGATACACCGCTACTCACAGGCCTCCAGTTTGAAAAACAATCTCTACAGCCACTCTCTGGCTTCTATGAAGAAGCCAATTTTGTATCCATTGAGATACTTCAATCTGGATCCCGTGAGATTTAACTTTATGCAACAATCTTGTCGAAGGCCTTGTCGATACCTTGACGAAGGCCTTGCTAAAGTCTATGTATTCAGCATGAATTGCACTGCCCTCATCTACCTCCTTGGCTATCTCTTCAAAAAACTTAATTAAGTTTGTGAGACATGATTTTCCATTCACAAAGCCATGCTGACTATCCCTAATCAGTCCTTGCATCTCTGAATGCCTGTAGATCCTGTCTCTCAAAATATCTTCCAACAATTTACTCACCACAGACATGAGGCTGACTGACCTGAAGTTCCCAGGCTTTTCCCTGCAGCCCTTTTATAAACAAAGGCACAACATTTGCCACTCTCCAGTCTTCAGGCACCTCACCTGTGACTATCGATGATTCAAATATCTTAGCTGGGAGACCTTCAGTTTCCCCCCTGGTCTCCCACAATATCCTGGGATATATCTCATTGGGTCCTGGGGATCTATCAATCTTGATGCACTTTAAGACTTCCAGCACCTCCTTCCCTGTAATATGTACAAAACTCCCTGTAATATGTATACATAACTGTACAAAACTCTAGTGCGGCTGCACTTGGAGTATTGTGTACAGTTCTGGTCCCTGCATTATAAGAAAGATGTGGAGGCATTGAAGAGGGTACAGAGGAGGTTTACCAGGATGTTGCCTGGTATGGAGGGCAGGTCTTATGAAGAGAGGCTGAGGGATTTGAGGTTGTTTTCATTAGAAAGAAGGCGACTAAGAGAGACCTTATTGAAACATACAAGATGATTAAAGGTTTAGATAGGGTGGACAGTGATAGCCTTTTTCCTAGGATGGAGAAAGCTAGCACGAGGGGACATAGCTTTAAATTAAGGGGTGGTGGTTTTAGGACAGATGTCAGAGGTAGGTTCTTTACCCAGAGGGTGGTAAGGATATGGAATGCCTTGCCTGCTGCAGTTGTAGATGCGCCAAGTTTGGTGGCGTTTAAGAGGTTAGTAGATAAGTTTATGGATGAAAGGGGAATGGTTTAGGTTAGAAGGTCACTGCTTGTTCTTAATTAGTCGGCGCAACATCGAAGGCCAAAGGGCCTGTTCTGCACTGTAATGTTCTATGTTCTATGTACAGTCCTCAAGTCATCACTCTTTCTTTCCCCAAGTTCCCTAATATCCATGCTTTTCTCAACAGTAAATACTGATGAGAAATATTCATTTAGGAATATGGCAGGGTGGGAGATTCAATCAGACCTCGCAAGTTCCCGATAATGAAATGTTAAACATATTTAAACCATGTTAAAAAGAAGATTCAATTGAGTTACCTATATTCTCGCTGGTTTCCACTGTGGTCTGGACTCTGACTGTTCTCCGGCTCTGGGAGATACACATGCGTTCCCGGCACATGCACAAATCCCGGAACAAGGCGCACCTCCCAGCTCGACTCACCAGAAAAGTTGCGGGTCGCGATGGGAGAATCGCCCCCCACAATGGTGGTGGAGTCCAAAACTGAGGGTCATTGTTGAGAATAAGGGATAAACCTTTTAGGTCTGAGGTAAGAAGAAATTTCTCCATCCAGAGAGTGGTGAATGTGTGGAATTCATTACCACAGAAAGAAGCTGAGGTCAAAGCGTTGTGTGATTTCAAGAAGAAATTAGACGTAGCTCTTGGGGCTAAAGGGATCAAGGGACATGAGTGGAAGGCGGGATAGCATACTGAATTTGATGATCAGCCATGATCAAAATGAATGGTGGGAGCAAGTTTGAAGAGTAGAATGGCCTACTCCTGCTTCTATTTTCTATGTTTCTATGTAAGAAGGCAAATTTAAATTTAAAATTCTGCATGAAAATCTCTGCAGTGATACCTTCTAAATGTGAACGCAACCTTAAATTGTCACTTCATTCCTGACTCCCCAAAATAATAACGAGCAGAGGAAGCCGCGGTGTGTCATTTGCTCCTCGCTGTTCCAAAAATCAGTTTGTTCATTCATCAGCACACAAGCTCAGCACTGTCTCCAGCCAATGATGAGTGACTGAGATTCCACAGCACACTACCTTCCACAGTTCAACATGAAAGGTGTAAATCTGATGAGGCTCTGGCCCCAGAATGGAGTCTTGCTTTTGAGCAACATGGGTCGGAGAACTGAGCCCAGCCGGGTCCACGGACCATTATCCAGTGCAGCTTCTCACTTCTTGAAGCCTCTTGCTGGGGCACAGCCTGACACATCAGTACCTTGTGCAGAGCACTCAGCTGCAAAGTACAGCTAGAATAGCTAATATAGAACATTGAAAAAGTTCACACTGTGAAGTAGGAGCTGTTGTTCTAATGATCAAGGTATAATGTTGGGGCAAAGCACTGAGTTCATCTAGCAAATCATATCAGGATCTGGGAATGCTTGATGCAAACAACCGGGTGCCAAAAATCAAAACAATTCTCCAACAGATTTCTCCCGTCTTTCTGAATAATTCACCTCCCAGAATATAAATATTCCTTACTAAGCTAATTTCTGAACCAATGTTTATCATAGTATCCCTATAGTGCAGAAGGAGGCCATTTGGCCCATCGAGTCTGCACTGACCACAATCCCACCCAAGTCCCATTCTCACAACCCCATGCATTTTTTTTTTGCTAATCCCCCTGATGTTAGGGGGCAATTTAGCATGGCCAATCTGCCTAACCCACACATCTTGGACCATTGGAAGAAACCCATGCAGACACGGGGAGAATGTGGAAACTCCACTTAGCCAGTAACCCAAGGTCAGAGTTGAATCTGGGTCCCTGGCTCTACGAGGCAGCAGCTTTAACCACTGTGTCACTGTGCTGTTTCATAAATTAGCCTGACTCAGCTTCTGTAGAATGACAAATACTTTAGTGGCATCGTGGCACAGTGATTAGCACTGCTGCCTCATAGTACCAGGATTCCAGGTTCCATTCTGATCTCGGGTCACTGTCTGTGGTGAAGTTGGCACATTCTCCCCGTGTCTGTGTGGGTTTCCTCCAGGTGCTCCAGTTTCCTCCCATTGTCCAAAAGAGATGCTGGTTGGGGGCATTGGCCATGCTAAAATCTGCCTCAGTGTCCCTGAACAGGCACCAGAATGTTGTGGATTTTCACAGTAACTTCATTGCAGCATTAATGTAAGCCTATTTGTGACACTAATATTTAAATTTAAGAGTTTACATTGAGATTTTAATGTAACTCTGTGCCTTACACTGGTTGATCTCTACTGCTGAAGCTATGACATCACATGTGCTGGTAATAGAAGATGGAGAAGAGAAGGCTGTATAATAGGTCTAACAATGTCTCTGGCTCCTCCTAATGCTTACTGGCTAATTGGGTATAAAATGGCAGCATTCTGTCAGTATCGGCAGGCATTAAATTCTCACTTAACTAGTGGTGGATGGGCCACCCATGAGACTCCCATAAATTTAACCAGAGCAGAAATGAGAAAGCTCGAGGACCCCCACCAAGCATCCTTCCACCCGATTAAATGACCCACCCACCCTAAAACTTGCCTCGGGGAGGCAACTCTTACCAACAGCGGGTTCCACAAATGAGTTGGTGGCATGCAGCCCCATCATACCACTACCTCCCTGAGCTCTTTCGCTGCCTCTGAATTGTCACATTGCTTATGCAACATCAAAAGATTGAAGGGGCAGAAACCTTCTCCAGCTCAATATTGGGGTGACTGAAGCTGTTGTCTAGGATATTTGCCACAAACTCCAATCTCACTGCTTTCATCCCTGGCAGCTCTCTGAAGTTGAGCATCTCTGTGTTGGGCGTGACATTGAGTCTATCCTTGGGGTGGCAATGGTGTAGTGATATTGTCACTAGATTAGTTATTCAGAGACCCAGGGTAATGCTGTGGAGACCTGGGTTCCAATTAGTCTATGAATTAGTATGTAGTGAAAAATATTGTTTCTAACAATATTGACCTGGGTTCCAATCCCACCAGTGCTTGCTCCAGTCTGAATTAAATGAAACTCCAACAATGATCACGAAACCATTGTTGATTGTTGTCAAATCCCAATGAACAAAGAGCAAAGAAAATTACAGCACAAGAGTGGCCCTTCAGCCCTCCGAACCTACACCAAACCATCTGATTCACTAATGTCCTTGGGATGGGTAATAAGTACTGAATAAAAAATAAATATCTGCTCCGTCATTAAGAAAACTCACATTCACCTCTGTCCCATCTCCCGTCCTGGTCCAACACATCACTTACTGAAATCCTCATCCAAGACTTTCCTACCCCAAGATGCCCTCCAGCCTTCCTTCTCTATGAACAGTATACTTTGACTGTATAGCACGCAGGAAACAATATTTTTCACTCTTTACAAATTCATGCAACAGTAATAAATCAAATCATAGCGCAACATCACAGCTTCCAGCATTCAGTCCATCCAAAACTGTGCTAACTCTCATTCATCCAATGCTCTACACTGTCCCCTGGTTCGCTAGCAGTGCAACTTTAAAACTCTTACTCTATTCTCCAGTCCCTCTATGGCCTCACCATCTTTGTCATCTCCTCCAGCCCTGAAAGGATCTGATATCTCCACATTCCTCAATTCTGCCTGCTGTGCAGTCCTCATTTTTAATTTCTCCACTTCTTTGCAGATATCCCTTTTGTGGCTTTGCTCCTCTGCAATTCTTTTCCCAAACCCTCTCTATCTCCCCATCTCTCTGTGCTCCTTTAAAAGGCTCCTTCAAACCTGCCTCTTAAACAAAGCCGTTGATGATTTGCTTTCTTCATCTCCTTCCATAGCTAGTTATCAAATTATGTGCCTATTGAAAGACAAAATGCTGGAAATCTGAAATGCTGGAAATACTCAGCAGGCCAGGCAGCATCTCTGTTCATATTTCTATTGATATCTCTTTTGTTGGGCGCAATCTTATCAAAAAATGGCAGTGTCGTTTCCGGTAAGAGAACCGGTGTGTTTCTCTCTGGAGGAACAGATTGGATTTCTCTCCAGATCTTATCACGCTCTGCCAAAAACAACATCAACAGTCATAGCCGACACCCATCTTCTGCCCTCCACCTTCCCTCCATGCCAAGCAGCCATTGCTGGCATCCTCTGCTCCCTGCCTGCTGCTGCCCACCAACACATACGAATAAACCACCCTCCCCCCCCCTGAGCAAGGCTCCCACTGGGAGGGGTCTGCTCCAGCAATGCCCCCAGCGTAGGTTGCCAGGTTGGTATGGACATGGTGCCATCCTGGCAGTGCCAACCTGTGCCAAGGAGAATAGCCAGGCCACTGCCTGACCATGTTTTTAAAGTTTATTGATTTGTGTCACAAGTGTGCTTACATTAACACTGCAATGAATTTACTGTGAAAATTCCCTAGTTGCCTTACTCTGGCACCAGTTTGGGTACACTGAGGGAGAATTTAGCACGGCCAATGCACCTAACCAGCATGTCTGCCGGATTGCAGGAGGAAACCGGAGCGCCCGGAGGAGATCCATGCAGACATGGGAAAAACATGCAGACTCTGCACAGACAGTGACCCAAGTTGGGAATTGAACCTGGGTCCCTGGTGCTGTAAGGCAGCAGTGCTAACCACTGTGCAACAGTTCCAGCTCCAGTCCTTCTCCCCTGGGGCTATATTTAATTTTATGCCCCGGGTGATTCCCCACGGGACGTTCATGTCTGGGAAAACCTGTAAATCTGTTGAAGATATGTCATGGGAAGGATAATCAATTTTCTGGCTGAGGGGGCATGTTAATAATATTAAGATATATTTAAATGAATGTAAATAAGATTCACATTCCTAATGATGTACCAGTGATAAGCAGGGAAGATTCAAAATAGCCACCTCACCGGTGAGATCTGTGATTTTAAGACCTTGAGTCCCCACCGATGTTCTCAAGATCAGTGGAAGTGGGCTCTGTGTTTATTTATTAGTGTCACAAGTAGGCTTACATTAAAGCAGTGAAATTACTGTGAAAATCCCCTAGTTGCCACTCTCCAGCGCTGTTTGGATACACTGAGGGAGAATTTAGCATGGCCAATGTACCTATCCAACACGATTTTTGGATTGGGGGAGGAAACTGCAGCACCTGGAGGAAACCCATGCAGACACAGGGAGAACATGCAAATTCAGCACAGATAGTAACCTGAGCCAGGACTCAAATCTGGGTCCCTAGTGCAGTGAGGCTACAGCGCTAACCACTGTGCCACCATGCACCCCCATTGATGCCATTATATAAAGAACTTGCAACAATAAATGTATTATATAAATGTGAGATGTAAATTGTAATCATTTTAGTGACAGTGAAACTTTATAACTCCTTCCACTCCCTGCTCTTAAAAGATGATAAGGCTACAATTGCCAGACAATCCATTTCCTCCCCAACCCCTGGTGCTTCCCTCTAGTGGCAGTGATCAAGAATCATTCTGTATCTCCAGAATAAATGATACAAAATACTTCGCTCCTTCACCCCTTTGTTCTTCTGCGGAAGTTCACAATGGGCCACAATTTACGATCAAAATACAGATATTGATGCGTACAGTTATTTTTGTACGAATCGCACAGCTGTTTAGCTTCACATTCAGGTGCATTTTTAAACACAGAATATCTCAAAATTACTAAGTTGTGCCAGTCTGCACTTGGCAACTGAAACTGGCATCTTGCCACCGTGATCCCCAGCCAAAGGAGTCTCAATTATTCACTCTTAGCTATTAGCAAATAACCTCTCCTGTGCTGAACATTAACTTTTTGAAGTATGCGGTCTCATTCCTTCAGATTTTAATTGTTCCTGGAGATTTTAGATTACATTTTTGAAAAATTACTTTTTCCTTTCTGTGTCTTTTTCTTCTCCCTCTTGATTCAATCATCTTTTCTGTTCTTTATTTCACTTTCTGTAACCGATTTGACATTTGAATTCAAGTGTTCTGGTGCTGTTCAATTTCTAATTCTTCATTCTGATTGGTAAAAGCATTGTTGCCCTGTTCACTTGGGTCCCAATGAGCTCTGTGGTTTCCACCTCTCACTTGCAATGCAAGATTTCATGGAAATTGAACAGGCCAGGGATGTTTATTTATGGATTGCCATAAGTGTTGGCCCTTGTGTTAAGAGAGAACCTTCGGACTTTAAGAAGAAACTGGGAGCACCTGGAGGAAACACATTCACAAATGCTCTTCAGGGAAGGAAATCTGCCGAGCTTACCTGGTCTGGCCTACATATCACTCCAGAGCCACAACAATGTGGTTAACTCTCAACTGCTGTCTGAAATGGCATAACAAGCCACTCAGTTCAAGTACAACTAGGGATGGGCAATAAATGCTGGCACACAGAGCGACACCCATATCCCACAAATGAATAAGAGCAAAAGGGAAAAAAAAAGAACTAGGAGAACATGCAAACTCCACACAGTCACCCGAAGATAAAATTGAACCCGGATCCTTGGCACTGTGAGTTGGCAGTGCTAGCCACTGTACTACCAAGCCACTCACAATCTGTGCTTGTATAAAATTTGATTTATTATTGTCTCATGTATTAACATGCAGTGAAAAGTATTGTTTCTTGTGCGCTGTACAGACGAAGCATACTGTTCATAAAGAAGGAAAGGAGAGAGTGCAGAATGTAGTATTCCAATCATAGCTAGGACGTAGAGAAAGATCAACACTCGTATATCTAGCAGGAAGGGACAGTAGTAGTGACATTACTAAAAGCATCAAAAATATGGCCACATTTACTCCTATCTATATGTCAGAATATCCTTAACATAATCAAAACCAATATCTTCACCTCCCAGTCTAGCTTCTATATTCATGTGGATGTCATTTCTCCCTTAATACACTTCATCCATAATCCAACTTCCTGATCTATAAGCATATGTAAGAATCTATCTCAACCTATCCTGGTTTCCTCTAGCCTCTCTCTCTCTCTTACCCAGATTCACGAGGCATCTTTAATTGCTGTGATCATCTTATCTTCTCTGACTTACTGGAGCATACTTAGGATGGGGAATAAATTTTACGCACAATCCTAACTTCATACTGTGGAACGAGCTGCATGAGCAGTGTTCCTGTAATTATATTTTGTGGTATTGTGAGTTACTTGGCACAGCAGTACTTTAATCAGCATCACAACACTGACATATAATGTGGATAATATTAGCCAAAACAATTGGGAAATTAAGAATATTTTAGCAGAGTGATCTTGCATGCAAATTTTAACCAGTAATGTTCTGTAGACTGGATTTTTTTTTTGGGGGGGGGGCAATGTTGTGTTACCGCTCCAGCATTTTTCCTTCTATTTTTAATAAAGTTCGATTTGATTGTATCACCCTGAGAATAAACGTTCGATATTAATAGTGCAAAAAATGTAATTATTTCACAGTCTCTCTTCTCAAAGCTATTTAAATGCTGAAGTCACTGAAGGGAGAGGTAATAACTTACTTTCATTAACAGCAACTTTTCCTCACTCGTGGCAAAATAGGAAGTCATGTTAAACTGCGTGTTTTATAATGTAGTCCCCGTTATTTGAGGAGACAAGGCTGGATTTAGCACACGTGTAAAATCACTTGCATTAAAAGTTATCAACTGGGACAGCAGTTAGCATTGCTGCCTCGCAGCACCAAAAACCGGATTCAATTCTCGGCATGGATCACTGTCGGGTGCGGAATCTGCACATTCTCCCCATGTCTGCGTGGGTTTCCTCTGGGT
This sequence comes from Sphyrna mokarran, assembly GCA_024679065.1. Classification (NCBI taxonomy): domain Eukaryota; kingdom Metazoa; phylum Chordata; class Chondrichthyes; order Carcharhiniformes; family Carcharhinidae; genus Sphyrna; species Sphyrna mokarran. The sequence goes on along the minus strand of JAGIQG010000007.1, from coordinate 19,255,634 downwards.
GCTCCGGTTTCCTCCCACACTCCAAAGATGTGCAGGTTAGGTAGACCGGCCATGCCAAATTGCCCCTCAGCGTGCCTGAACCGACGCCGGGAATGTGGGGGACTTTTACAGTAACTCCATTGCAATATTAATGTAAGCCTACTCGTAACAGTAATAAATAAATGAACAACTGCAGAATGGATAGGGCGACCTGCTTCAAAGCAGAGCGAGACAAGGTTCCAACGCTGTGCAAGTAGTATTGTTATTCCTCTTTAATAGAATGCTGGTTCTCTGTGCCAAACAAATGGCTGGAGCTCACCTTGCTTGCACGCAGACTGCCATACAAATCAAAGCCTAGCCTCTGGGGGTGGAAGCTAATAAAACACAGTCTATTTCGAATCGTTGCAACATTCAGAATTAATTGATGTAACTGTTAACCTCGGCAGGCTTTTCGCACAGGACCTGATTTGCATCCTAAGAGATTGTCCAACAGCAGCAGGTTGCTCGGATGAGTGGGCTGAGAAAGCAATCTCTCACATTCTATAGATTATATATATTACTGCAACTGATTGTCAAGTCATCACGGGAATATTTACTTGGCGTGCTTTCATTTTTTTTGTGCGTTTGTGTGTCGAAGCAATTTAGCGCACAAATTTGGATAAGAAATAATTATTTCCGACTCCAGTTGTGTTGACACGACTTTAATTTCACGATAAGCATCTTGCAGCTGCTCAGAGCACAGTCTCGATGTTACTTGGTGAATTTTAATATTACAGCAGCAAAATCTGGTAGAGATTCGCAAGGAATTTATTTTCATTCAGAGAGAAGGAAATGTTTGAGCTAAATATGGGCTCTGAGGAAGATTACCAAAGGGATGGGATCATTCTTACTGACTTACCGTGAAATCCAATTTCTCACAGCATGAACTGTTACTTTTCGGTTATTGATTTTTAATGTTACTGTCAGAGTGGTACTTTTTTATGGTTATTGTTTCATTGGAAATTCCTCTTATTTGGGGCTTAAATTTCTTTCCAGGGGGCGAGCACTGTATGCAATCAGTCAGTCAAGATATGAAATCTGTCAAATTTCAAATCTGTTCCTAATTCATGAAATCAAAGAGGCTTCAGTTTTAAGTTTATTTATTACTGTCAGAAGTAGACTTATATTAATGCTGCAATGAAGCTATAGTGGACTTTGCACTTTCAGTCTGTGTCTGCGTGGGTTTCCTCTGCTTGGTCTGGTTGCCTCCCACAGTCCAAAGATGTGTGGGTTAGGTGGATTGGCTGCGCTAAACGTCACGGGGATTAGCAGGGTAAATGCGTGGAGTTACAGGAATGGTGCCCGGGTGGGATTGTGGTCAGTACAGACGCGATTGGTTGAATGGCCTCCTTCTGTACTGTCGGGATTCTATGACTCTATGAAAATCCGCTAGTCGCCATACTCTTGCACCTGTTCAGGTACACTGAGGGAGAATTTAGCCAGAGAATTCAGCGCTCTAGTTTTTTCTCACAGTCCAGAAGATGTGCTGCTTAGACCCAGTCAGCAACTCTAGAGCATGGGCAACCCCCCTCGAGTGAAATGGGCACAGCTGGGGCATGCAGGAGACCGAGGGGCTGCCTCAAAATGGCGGCAAACTCTCAGCTGTCTTTCATTTGTCTGAAGGATGTGGGCATCTTTGGCTAGGTCTAGCATTTATTGCCCAGCCCCTGGGCTGTCAAAATTAATAATTATTGGAGATAACAGATGCTGGTAAGGCCCTCTGATTGGAAAGGAAACCCCTCCATTCTATTTGTTAGAGTCTCAATATTGATGCTGCTGCCACCTTCTCGAGGAATGAAACTTTCCGAATCTAAAGCCTCCCTCCTAGTCCCTCCTCCAACAAACCTGCTGCAGGAATGTCACCTCTATAAAGCTCTTGACCCCCATACATAGTGTTTCCCTTCTGGGTAAATATCATTGGAATTATAAGTCATCCCTAATTGAGGCCTTAATTGTTCAACTGACTGCTCATGTCTTGCAGGCCGTCCATATCCCTGCCTGCCCCAGGATCTTTCCTGGTGGGAGGAGTGGATCAGAGAGTCTCATCTCAACATGGCTTTCTACTATTTCCTCAGCTCCCTTCCCAACCTCTTCCTCGCCAATCCACCTCCGCATCCGTCACTCTGGACCGAGAGCCAAAGAGGTTTACAGCATGGAAACAGGCTCTTCTGCCCAACTTGTCCATGCTGCCCTTTTTTTAAACCCCAAAGCTAATCTCAATTGCTTGCATTTGGCCCACATCCCTCTATATCTATCTTATAACTGTCTAAATGCTTTTTAAAAGATAAAATTGTACCCGCCTCTATTACTACTTCTGGCAGCTTATTCCAGACACTCACCATCCTCTGTGTAAAAAATTGCCCCTCTGGATCGTTTTGTATCTCTCCTCTTAAACCTATGTCCTCTAGTTTTAGTCTCCCCTACTTTTGGGAAAAGATATTGACTATCTAACTGATTTATGCCCTTCATTATTTTATAGGCCTCTATAAGATCACCCCTTAGCCTCCTCCACTCCAAGGAAAAAAGTTCCAGTCTGTCCAGCCTCTCCTTATAACTCAATCCATCCAGCCCCAGTAGCATCCTAGCTGCACAACTCCTGTGCATAAATTCCCATTATTGATTCGCACTTACCTGGTTCTTGGAGGAGTGCAGTGAGGCTGAAGCAGCTGCAACCATCTTCAGCCAGAAGTGCTGGGTGGATGGTTCATCTTGGCCTCCCCCTGGGTATCTCCAGCATAGAAACTCAGAAACGAAAAGCAGGAATGAGCCATTCACCCTTCGAACCTGCTCTGCCATTCATTTTGATCATGGCTGATCATCGATTTCAATATCCTGATCCCCTCCTTCCCTCCATGTTCTTTGATCCCTTTAACCCCAAGATCTATATCTAATTTCTTCTTGAAGTTTTGGCCTCAACTATTTTCTGTGGTAGTGAATTCTATACATTCATCACCCTCTGGATGAAAATATTTCTCCTCACCTCAGTGACTCCTTATCCTCAAATTATGACCCCTAGTTCTGGACACCCCGAGCACAGATGCCAGTCTTCAGCCAATTTGAAGCACTCCACATGATATTAAGAAATGGCTGAAGACATTGGATGTTGCAAAGGCTATGGACCCTGATAACATTCTGGCTGAGGCCTAAGCTCCAGATCTTGCCGTGTCCCTCACCAAGCTGTTCGAGTACAGTTACAATGCTGGCATTTATCCTTGGAGGATTGTCCAAATATGTTCTGTTCAAGAAAGGCAGGATAAATAATAAGTAGTAAGAAATAGAACAGGAGTAGGCCATCTAGCCCCTCGAGCCTGTCCCGCCATTCAATAAGATCATGGCTGATACATCCAAATCGACCAACTGCTGCCCTATGAGTCTCCTCCTGATCGTTATCAAAGAGAAGAAAGATGTTGTCCTCAGTGCTGTCAAGCAGCATGTACACTTCAATAATCTCCTCACTGACACTGAGTTCTGTTCCACCACAGCCACTGAACATCTAACCTCATCACAGCCTTGGTCTAAACATGGCCAAAAGAGCTTCCAGTTTGCCATGATATTTGCAACCATAATTCTAAAGGAGTTTCCAGAATTTCTGGGGAAAATGCTGGGGAACCAATATGCAACAATTTCAGAAAATATTTTATGATTAACAAATTCCAGATCAGTTTTTTAAACAGTGCACTCCACATAATGAAGCATGCCACTATCAGGTTAGTTCGGATAAGGAGGCATCAGGATAAACAGATGTGTTCAGGCAGCGTGGTGGCACAATGGTTAATACCGCTGCCTTACAGTGCCAGGGACACAGGTTCAATTCCAGCCACTATCTATGGGGTGTTGGCACATTGTACCGGTGTTTGCATGGGTTTCCTCTGGTGCCTTTCCTCCCAGAGTCCAAAGATTAGTTTGATTGGCTATGCTAAATTGACCCCAGTGTCAGGGGATTAGGGGGGTAAATATTTGGGGTTACAGGGAAAGGGCCTGAATGGGATTGTGGTTGGTGAAGACTTGATGGGCCAAATGGCCTCCTTCTACACTGTAGGGATTCTATTCAGGTTTGAGTGTAAAAATGAGGTAGAGATGCCGGCATTGGACTGGAGTAAACTCAGTAAGAGGTCTGGCAACACCAATTTTAAACCCAACCGATTATTATCAAATAAATCGGTTGGATTTAAAATTGATGTTGCCAGACCTCTTACTGTAAAAATGAGAACAGGATGTAAAGAGGGAATGGACAAAAAAATTTAAAAAACAGTCTTGACAGTCATCGCAAAATATTCTTATAGGACTTAGTTCCCTATTAGAAATGATATACCTCTCAGGATCAAATGTGACGGACCACTCATGAATTCCACATTTGTACTCTCATTTGTGAGATGTGGATATATGATTCACACTGTTCATGCTTAATTTCGCAGATCCACCGACTCCGATAGCTCCGCCTCAGCTTATTTCCGTTGGCGCGACCTACTTGTGGATCCAGCTCAATGCGAACTCCATCAGTGGGGATGGTCCGATCATCCAAAGGGACATCGACTACCGCAGCACAAGCGGGAGCTGGACGGACATACAGCCGGTCGACAGCCACCAGTACAAAATCGGCCATTTGGACCCCGACACAGAGTACGAAATACGAGTGCTACTCACGCGACCCGGAGAAGGGGGAAGGGGGGCTCCTGGCCCGCCTCTCATCATGAGGACAAAGTGCGGAGGTAAGACCAGAGGAATTTGATAATGAATTTGACAGTGAAATGAGGAGAATGCCTGAATGTTACGTTGGGGCAGTTCTTTCTTTGTTCTTACATTCAGTCAAGATCGATCTCCTGGTTTCTAATCTCATACTCTGATCAATACTTTTATTAGGAGCTCCGTGTGATTTGGTATTTATACGGTGCAGCATTGTGTCACACAAACCAGGAGATGCAGATTAAATAGGGAGGTGACTAAACGTAGATGGCAACATTGAATTTGGCATCACTGCTCCTCAGCTAATGTGCTGCCTGGAAAATGTAATTTAAACAAACAGATGATAGCTCCTCAGTCTTGCAGCCAATCAGAACAACAACTGTACATGACAGTCGATGACTTTGAGAAGCCATTTAGCTAAAAAGAGATATCAGTCTTCTGTGTTTTTCTAGGTCGGCGAGCTCATCAGTGGCCCACTCACCAGTGAGGTATAGAGAATAAATAAAATATAGAGAATAAATTTACTGTTTTCCCAAATAGTGCTTGATTTATCAAGTGTGTATCACGTGGCTAGCTCCATATATACAATGCAGTATAATTTCTTTAAAATTCATTTGTGGGCCAGCATTCATTGTCCATCTCTAGTTACCTTGAACTGAGTGGCCTTGCTAGGCCATTTCAGAGGGCAGTTGAGAGTCAACCACATTGCTGTGGTTCTGGAGTCACACGTAGGCCAGACCAGGTCGGGATGGCAGATTTCCTTCCCTAAAGGACATCAGATGGTTTTTTTCTGACAATTGACAATGGTTTCATGTAGATCTTAATTCCAGATTTTTAAAAGTTGAATTCGAATTCCGTCATCTGCCATTGGCAGGATTTGAACCCTGGTCCGTAGAACATTAGCTGAGTTTCTGGATTAACAATCTAGTGGGCCATCGCATCAAGGATAGGAGCAAGAATGAGCCTGTTCGGAAACATAGGGCTGAATTTTTGGGGTCATATTGCTCGCCCAGCAGCCCCCTGCCTACCCCTCCTCCCTGCCTCCAGCAACGCCCCTCCCCCCAACCACCACCCCAACCTCCAACCCGGGAAGAAAAGTCAGAACTGAAATGACTGAGTTTTAAAAAGCTTGCCTTACAGTAGTGAGACATTGGGGGAGAATGGAATAAACACACGGAGGTTCAGACTTCAGTCCCTCACCCTCTGACACCTCCCACATTCCCAATGGCGTCAGAGGGAACTGCTGGAACCAATATACATCACTCGATAGGGTAAGACAATGAGATGAATCCTGGGCTCTGAGGACAGAAGTGATTCAGAGATCCCAAGGAGGGGGCGAGGAAGGGTGGCTGGAGGGGTGGCATTTGGAGGTGAGGCAGGGAGGAATAAAGAGGCAAAGTGATATTTTGGTGGGGCGGTAGGCTGGGGGGGGGGGGGGGAGGGTGTAACCTCTAATATGCACAGCACTACCCTCCCTCCCCCAATCATTGAATCAATCGACCACTCTGTCTACACTTCCTGCTGCCTTGGCATAATTAAGGACGCCATGCACCCCGGACATTCTCTCTTCCACCTTCTTTCGGGAAAAAGATACAAAAGTCTGAGGTCATGAACCAACTGACACAAGCTTCTTCTCTGCTGCTGTCAGATTTTTGAATGGACCTACCTTGCATTAAGTTGATCTTTCTCTACACCCCAGTTATAACTGTAACACTACGTTCTGCACCCTCTGATTTCCTTCTCTATGGACAGTATGTTTTGTCTGCATAGTGTGCAAAAAACAATGTTTTTTGCTGTATGTTAATACATGTGACAATAACAAATCAAATCAAATCCTTCCAGGCTTTTCAAAAGAAGTTTTAAGAATGGCCTCTCTGGTCTGCCTGCCTAGAGCTTTATGGGTAGCACAGTGGTTAACACTGCTGCTTCATAACACCAGGGACCCAGGTTCGATACCTGGCTTGGGGTCACTGTCTGTCCAAAGTCTGCACATTCTCCCTGTGCCTGTGTGAGTTTCCTCCCACAGTCCGAAAGGTTGTTGATTAAGCGCTAATTTCTCCTTCAGAACAGGCGCAGGAGTATGGTGACGTGGGGATTTTCACAGTAACTTCATTACAGTGTTAATGTAAGCCTACTTGTGACAATATTAAATAATTTTAAAAACAACATTGCGAGACTTAAATGTGCAGTGCTGAGCAGCACAGCTGCCTTTATATGTAGGTGACAGCAAAATACTGCGGATGCTGGAATTTGAAACAAAAACAGAAAATGCTGGAAAATCTCGGCAGGTCTGAAAGCAGCTGTGGGGTGAGAGTAGCAGCAACGTGTTGAGTCTAGATGACCCTCCAATGATTTTCCAGCATTTTTTGTTTTTGTTGCCTTTATACCTGGCTGCACAATATAGGTCACTCCGTCAAACAGCTAATTATTTAATTTCCAATAAGTTCATTTAAGATCCATTCAATCTTATCCAGCAGAGCTCTAAAGAACATATTATTCGGCAAATCTGCAGTGCCCTATTTCATTGGGTTGAGCCATTTTATTGTTGACACTGAATATTTACTCATCAATGATGCTAATGTGATGTGTGTTTGAGATACTTACATTCTTGTGAATTGTGATCACTCAAACCTACAGTCTTTGCAGCCTCGTGGCCAGCATTGACCCAACATTACGACTCGGAAAGCGTGTGTCAATGTCCTACATCATCTCTTTTTTTATATGCATTCGTAGGACATGGGCATCACTGGCTGGCCAGCATTTATTGCCCATCCCTAGTTGCCCAAGGGCAGTTGAGAATCAACCACATTGTCACGGCTCTGGAGTCACATGTAGGCCAGACCAGGTAAGGATAACAAATTTCCTTCCCTAAAAGACATTAGCGAACCAGATAGGTTTTTCCCATTAGTCTTCCCATTGGTTTCATGGTCACCAGTTAATTCTTAACCCCAGGTATTTTTTAGTGAATTTAGTTTCCACCATCTGCCGTGATGGGATTCGAATCCAGGTCCTCAAAGTGTTACCTGGATTGATAGTCTAGCAATAATACCAGTAGGCCATCATCTCCAGGTAACTGAGGTAGCTGGTACTACTGCAATTTGTAGCTACTCCTACAGATCTGCTGCTGCGCTACATCACACTCATTTAGCTACCGCCGTCTTCATACCTCTGTTGTAGTTGATCTGTAAGTATTCCATGATATCCATCACCTATATATTGGTGTGAATAATTATCTCAACCTCCTCTGAGGTCCCCAGCATTACAGACGTCAGTCTTCAGCCAATTCAATTCACTCCACATAATATCAAGAAGTGGCTAAGGCACAGGATACTGCAAAGGCTATGGATTCTGACAATGTTCCGGCAATGGTGCTGATGCTCCAGAACCAGCCGTGCCCTTAGCCATGCTGTTATGGTTTAGCCATAACAACATTGCCATCTGCCCAGCAATGTGGAAAATTGCCCAAGTATTCTCTCTCCACAAAAAACAGGACAAATCCAATCCGACCAACTACTGCCCCAACAGTCTACTCTCAATCATCAGTAAAGTAATGGAAAAGGTTATCCACGGTGCTATCAAGCAGCATCTGCCCAGCAATAAATTGCTCAGTTTGGGTTTCGCCAGGGTCACTCAGCTCCTGACTTCATTACAGCTTTGGTTCAAACGTGGACAAAAGAGCTAAACTTCAGAGGTGAGGTGAGAGCTAATGCCCTTGACATCAAGGCATCATTTGAACAAGTGTGGCCATCAAGCAGCCCAAGCAAAACTAGCGTCAATAGGAATTAAGGGGAAAACTCTCCACTGGTTGGAGTCATACCTGGTACAAAGGAAGATGGTTAGATGGTCAGTCAGCTCAGCTCCAGGACGTCACTACAGGAATTCCTTACAGAAGTGTCCTAGGCCCAACAATCTTCAGCTGCTTTATCAATGCCCTTTCTTCCACCCTACGGTCAGAAATAGTGATATTTGCAGATGACTGCACAATGACTGCACCGTTCACGACTTAGATACTGGAGCAGTTTATGTCCAAATGCAACAACGCTGGACAATATCCCAGCTTGGATTGACAAGTGGCAAGTAACATTCATGCGACGCAAGTGCCCAATGACCATTTCCAACAAGAGAGAATCTAAACATCAACCCTTGATATTCAATAACGATATCATCGCTGTATCCCTCGCTATCCACATCCTGGACATTATTATTTATCAGAAACTGAACTGAACTAGAACATAGAACGTAGAACATTACAGCGCAGTACAGGCCCTTCGGCCCTCGATGTTGCGCCGGCCAGTGGACCCTCTAACCTAAACTATTCCAATATCATCCATATGCCTATCCACCGAACATTTGAATGTCCCCAAAGTAGGCGAGTCCACAACTGCTGCAGGCAGGGCATTCCATGCTCTCACCACCCTCTGTGTAAAGAACCTGCCTCTGACATCCGTCCTATAACTACCACCTCTTAATTTAAAGTTATATCCCCTCGTGTTGGACATCACCATTCGAGGAAAAAGGCTCTCACTATCCACCCTATCCAATCCCTTGATCATCTTATACGCCTCAATTAGGTCACCGCGTAACCTTCTCTCTAATGAAAATAACCTCAGGTCCCTCAGCCTTTCCTCATAAGGCCTTCCCACCATACCAGGCAAAATCCTGGTAAACCTCCTCTGCACCCTTTCCAATGCTTCCACATCTTTCTTATAATGCGGCGACCAGAACTGTACGCAATACTCCAAGTGCGGCCGCACCAGAGTTTTGTACAGTTGTAACATAACCTCACGGCGCCTAAATTCAATCCCTCTACCAATAAAAGCTAACACACTGTACGCCTTCTTAACAACTTTATCAACCTGGGTGACAACTTTCAAAGAGCTATGTACTTGTACCCCAAGATCCCTCTGCTCGACAACACTATTAAGGGTCCTTCCATTAGCCCTATATTTCATATGCCTGTTATTCCTACCAAAGTGAATCACCTCACGCTTATCTGTATTGAATTCCATTTGCCACCTCACGGCCCAGCTCTGCAACCTATCTATGTCCCTCTGCAAACTGTAACATCCATCCTCGCTATCTACAACTCCCCCCCACTTTGGTATCGTCAGCAAATTTACTAATCCAACCCTCTACACCCTCATCTAGGTCATTTATAAAAATGACAAACAGCAGTGGCCCCAAAACAGATCCTTGAGGTACACCACTTGTAACTGCACTCAGGTTGAATATTTCCCATCAACCACCACCCTCTGTCTTCTATCAGCTAGCCAATTCCTAATCCAAACTGCTAAATCACCTTCAATCCCATGCATCTGCACTTTCTGCAGTAGCCTACCATGGGGAACCGTATCAAACGCTTTGCTAAAATCCATATACACTACATCAACTGCCTTACCCTTATCTACCTCTTTGGTCACCTCCTCAAAAAACTCAATAAGGTTTGTGAGGCACGACCTACCCTTCACAAAACCGTGCTGACTATCCCTAATCAATTTATTCCTCTCTGGATGCTTATAAATACTATCCCTTATAATTCTTTCCAAGACCTTGCCCACAACAGAAGTCAGGCTCACCGGTCTATAATTTCCAGGATGGCCCCTACTCCCCTTTTTGAACAAAGGGACAACATTTGCCATCCTCCAGTCTTCTGGCACTATACCTGTAGCTAACGATGACATGAAGATCAAAGCCAAAGGCTCTGCAATCTCCTCTCTAGCCTCCCAGAGAATCCTGGGGTAAATCCCATCTGGCCCAGGGGACTTATCAATTTTCATACCTCAAGATTCGCTAACACCTCCTCCTTATGAACCTCAATCCTGCCCAGTCTACAACCTGGTATCGCAGTATTGTCCCTGACAACACTATCTTTCTCCTGCGTGAATACTGATGAAAAATACTCATTCAGTGTCTCTCCTATCTCCTCAGGCTCCACGCACAACTTCCCACTGCTATCTCTGACTGGCCCTAATCTTTCCCTAACCAATCTTTTATTATTTATATACCTTTAAAAAGCTTTAGGATTCTCCTTAATCCTATCCGCCAAAGTGTTCTTGTGTCCTCTTCTAGCTCTTCTCAACTCCCTCTTTAGCTCCTTCCTGGCTGATTTATAGCTCTCTATTGCCCTAACTGAGCCTTCACATCTCATCATTATATAAGCCTCCTTCTTCCTCTTCACCAGAGATTCAACTTCCCTAGTACACCATGGTTCCCTCACTCGACCACTTCCTCCCTGCCTGTCAGGTACATATTCATTAAGGACATGCAGAAGCTGTTCCTTAAATATGCTCCACATTTCAGATGTCCCCAGCCCCTGCAATTTCCTGCTCCACCCTATGCATCCTAAATCTCTCCTAAGCCTCATAATTACCTTTCCCCCAGCTATAACTACTGTTATTCGGTATGTGCCCATCCCTTTCCATCACTAAGGTAAACGTAACCGAATTGTGGTCACTATCACCAAAGTGCTCACCCACCTCCAAGTCTAACACCTGGTCTGTTTCATTACCCAATACCAAATCCAATATAGCCTCACCTCTTGTTGGCCTATCTACATACTGAGTCATGAAACCTTCCTGCACACATTGAACAAAAACTGACCCCTCTAACGTCCTTGAACTATAGCTTTTCCAATCGATATTAGAAAAGTTAAAGTCCCCCATTACAACTACCCTGTTACTTTCACACCTATCCAGGATCAACTTTGCAATCCCTTCCTGTACTTTTCTGGAACTTTTTGGAGGCCTATAAAAAACTCCCAACAGTGTGACCTCTCCTTTCTTGTTTCTAATCTCAGGCCACACTACCTCAGCAGACAAATCCATGTCAAACATCTTTTCTGCCACCGTAATGCTGTCCTTAACTAACAATGCCACTCCTCCCCCTCTTCTAACACCACCTCTGCTCTGACTGAAACATCTGAACCCCGGAACCTGCAACAACCATATAACTAGCCATATAAATACTCTGGCTACCAGAGGAGATCAAAGGTTTGGAATCCTGCAGCAAGTAACTACTTCCTGACTCCCCAAAGCCTGTCTGCCATCAGGATTGTGATGGAATACTCTCCTCTTTCCAGGATAATCCCAATTCCAACAACATTCAAAAAGTTTGAAACCATCCAATACAAAGTAGCCCATCTGATTGGCATCCTTTCCACAAACATGAATTCCCTCCACCACTGACAAACAATAGCAGCTATCTGCAGAATCTACAAGATGTATCGCAGGGACTCATCAAGGTTTCTCAGGTAGCACCTTCCAAACCCACAACTATTACCATCTAGAAGGACAAAGGAAGCAGATAAATGGGAATGCCACTACCTGCAAGCTCCCTTCCACATCACTCATCACTTATCCTGACTTGAAATTCACTGTCACTGGATCAAAATCCTGGAATTCCCTCCCTAAAAGCACTGAGGATGTACCTATACCACATATACTGGAGGAATTCAAGAAGGCAGCTTACCACCACCTTCTCAAGGCAATTAAGAATAGGCAATAAATGCTGGACTTGCAGTTACGGTCACACCCCACAGTGGGAGGCAATGATGTAGTGGTATTATCACTGTACTTATAAGTCAGAGACTTAGAGCAAGATCCAGAGACCAATCCCACTGGGGCAGATGGTGAAATTTGAATTCAATAAAGATCTGGAATTAAACGTTCTAATGATGACCATGAAATCATTGTTGCAAAAACCTATTTGGTTCATTAATGTACTTTAAGGAAGGAAATCTGCTGTCCTTACCTGGCCAACATGTGACTCCAGATTCACAGCAATGTGCCATCTGATATGGAGGGCTGTTCGAGATGGGCAACAAAAGCTGGCCCAGCCAGAGACAGTCGTATTCTGTAAATAAATGAACAAAAATAAATACATGTATGACCTTGCTTACTTCCAGATATTTGTCGAATATTGTTCTTGGGTTAAATATTCCCTCCCTAAATACAGACTACATTAAATCAGTTTCTGCTTTGAATATGTTATTATTTCTTCCTGTTGTGATTTATAAGATCAGTTTAATGAGATGACTCGTTAAGCTTATACTTCTAAATTGATTGCACTCCACTGCTTTAGGTTCCTAAGGTAACTTAATGAATAACGAGTGTCCCAAGTCACTATAACGTATCCTTCAGTATATATGTGGACACAGATTTCTGCTAATATAGATCTTCTGTTACTTCATCTGTGCCTGGAGCTTTTCCTGCGCTTGACAATTTCAAAGCTTTCTTCACCTTTGATATCATAATGTTTGGCTTATTGTTTGTCTGTAGCTTCAGGACTTTCTCGATTTGAATCATCAGACAGTTCATTTATATGTTCCGGCCATCTCTTTGCTACTTTTCAAACTATATTTCAAACTGCATTCTTTTCAAACTATATTTTACCATCCTAGTACTTTCTGCACACAGAATCTGTTGATATCTATTTCTTTCTGTCCAAATTTTCACTTCCTGGCCTACGACTCTCATTTTATGATTCCTTTCCAGCTCTCAGACGTTTTGTTGTTCTGGGGAGGGATTTTCCAGACACACGTGCGCTCCAAGAGTGGGAATTCCCGCCCAGGGTCAACTGACCTTTAAATAGTCCACCAGATTTTCTGTCCCGACCATATGATTCACATGGAGGAGGAACAGAAGATTTCCAGCCACCATTTTTCTTTATATTTCAATTATGCATCTCTCATTTTCTTTTCAATTTCATCATACATGGGTAGCACAGTGGCACACAGTGGTTAGCACTGCTACCTCAAGCATCAGGGACCTAGGTTCAATTCCCAGTTTTGGTGACTGTGCGAAGTTTGCATGTCCTCCCTGTGTTTGTGTGTGTTTCTCCCTGGGTGCTCTGGTTTCCTCTCACACTCCAAAAGACTTTCTGGTTTGATTCGATTCGATTCATTATTGTCAATGTATTTGTATACAGTGAAAAGTATTGTTTCTTGTGCGCTGTACAGATAAAGCATACCGTTCATAGAGAGGAAAAGGAGAGAGTGGAGATTGTTGCAGTCACATCTGGGTGCTGGTTTAGGTGTATAGGCCAATGCTAAAAATTATCCCTCAGTGTTCCCGAATAGGTGCCAGCGATTGTAATAAATCCACAGAAGTGAGGGTCCTGTCACCAAAAGTTCCTTTATTTACAAAATACTCTGCATAACAGAGTGCTCCCTGTGTGCTTCCTTCTTCAACAGGCAGAGAGACCGACACACCTGCTTTAAATAGAGAACACGAGGCTCCATGAATGGGCCATCAATTAACACTCAATCAGGGACATCTTTTTGTGACGACTCAATCAGGGATATCTTTTCCGGTTGAAGTAAATAAATGGAATCAGACTGACTTAAGGATAAAAAGGATGCAATCAAAGGGCTTGTCCAGGATTTGAATCTGGGAGCTCTTCGACATCCATCCGTTTGAACATCCTAAATGAGAATTGCGATCAGTAAGCCTGGAAATGCAGGATTCAATCAGGGAGGCTAACTCATTTGCCTGACTGAAGTCATCACGGTGACTAGAGGATTTTCATAGTAACTTCATTGCAGTGTTAGTGTAAGCATAATTGTGACAGTAATAAATAAACTTAAGCTTAGGTGTGCTTCCTTTTTTTATCTCTTCTATCATCATTATTCATATCTTATCAGCCATCCACCCCTTTTGTCTCTTTGCTTTCTCAAATTTGACAATATTTCCTTTACAGCATATTGTCATGAATTTTCCATTTGCTTTCTATTTCTAATTCTGAGACCTCTGCTTGTTCCATCTCCTCAGTCCTGAGGCATTCATATTTGTATTTCACTTTGAGAGTAATTACCTTCCTGATGTTCTTACCCTTCGATGCGGCAAGGTCGACATGGTCACTCATCTTTTTTCATGTTTTCAGTTTCATTTTAATTTTCCATGAGGAACAATGATCTGAATTTATATTCACACCGGAATACACCTGAACCTTCTTTATGCTGTTTCTAAAACGTTGGGTGGAATTCCCGCTGGTGGAGTCTTCTGGTCCCACCAATGGTAACCACCCCCCCATTGCCCGGTCCCCGCCAGCCCTCTGCCATGTGTTCCCTGGCAGCAAGAGGTACAAACCTGGAGGAAAGCCCTGTTGACAGCCACAGGACTGGAAGATCCCACCGCTGGCTAATGGCAAATCATCTCTGCTACTGCAGAACACACTACGAGTGAGCGGAAAATCCACCTGTTGTTTCACCATCACATTATCCACTTGATGTTTATACTCATCATCTGGACTTCTCCCGGTATGCTGTCTTCTTCCTAGTTACATGATGAAGGAGTTTGCCCCCTTTCAGATCATTTCCCTGACTAAATTGTATCAGTTTCTCTTTTAGCCACCATACATAAACAAAGTCATAGGGCGGGATTTTACAACCTTGCTCAAGCGAGACCAGAAATTCCCACCTGATTGTAACAATTATCTCCGTTGCCCGGCCCTCGCCAGCCCCGATTCCGTGGCGGGCAAGGTAGTAGAATTCCAGCAACACAGGAAAGGCTCTTCAACTCATTGACTCTGCCCCGGCAATGCCTCGCTCTAGAGTCATGCTAATCCCTTTTTGTCCCATATCCTTGAATGTTATGATATTTCAAGTGCTTACCCAGATACGTTTTAAAGATTGCAAGGTTTTCAGCCTCCACTAGCTTCCCAGATAGTGCATTCCAGATTCCCAGTGCCCTCTGAGTGAAAAGAAACCTCTGCCCCTTACCCTGAAACTATGGCCCCTTGTAATTGACTCATCAACTACTGCTCCCTATTCACCCTGTCCATACCCCTCATAACCTTGTACACCTCAATCATGTCTCCCCTCAGTCTTCTCTGCTCTAAAGATGACTGGCCCAGGTCAATTTCTGGTCTTTGCTAACCCTAATGTGGAGATGCTGGCATTGCTTTGCTAACCTGTCAGATATTGGTCATAGTGAATAATGGTTTCCATGCCCGAAAATAGAAGCCATCAGAACTTTTAGTCTCTTTTATCCAAGGAAGGGCCTGTGTTACTAAAAACTAGGCTTTCATGTGAAGTGCTTTCAATCATTGTTTACCTATTATATATCAAATTTGGTGTGGCAGGTTTATGTTGCGTTGATATTTCAATATTAAACCATCCTTATGAGTAATGTCACTTGAAAAGAGTCCAACCCTGTGGTACCTTTTATTTTGAATTTAGTAATCTTCAGACAGAGTGACAGAGTTCACTCGTGCGAGGAACATGGAGGAGTGGCTGGAAATGTAGAAAAGCGTGGCCTGACAACAGACAGGAATACACACAAGTGTTTTCCAAGTTTTGCAGCTAAATTACTAGATTAATTTACATAAACATCCAGGAGCTGATGAGCCGGCTTTGAGGCATCTTTGCACTGGCATTGGGACACTGGGTGATTGGGTTGCTGTCATTGTATTATGGGGGGTCTTTTATGAATCTGAGTAGCAGCCTGTAACTTTGCGTAAGTTATCGTTTCTTGGACATTGGTCACTCTTTGGAGTCTCACCCAAGTGACCATCATTGATATGCAAGTTTAAATGGCAGTTTTTGTTAGATTACTCACGTATGCTGATTAAGGTGATCATTAGCCACGATCTGCTCACAGAATTTCCAACAGTGATCACTGGTCTGTCATAAAGAGGGGAAATCTTGTTTGGATTCTTGCCATCCTAGGGATTCTGCATTCCCACTTTATAGAGTGCCATGCTGGCACAGTGGTTAGCACTGCTGCCTCACAGTGCCAGGGATCTGGATTCGATTCCTGGCTTGGGTCACTGTCTGTGCTAAGGCTGCACGTTCTCTCCGTGTCTGTGAAGGGTTTCCTCTGGGTGCTCCGATTTCCTCCCATAGTCTGAAAGACATTTGATTGATTATTGTCACATGTGAAAAGTATTGTTTCTTGTGCGCCATACAGACAAAGTATACTGTTCATAGAGAAGGAAACGAGAGAGTGCAGAATGTAGTGTTACAGTGATTGCTAGGATTTAGAGAAAGATCAACTTAATGTAAGGTAGATCTGTTCAAAAAGACGTATTGGTTAGGTGCATTGGCTGTGCTAAATTCTCCCTCAGTGTACCTGAACGAGCGCCAGTTCATATAAGCCTACTTGTCACACCAGTAAAAAAACTTTATAACTTTCAACTGAGTGGTGGAATGCCCAAAGCAATTGTCCAGGGAGTGCAGAATGTTTGTTTTTTAGGTCAGTGCAACCCAAATTACTTTGATCATGACATCAGTCGTATGATTAACCTGACGAGCTGGGTTTGGAGGTGAAGGAAAACTGAGCAAAACACAATTCGGAAAGCCATCTCGGTAATAGGAAGAAGATTGCTTGTCATGCACCATTACAGATTTCATTTTTGTTTATAAACTCGAGCGGCGTGAAGCACATATTGGTCACCAAGCAGCACGTGACGCGTTAATAACTGGCTGCAGGAGCTGTGCAAGGCTGATAAGGTAATGGCAAAGTAATTAAGTTGGGTAGGAGTAAAATGCTGCCATCCTGAATAGCAGTGCCGCGGAATCTGTAGCAGGAGTCATTTATGAAGAGAATCATTGCACCTGTTTAATTACAGTGATAATTGTACACTTTAAGCTGTTCACCCAAGGGTACTGCAAACCAGATTTAAACTGCAAGCACATTCTCTCAGACAGTTAATAATCTTAATAGTCTTAACCGTGCCTCGACAATGCGGCATGTGAGGCTGGCGGAGACCGAGGTGATAGTGAATGGGTCGAAGCTTTACACCTCCACTCCTCCACCCGTCTACCCACCCTTGTAATATGCTTCAATAATTGTAATGCACGGAAATTATGCCAAATTGGTTTCAAATTACACGAGATGTGTAATAACAGGTTGTGACACTAATGTGTTAATGTGTCTTATTGTCTCCGCATCTCTTTGAAATCAAATTCAATGGCACATGTTTCTTTATGACAATGCAAGTTGGCAGCATGGTAATTAACCATTTAAAGTTTTGTAAGAAGTTGTAATTTTTTTGGAAGACGGCTGAATGCATAATATAGATATCAGACAATAACAATAGTATATTGCAGCAAAACTGCACGGATGCCACAAACCAAAAAATAAAGCAGGCGCACAATTTTTGCAGCGGTAGAATAGTAGGTGACAATATTAAGATGAGAGGGGAAAGATTTAAAAGGAACTTGAGGGACAACTTCTTCACACAGAGGGTGGTGGGAATATGGAATGAGCTGCCAGAGAAAATGGCAGCTCACCACTGTACCACCATGTCTAAAAACTGTTTAAAATTAAGGGCTTGCCCAGTTAAGCTGGAGGTGAGGAGGACTGTTTTCGCTTAGAGGGTTGTGAGTCTCTGGAAATCCCTTCCTCAAAAGGCAATGGACGCAGAGGCTTTGAATATCTTTAAGGACCAGCTAAACAGATTCTGGATTAACAAGGGAGTGAAAGGTTGTTGGGGGTAGGGAGGAACGTGAGGTTGAAGTTACAATCAGATTGGCCATAATCTCATTGAATGGCGGAGCAGACTCGAGGAGCCGAGTGGTCTGCTCTTGTTTCCAGTAACAATGTAATGAGAAGAATGAAGAGTGCTGGCCGAGACATACAGCCCAGGAAGGTAACCAGGTAGGCTATTATTATCCTAATTGCAACGGTGAAGAGTAGGAAGCTGCCATTCCTGAAGAATACTGACACAATGTGAACTGACATCTCGTAACTCCAGACACCTGGCTTGTCATTTTTTTTGGTCACTTTGCGGCATCTAATGCAGAGGCAAGCAAAATGAAAGTGGCATATGGCGGCGCTGAATGCATTTGATTACAATGCCAAATGATGGACAACACTGCAGGAAAACATTTAATGCAGAATTGTCTTTTTTTTTAAAATGGAACGGCGTGTAATCATGTTGATCAGCTGAATGAGGTGGCCCGAGAAAGTGCCTGCATTTTTTAACTGCTTCAAAATAAGCAGCGACTGTTGGCCATCTGCTAAGATTTACAAAACGCTATAGTCTGAGCAATTTTAAACAATTAATGCTTAGTGTGCTTGTTAAAATACATTGTACTTCTTTTAAAGCCCAGCTGCTGGTGGCTGTTAAATTGAACACATTGTATAAAGTAAGTCAGAGCTAATCAAGGAAGAATAATGCCAAAATATTCTTTGTCTGTGTGAATAGGTGTAATGAGACAAGTTGATCAACATTTGTGGAATTACATCTGGCTCGCTGCTATGGCCTCAACAAAGTGGGAATTGGACGATTGTCAGACCAGTTTCACCACTTTTTCCATCAGTTCTGAACGTTAAAGCAATGATCATATTTGGCTGCAATTTTCTGACTATTCTGACCGCCGGCATCTTCCAGTCCTGCCAACGGCAAACACCTGCCGCCGGTTTCCCAGATGCCAATAGGGCAGGAAAGCCTTTGATAGCAGCAGGATCAGAAGGTTCTGCCACCAGCCAATGACAGGCTTCTTCTGCTCCCCCACCCCCCCTCACCCCTCCCCACACGAAGCACACTGCAGCGAGTATGGAAAATCCTGCCCAATGGGGTGTTGAGTCTCTGTTTTGGGTACGGTCGATAATTTGGGTGTAAATTGACGTTCAGAATTGTGCTGGTTTATGCCACTTATTTCCACTCAACTGCATAAGCACAAAGGTAGCACTTTGTTTTATGCCCAAGAGTATTTTTTGAATATAAATTAATTGTACAAACTTCTTAAAACCATGCTTTTTGTCACTTGTCCTGACATCTCCCTACGATTGTCGATCTATGCCCTCTTGTTTGTGATTTATTCAGCAGAAGGAATAATCTTTCTCTTGTGACTCGATTGGAACTCTTTGCCATCTTGAAAACCTCAATAATCTCCATCTGAACCTGCCCTGCTTCAAGGAGAACTGTCCTAATTTTCCCCAATCCTTCTTATTACTGGACAAAGTTCCTCAAACTGGGAAAAATGCTCGTCTATATTCTTTATAAGCTGTCGCATATTTTGTGAAAGTATGGTACTCAGAATTGTTCACAATATTCCAGCTGAGGTCTAACCAGCGGTTTATAGCCCTCTGCCAAGATGCTGTAGTTTTGATGTTCTATCCCTTTATTCATAAATCTGCATAACCCCTGAACCTTCATAACAACTGCGCCAATTTACCTTCTGACTTTGCGGATTTGTGCATGTGGAGACCAACGGCACTCTAAGCATCTACGATTCTCAGAATTATGCCATGTCTAGCCTCCTGTCTCTTCATATTAGTCCTCCAAAGTACATCATTTCAGGCTCTTCTGGACTGACCTCAATCTGTCATGCTTCTGCCCATTTCACCATCCTGCCTTGTCATCTTGAAACCTGCAGTATTTTCCTCATTATTTACTAGTTTGCTAACTTTCTTAACTTCTGCAAGTTTTATAAAGTTGCACCAGAGGCTCGGGAAGCGAACTTACTCGCCGTTCCCATTGCAGCGAGGTTGGAAAATTTGGCGGCTAGCCAAATCACCGTTCTCTGCGGCGGGAAGGGAAAATCCCGCTAGCATGAACAGTTGAAGAAACCAGCCAAGATTTTCCATAAAAAGAGAAAAGAATTGACTCTTGGGGAATACCATTGCAAACCATCTTCCTGTGTGTTAAACATTCATCCATCATTACCCTCTACTTTCAGAGTAACTTTAATATTTGTCACACCACTTCCTCTGAATTCCACATCTTCCATCTTCTTCGTACCCTCCTGTGAGTTACTGAGTCAGATGGCTTCCAAAAGTCATAGCCACAGATGACCATAGGCTGCTCTCCCCCGGTATAGTTCAAGGTTAGAAACTCCAAAGAAGCCTGCCTGAATCATAAGTTTTGCATCTTGAATGTGGCCACAATAAGCATGAGATGTTTCACTTCAGGTATGATTCAAGTGACCCACCGGGGAGCTATTATCAAACAATGCTTAGTTAAGAATATAATTAACATGTATAAAAAGAAAATTAGCAAGAACTTTTGTCAACTACAAATAAGAAACACTCACGTTAATGTATAACCCTTAATGAAAACTATGTAGAACCATGGAGATTTACAGTATAGAAACAGACCCTTGTCCATGCCGCCCTTTTTTTTAGAAACCTTTAGGCTAGTCTGAATTGCCCACATTTGGCTCTACCCATCTTACCCATGTAACTGTCTAAATGCTTTTTAAAAGACAAAATTGTACCCACCTCTACTACTACACCTGGCAGCTTGTTCCAGACATACATCACCATCTGTGTGAGCAGATTGCCTCTCTGTGCACTTTTGTATCTCTCTCCTCTCACCTTAAACCTGTATCCTGTAGTTTTAGATTCCCCTACCTTTGGGAAAAATATTGACTATATAGCCGATTTATGCCCTTCATTATTTTATAGACCCCTGTAAGATCCCCCTTAGCCTCCTACACTGCAGAGAAAAAAGTCCCAGTCTAGCAAGCCTCTCCTTATAACTCAAACCATCAAGTCCCAGTAGCATCATAGTAAATCTTTTCTGCACTCTTTCTAGTTTAATAATATCTTTTCTATAATAGGGTGACCATAATGGTACACAGTATTTCAAGCATGGCCATACCAATGTCTTTTCCAACTTCCACAAGATTTTCAATGTTTTGACTAATGAAACCAAGCATGCTGAATGCTTTCTTCACCACTCTGTCCACCTATCTCTAATGCTGACTGTCTCTAATCAATATAAACTGTTCTAATCAAAACCAAAACCTCTCTGAGACAAAGACTCTTTTCAAGGCTTAATACAGCTCAGAATAATGCCCGCGTGATACTGGGATCGAAGCCAATAGTTGAAGTCTGCAGTCCAATAATGCTCTTGTGGCTCAAGACAATTTGAAGGCAAGACAGCTTCCCAAAACACCAGACAGTCTCTGGTCGGGCTCCCAACAGCAGATTTTCACCCTTCAGGAAAACATGACTTGTTTTGAGCTAACCAACAGAATTTTCAAAATTATAGGGAGAGAGGGAAAACACTTTTTTTGAGCTTGCTGTCCCTTCTAAAACAAAAAAACTCAAACCTGAAACAGAAAATGAAATCCCTGTCACCTGACCTGCCCAGAAGATATTTTTCCCTCCCAACAATGATATCACCTAAGGCTGCAAGCATAAATCAAAACAACATTCTTAAGGTACACTAACATCACACCCCTTTAAGGGGAAGAACTGACTGGTGACAATTTAACCAGATGCTTTTCACACCTCATATGAGGACAAGGCTGAAAAGGATAACCTCAGCTAGTGCAGGAATTGAACCTACGCAGTTACATCACTCTGCATCATTAACTAATTGCCCAGTCAACTGAACTAAAGCAACCCCCTTCACTGACACAACATCCATTACACTATCTTGATCAACCTTCTCTATAACTCATCACAGATTGAGGTCAATAACCCTCTGGTGTTTTATGAGAGTTGTGAATTCTTTTTCATTTTCTGTCAGAATTCAAATGCACTTCATACTTTCAAATTGTTGCATGAACCATTACTGTTCAATAACAACTATTTCATCACAGGCTCCTTGAAGTAAAAACCCCTAGAAGTGCGTCAGCTGAGGATGGAAGTGATCTCCCTGTTTGTTTCCCATCTACGTGTACACAAGGCAATGTATTTTACCATTTTTCCCAGTACACGTTGTCCTTATTGTCCAAATTTACCTGGTCATCTCCAGGTAGGAACAAGGCTGTAATTATTGTCCTCGAGCTTACTCCTTGTATGTTTGCAAGACTGGTTCAGCATCAGCACTTCCCGTGCTATTCTTCTTTCTTTTTAAACAAAGCCTCCAGTGCGTCCTCAGCAAGTCTCCATGACGACACAAGCACTAGTCTCAGTGACCAGATAACCATCTGCCTCCATTTTCACCGCACCTGAAATTTTACGACCAATAATTAAAACATTTGAAGGAAAAGGAACAACTTACAGTTATGAAGCCTCCGAAAGTTAATTTATTAGTGTTACAAGTAGGCTTACTTTAATACTGTGAAAGTCCTCTAGTTGGTACACCCCAGGGCCTATTTGGTACACTGAGGGAGAACTTTGTTTGGCCAGTGTATCTAATCAGCACATCTTTTGGACTGTGGGAGGAAACCGGAGCACGAGAGAAAGCCCAGGCAGAAGCGGAGAGAAGGTACAAACTCCGTACGGTCAACTGAGCCGGGAAGGGAAGTCGGGTCCCTGGCGCTGTGAGCAACAGTGCTAACCACTGTGTCACCGTGCCACAACTAGGAATGAGCAATAAATGCTGGCCAAATCCACTTCCATCTCGAAGGACAAAGGCAACAGATAAATGAGAACATTATCACTTGCAAGTTCCCCTCCAAGTCATTCACCATCCTGACTTGGAAATATATCTCTGTTCCCTCACAGTCACTGGGTCAAAATCCTGGAATTCCCTCCCTAACGGCATTGTGTGACAGCACGTGGATTGCAGCGATTCAAGAAGGCAGCTCACCATCACCTTCTCAAGGACAACTCGGGATGGGCAATAAATGCTGGCCAGCCAGCGACGCCCATGGCCCACGAATGAATTTTAAAAAAGCCAGCAACGACCAGATCCCATGAATGAAAATAAAAGAGGATCTCGGGTTTGCAAAGGACAGAACGTAGGAGAGCATCACAGTCTATGAGAGTAGTTGAGACTGGAGCTAAGGAAAATATTGCTAAGAGTTTCTGCAACAAATGAGCTGAGACAGGGGTGAAGTCAAGTGATGTGATCAAGCTGGAAGCACAAAATGGCTCATGTTTAGCAAGTGTCACAATGTTAAAGTGGTTTCTTGCAAAGGTTAAAAACAAATCAGACTGACCCCATTGGCTTGCTCTAAACTGGCAAGTGATTGAAGGAGTTCAGTAGGAAATTGAGCCAATTCATTTTTCACTGGAATTCCAACCTGACTTTTGTCAGTTGGATCACAGCAATTTATTTGACAGGACATGTAATTAATTTACACAAATGTTTTGTGTTTAACCTCCCTGAATGATGGTTCAGATCTTGCAGGCTGCAGCGGGTAAATACAAGTCCATTAGTGTAAACTGCCAGCAAGTAACTAAACAAAGATGATTTATAACCTGCGTGCAGCCTCAATCTCCTAACAGAAGGGATGCAGAGAGGCAGACAGCCCTTAGCTGATGAGCAGGATGCAATAGAACATAGAACATTACAGCGCAGTACAGGCCCTTCAGCCCTCAATGTTGCGCTGACAATGAAACCAATCTAATAACCCTCTTCCCTAAACTATTCCAATATTACCCATATGCCTACCCAATGACTATTTGAATGCCCTTAAAGTTGGCAGGTCTGCTACTGCTGCAGGCAGGGCATTCCACGCCCTTACTACCCTCTGAGTAAAACAGGGAAAAACCTTTGTGCTTTCTTTTATATATAGTCAAATGTGGGGGAGGGGGATACTTTTGAAAAAAAAATTGCCAATTCTTTTTGACCTTCTCTTCTGCAGACAGCGTAAGGGTACAATTATCCTCCAGGACCATAGTTTCTATGTTTACCAATGGCCACTGAACCAAAGGGAGGCAATGGCCTAGTGGTATTATTGCTGGACTATTAATCCAGAAACTCTTTTAATGTTCTGGAGACTGGGGTTCAAATCCCATCACGGCAGCTGGTGGAACTTGAATTCAATAAAATGTATCTGGAATTAAGAATCTACTGGTGACCATGAAACCGCTGTTGATTGTCAGAAAAACCCATTTGATTCACTGCTGTCCTTTAGGGAAAGAAATCAGTCGTCCATATCTGGTCTGGCCTACATGTGAGTCCACATCCTCAGCAAGATGGGCCAAGCAAGCCACTCAGTTCAACGGCAATTAGAGATGGGATGGCCAGCCAGCAACACCAGTGTCTCACGAATAAAAGAAAAAGATTTGGCCCTTTGGGCTTGTTTCACCATTCAGAATGATCATGATGGATCCTCTATCTTAACACCATATTCACACTTTCTCCCCAAAACTCCTTCATGCCATTAAAATCTAAAAAAAAATCTTTCTGGAATACATTCAGTTATTTGGCCTCCACAGCCTTCCGTGGTACAGAATTCCACCCATGCAATCTAACAGGCAAATGGGACTAGTTCAGTTTAGGAAGCCTGGTCAGCATGGATGAGTTGGGCCGAAGGGCCTGTTTCCGTGCTGTACAGTTGTTTGATTCTATATCTCTATAACTCTTTGCATTCTACTCCTTGTATGGATTGGCATGGAACTCAGTAAAGTTTTACACCAATTTTAAATTCAACCAATTTATTTGATAGTAAATCCGCGAGCTTTCGACTTTACAGCCTTCGTCAGGCAAATGCAGTGTTCTGATCTGCAGAGGCGCTCATATCCACACAGACAGTTACAGATTGCTGATTAGAATGCTAATCCTTACATCTAACCTGCTATTCAAGTGTTAAAGTGGCTAACAACGTGTGTGAAGGGAATCCCGAGCATTGGCTAGAGAATTGTGTATTTTCTCCAGACGGCACAGTAAGCGAGGTTTTTTGCTAATCCAGGCAAGTCACAGGGGTTACAGATAGTGTGACATGAAGCCAAGATCCCTGTTAAGACCGTCCTCACGTGTGTGGAACTTGGCTATCAGTCTCTGCTCAGCAACTCTGTGCTGTTGTGTGTCACGAAGGCCCCCTTGAAGAACGTTTACCCACAGGTTGGAGGCCGAATGCCCATGACTGTTGAAGTGTTCGCCCACAGGAAGGGAACTGTTTTGCCTGGTGATTGTTGAGCGATGCTCATTCATCCGCTGTCGTAGTGTCTGCATGGTCTCCCCAATGTACCATGCTTCGGGACATCCTTTCTTGCAACGTATTAGGTAGACAACGTTGGCCGAGTTGCAAGAGTATGTACCGTGTACCTGGTGAATGGTATCCTCACATTTGATGATGTCATCCATGTCTATGATCTGGCATGTCTTGCAGAGGTTGCTGTGGCAGGGTTGTGTGGTATTGTGGTCACTGTTCTCCTGAAGGTTGGGTAGTTTGCTGCGAACAATGATCTGTTTGAGGTTGTGCGGTTGTCTGAAAGCAAGAAGTGGGGGGGTGGGGATGGCCCTAGCGAGATGTTCATCGTCATCAATGACATGTTGAAGACTCCGGAGAAGATGTCGTAGCTTCTCCGCTCCGGGGAAGTACTGGACAACAAAGGGTACTCTGTCCACCGTGTCCGTGTTCGTCTTCTGAGGAGGTCAGTGCGGTTTATCGCTGTGGCACGTTGGAACTGTCGATTGATGAGTCGAGCGCCATATCCTGTTCTCACGAGGGCATCCTTCAGCGTCTGGAGGTGTCTGTCACGATCCTCCTCATCTGAGCAAATTCTGTGTATACGGAGGGCTTGTCCATAGGGAATGGCTTCTTTAACGTGTCTAGGGTGGAAGCTGGAGAAGTGGAGCATTGTGAGGTTGTCTGTTGGTTTTCGGTACAGTGAGGTGCTGAGGTGACCGTCCTTGATGGAGATGCGTGTGTCCAAGAATGCAAATGATTCTGGAGAATAGCCCATGGTGAGTCTGATGGTGGCATGGAACTTGTTGATATCATCATACAGTTGTTTCAATGATTGTTCACCATGAGTCCAAAGGAAAAAGATGTCATCAATGTATCTAGTATATAACCTTGGTTGAAGATCTTGTGTAGTGAAGAAGTCTTGTTTGAACCTGTGCATGAAGATGTTGGCATACTGAGGTGCAAATTTGGTCCCCATGGCTGTTCCATGTATCTGGATGAAAAGGTGAACACCCTCCGGGCTCTCATTCCACATACTCCCCGCATTGGAGATCTCTACTGCCTCCCAAAGATACACAAGGCAAACATACCTGGCCGTCCCATCATATCGGGCAATGGGACACTGTGTGAGAACCTCTCCAGCTATATCGAGGGCATCCTGAAACCCATTGTACAAAGAACCCCCAGCTTTTGTCTTGACCCTACGGACTTCCTACAGAAACTCAGCACACATGGAGCAGTTGAACCAGGGACACTCCTTGTCACAATGGATGTCTCAGCGCTCTACACCAACATCCCCCACGACAATGGTATTGCTGCAACTGCCTCAGTACTCAATGCCAACAACTGCCAGTTTCCGGATGCAATTTTACAACTCATCCGCTTCATCTTGGACCACAATATCTTCACCTTCAACAATCAGCTTTTCATCCAGACACATGGGGACCAAATTTGCACCTCAGTATGCCAACATCTTCATGCACAGGATTAGCATTCTAATCAGCAATCTGTAACTGTCTGTGTGGATATGAGTGCCTCTGCAGATCAGAACATTGCATTTGCCTGACGAAGGCTGTAAAGTCGAAAGCTCGCGGATTTACTATCAAATAAATTGGTTGGATTTAAAATTGGTGTTGTAAAACTTTACTGAGTTTACCCCAGTCCAACGCCGGCATCTCTACATCTTGGCATGGAACACCAGGGGTTACAGGGATAGGGCAGAGGGGAGACCCTGGGCAGGATGCTCTTTTGAATGGTCATGCAATGGTTAGTACAGCGCCAGGTATCTGGGTTTGATTCCTGGTTCGGGTCAGTGTCTGTGTGATGTTTGCACGTTCTCCCTGTGTCTGCATGGTGCTCCGGTTTCCTCCACAATCCGATAGACGTGCTGGCCATGCTAAATTCTTCCTCAATGAACCTGAACAGGCACTAGAGTGTGGCAATTAGGGGATTTTCACACAAACTTCATTGCAGCATTAATGTAAACCTACTTGTGACATTACTATATAAATAAATATCTAAGAATGGGTGCAGGCTCAATGGGTTGGATGGCCTCTTTCTGCAAATAGGGGTTCTGTGGCTTTATGGTGCACTGGCCTCTGGTCTCATCCCCATCTTTAAATAATGATACCACTGACATGACTTTCCCCCTCATAACCTCCTGCTGTCCTTCAATCACCACTTCCCCTCCCCCACAGTGTACCATTAGCCTCAAAGAATTCTGTGCTCCATCAACTCTGGTCTCTTGCACAGTTCAAGTTTCATTGCTCAGTTTGATGGCCATGCCATTCACTGATAAACACCTAAGCAATCTATTTTCTTCTTTTACACTCTTTGCACCCTTCTCCTTCTTTAAGATCTTCCTTAAACCTAATACTTTGCCCAAGCTTTAGATTCTCTATCGGAACATTTCCTTTATGTGGCTAGTTGTCTCTTCCATGAATTGACATGGGATGCTTCACAAAGTTGAAGCCATTATATAAATACAAGTTTGTAGCTTTATCTAAACTATTTTTATTTTCTAACCTATTGATACTTTCTAGTGAGAATACAGACTAACAATCTGGAGTAGGATACAGAGAGTTATAGAGTTATAGAATCAAACAACTGTACAGCACAGAAACAGGCCTTTCGGCCCAACTCATCCATGCTGACCAGATTTCCTAAACTGAACTAGTCCCATTTGCCTGCATTTGGCCATATCCCCCTAAATCTTTCCTATCCATGTACCTGTCCGAATATATTTTAGATGTTGTAACTGTACATTCTCCTCTGGCACCATCCTCTCTCTCCATGAAAAAATTTCCCCTCTTTTAAATCATTCCCCTTCACCGAAAACCAATGTCCTCTAGTTTCCGACTCCCCGAGGGAAAAGACCTTAATTATTCACCTTATCTGCGCCCCTCATGATTTTATAAACCTGTATAAGGTCATCCCTCATCCCCCTACACTCCAGGGAAAAAAAAATCCTCGCCTGTCCAGCCTGATAATTCAACCCGCCAGTCCTAGTTATATCTTTGAATTAACTTGCCAAAGATCAGGGATCAAACTGGGAATCTTCCTTGTCCCTCTGTAGGTCAATTCCGGACATACCAGCGTGTTTGCCACATGAACCATTGGGGTAGCCAATCATTCCACAGCTCCATGTACATTCTAATCCATGCTGCAAAGACTTGGCAGAATCCAATTGTGTATGTGTATGTGTGTTTGTGTATATGTGTGTGTGGTATGTGTGTGTGTGTGTGTTTTTCCCCAAATATGAATTGACTCTGGGCAATTACATTTCTGACATTAGATGCTATCATCAATTTCAATTTTTCAGCCCTTTCGGAGTGCGTTACACTCAGTGCACAATATGCTAATTAAAAACAACTTCCCATATGAGCACACATTTGTCTAGCACAGTGAAGAAAAGATTTGGGCTTTTAATTTACTTTCTTCTTTGCTGATTGGAGATAACGGCGGAGAGTCTTCTGGACTGTGAAATGTAGAAATTTTATTTGAGCTTTGCAGCCAGTTGTGCGCTCCCGGGATTCTACATCCGCAGGACGCAGAAACATTGGGCGAACGTTCACTGTAGGGTACAGGACCAGGATGTTGGGATGAGAAGTGGCTGCCAAATCTGCCCTTAACCGCCGAGGTCCTGGTTCAGCTATTTCACCTCCCCATGGGCTGCCTCTGGGCACCCTGTCAAATTTAGGACGATGGGTGGGGAGCCCTACTCTCACTCATCGAATCACAGAGCCCTGCAGCGGTGGGGGAGGTGGTCGATGCTGAGGCTGATGGAAAACCTCGAACCTTAAACAGGTAGATCAACAAAAAATTCAGTGACAGCAAGCTCAGAGGGCAAACCCTTTTGAGGGGGTCATTTGGGTCCAAATGATTGTCTCACCTTCCCACAACTCCCTCTTTAGATCATGGAATCCATGGTTTTGTCCGGATGGCCTCCAATATAAATTGGATTAAACAATTAAACAAAATGGCTGCTGCTCACCATGGGATAGCAATGGACGAATGATATTACCACTGGACTATTAATCCAGATGAATAATTTTAGGGACTCGGGTTCGAATCCCGTCATAGCAAATGGTGGAGCTTTAATTTTAAAAATCTGGAATCGCGAATGACCATGAAACAATTGTTGGAAAAACCCATCTGGTTCATTAACGTCCTTTAGGGAAGGAAATCTGCCATCCTTATCTGGTCTGGCCTACCTGTGACTCCAGATCCATAGCAACGTGGCTTTCAGCTGCTCTCAGGCAATCAGGGGTGGGCAATAAATGCTGGCCAGTGACACGCACATTCCATGGATGAATAAGAACAAAGAAATCTCCTTGGCGCCTTGCAACCTACCATCAGATAACCACCCTAGTGACAGAGCGGTCCAAAGGGAGCACCCTAGCTATTTTTACCAGCTGCCTGCCTACCAGGCCGCCCGCTACCCGCAAGGTGGTAAAATCATATCTTTGGGTGGACCATTCAACCTCTATTGCTCAGGGGCATAGCTGATCTGTGTTCAACTCCGCCTATCTCTTTGGGTCCTGTAACCCTTACTGTTGGCATTGAATGAAAAGGTTGCGCAGGATTTTCCAGCCTCGCTGGCGATGGGTTTTCCAGCAGCTTGCCAGTGGCCGTCAGTGGGATTTTCCAGTCCTACCAAAGTTGGTGATCATTTGCATTGCTGGCCAACTGCACTAGCAGGGGTTCCACCACGCGAGAGGGTGGGGGTTGCTGTGTGTGTGTGTGTGAAAGAGGGATCACTGACAGCGGGACCAGAAATTCCCACCTGTGATCTGAGTTTTGAGTTTGGATTGGATTAGACTTTCAGGTTTTTGACAGGGAGAAGAATTGCAGGTTTAAATTACCCTTTAGTATGGCATCACCTTGAGTGACCTAACTCTCTTTTAAAAAAGACAATAAACACTTGTTTTCGACATTCCTCACTGTCTTTGTCTACCCTCACAAATCCTTTAATCTTCCTGAAACATTGAAAGGGAGAGCGGCAGAGTAGGAATGTTTAGTCAGTAAGGATTTAACAGTAGTTATTTGATGCCGTATATTTATTGATTCATCCAGAGGCTAAAATCACCAGTTGAATTTTTTTTTGGATCAGAAAATTTTCAGGGGCATCATTACAACCTGTGATGCTCTGCTTTCCAACTGCTTCATTCAAAGCTGAGGCACTGATGTGTCGCAAAGATGTTTGGCCAGGCAAGGGAAAGAAAATAACTATTTACACAAGCCTGAAGCTTCGACATGACAGCAGCAAAAAGGCCTCAGTTGCAACTTTACACACAAGCTGAGAAAAGAAAGTTAGATTTTGTGGTATGTCAAATAAAGTTTTTACGTTTATTGATTCTGTGTCACAAGTAGGCTTATGCAATGAAATTACTGTGAAAATCTTCTAGTGGCCACACTATGTTGCCTGCTCAGGTACAGTGAGGAAGAATTTAGTACAGCCGATGCGCTTAGCCAGCACATTTTTTGGACTGTGGGAGGAAACCGGATCGCCCAGAGGAAACCCACACAGACATGTGGAAAATGTGCAGAGTCTGCACAGACAATGACCCAAGCTGGGAATCAACCCCGGGTCTCTTTTCTCTTCTGCATCCTCTTTTTGGCCAGTGACCTTTTTGTTGCATCCAAAACTCCATTCACTTCAGCCGGACCGGAAGATCCCAGGAGGTGTTGGATAATTCTGGTCGATATGTTACCTTGACACAGAGCGGCTTTTGATTTCACTTCAGTGCACACTATTCAGAGCACTTTGTGCACGCCTGTGAATTCAATCCACCCAAGTCCTGGACTCCACACTCAGAGGGAATTCTCATAGTCTGTGTTGCCCCATCTATTCACTCCATTATTTATTCAACAAAGCTGGTTTTGCATTGTCCAAGCCACACCAGTCTGGCTGGCAACTATTGAAGCTGGCAGTAACACCAAAGGAAAATGTCCCCATGTGCTTGGCTCAGTGGGCTGGTCACTGCTAGTGAACAATGTGCCGTCCAACTTTGCCAGCCCTCGTGGATCTGATCTACCAAGTTGACCAAAGGCAGGAAACCTTAAAGCCAGCTTCACAAGGAAGTCATTGGATAAAAGATAAGCTCACCATAGTCCCTCTCCCTTAAGAGATAGAACTGACTGGTGATGATTATAACCTGAGGGTCACTTAAGCAGGGGGAAGGTAGAGAAAGTGGGCCTTCATTAATGACTTCTGCCGGTACAGGATTTGAACCTGCGTGTTGATATCACTCTGCACCATTAACCAGCTACCCAGCCAACTGAGTTAACTGACAAGTGAGTCATTGGTGCAATGATAAAAGTGGCTTTGAACTTCACCCAAAAACGGGAGCAGTTATATGGAATATTGCTGAGCACGCTGTGCAGTCTTGGTCTCCGTGTAGTTTTGGTCTTCTTAAACCTACTGCTGGAAAAGTGCACGAGACTGGCTCCTAGACTCAGGAGATTATCCCGGGCCTATATGGGGAAACAATGACATAGTGGTATTGTCACTGATCTAGTAATCCAGATTCAGAGTAATATTCTGGGACCTGGTTTCAAATCCCACCATGGCAAAGAACAAAATTTGAAATCGGTGAAAATCTGGAATTAAAAAGTCTAATGATGACCATGAAACAATTGTCAAAAAAAAAAACCCCATCTGGTTCACTAATATCCTTGAGGAAAGGAAATCTGCTATCCTTACCTGGTCTGGCTTACATGTGACAACTGCCCTCTGAAATGGCCAAGCAAGCCATACAATTCAAGGGCAATCAGGAATGGTCAATAAACGTTGAACCAACCAGCAATGTACACATCCCCTGAACAAATGAAAAGAAATTCCCTGGAATGAAACATCTTTTAAATAGTTTGACAGGATTTAAAGAGTATTCACGAGTGTCACAAGTAGGCTTACATTAACACTGCAATGAAGTTACTGTGAAAGGATAGATGTTGGGATGATATTTTCCCCTAGCTGGTGAGTCCAAAGCATGGAGTCAGCCCCAGAATAACGGGTTGACTGGTTAGGAATGAAATCCCCTCACTCAGAAGGTTGTGAATTTTTAGAATTCTCTACACAGGGGGCCGTGGGTGCTCACTCCTTGAGTGTATTCAAGAAGAGAGACTGATAGATTTTTGGGTGTTGAGTGAGTGAAAGGGGTATGGGATGGTGTGGGAAGGTTGAGTTAGGTGTTCAGCCATGTCTGAAAGGTACAGCAGACTCCAGAGGTCCAAATGAGCCTTCTCCTGCTCCAGTTTCTTATATTTTTTAATTTTGTACCTCGGGGGAAGTAAATGTTGGTGAGGAAATGACAAAGGAAACACAGCTCATGAGGAAGTCAGGGAATACAAATGCAACTTGTAACCGAATAGATATTTTTCTTTGGTTTCACTTAAATCACTATTAACTACACTTACTCCTCCTAGAATTACCCACTTTAAAGGAAACATTCCTATTAAGAAGGTGTCCTTTAACATTCTGCTCTCATCACAGGATAAGTATGCTTGCAAGTGATTGCAGTTAATCACTTCAGTTGGCAATTAAAGGGAAGAATTGCATTTCAGATGATCATTAGGCAGATTAAGCCATTAACACACACTTCCTACAGTCCCATGTCTCCTTAACAAGGTAGTTCCAACTTGACCATTTGTCCCCACCAGATGGTGATGAAGGTATTTAACTCAGGATGTGGATGTGTTCCACATCAGCGGTGGATACTGTGCACAGCATGTTACTGCAGTTGTTTGAGCTCATTAAAAAAACTGGCTGGCTACCTCCAAACTCATGCCATTGCCACATTTGGGGTAGCATGGTGGCACAGTGGTTAGCACTGCTGCCTCACAGTGCCAGGGACCTGGGTTTGATTGCTGGCTTGGGTCACATCTGTGTGGAGTTGGCACATTCTCCCTGTGTTTATGTGGGTTTCCTCTGGGTGCTCTGCTTTCCTCCCACAGTCCAAAGATGTGCAAGGTAGGTGGATTGGTCATACTAAATTGCCTCTTAGTGTCAGGGAGACTAGCTAGGGTAAATGCTTGGGGTTATGGGGATAGGGCTTGTGTAGAATTGTGGTCAGTGCAGACTTGGTGGGCTGAATGGCCTCCTTCTGCACTGTAAAGAATTGATGATTTTCCCCCACCAACTCTGTTGACTGACATTGGCTCATGGTCTGTCAACACCTGAATTTAAAACTTTCACGCTTGTTTTCAACCTGTTCTGTGGATCTCTGTGCTGCTCCAATGCTGGGCACCTGTACCTTCCCAATTTAAAATGCCCAACATTTCCTCCTTCGTTATATTAAATTACCCAAAAGTATTCACACAATTTTCCTGAATCTCAACATCCCCCATGTCCCTCTGTTTGATAAGTACTGATGAAAATATTCATTAAGGATCTCACCCATTTCCAAAAAGGAAAATGTTGGAAAATCTCAGCAAGTCTGGCAGCATCTGTAAGGAGAGAAAAGAGCTGATGTTTCAAGTCCAGATGACCCTTTGTCAAAGCTCAACGATGAGTTTTCTCATCCACTTCCTTGGCTCCACACGTAGCCTACCTCTTTTTATCCTTGAGTGGGACAACTCTTCCCTAGCTACACTCTTGATTTTAATATATGTGTAAAACGCCTTGGGACTCTCCTTAACTCTGGCCAAGGATATTTCACTCCACTATTCCTTCAGCTGTCAAGCTCCTGAGCTCTGAATCCTTGTTTTTCAAACCTTTCTGCCTCTTGTGAAATGCTGCTCAAGAGCATTCTCTTTGACTGAGCCTTTGGTTATCTGTCTTACCCTCCCCTCCCGTAGCTTGCTGTCAAATCCGGTTCGAAAATGCTCTCAGGGAGCACCTTGGGCTGTTTCATCACAGTAAAGTCGCCACACAAATGCAAGTTGTTGTTGTTGTAGTCACCCCATAAATTGATATGTGTTACAAACTTTGAGCTCCACAAGAGAATGACAAGAAGGACAGGAAGGAATAGGAGCATAATGGTGAGGCCTATATATATACGGCAGCAACTTCAAACAAGGCATTTGTGCCTGTCCTCACAGTATAGGAAAAAAATCAAATGAATAGCAGTAAATCAAGAGGGAGAAAAGAGAGATGAATTTAAAACAATAATGATCACCAGAGAAAAAGCAAGTGCTTGGAAAAGTAATGGGACCAAAGGTTGACAAGCCCTCAGGACTGATGACCTACATCCTAGGGTCTTACAAGAAATTGCTGCAATAATGTATTCTTCCAAAGTTTCCTGGATTCTGGGGAAAGTCTTCAGCAAATTAGAAAACTGCAAATGTAACAACTCTGTTCAAGAAAGGCAGAAGGCAGGAATCTATAGACCAATCAGCCGAACATCTGCTGTCGAGAAAGTGCTGGAGTCCATTATTAAAGAGATGGTAGCAGGACATTTGGAAAATCAGAAAACAATCAGCCAGAGTGAAGTTTTATAAGAAGGAAATCATGTTTGATTAATATATCTCAGTTCCTTGAGAATGTAGCAGCAGGATGGATAAAGCGGAGTCTCGAGAAATAAGATGAGATGTTATGGTCTTGCTCAAGCAAGATCAGAAATCCCCGCTCGAGGTCAATGAACATTTCCCTTGTCAGCCTCTTACCTGTTCTGATTTTGTGGTGATTGAATTCCAATGATAATGTATTTGGATTTCCAAAAAGAACCTTTTAAGGTGTCACATGAGGTTACTACACAAGATGAATAGTCATGGCAGTGGGGAGATGCATTAGATGGAGGATTGGTTAGCTAACAGGAAGTGTGATAAATGGATCATTTTCAGGTTGGTAAACTGTAACAACTGGAGTGTCATGGGGATTAGTACTGGGGCCTCAACTTATTTGCAATCTAGATTAATGACTTGTATTTAGGGACTGAGTATGTTCTTCCCAAATTGTTAAAGTTTATTAGTGTCACAAGTATGCTTACATTAATACTGCAATGAAGTTATTGTGAAAATCCCCTAGTGGCCACAGTCCAGTGCTTGTTCAGGTACACAGAGGGAGAATTTAGCATGGTTAATGCATCTAACCAGCATGTCTTTTGGACTTTGAGAGGAAACTGGAGCACTCGGAGGAAACCCACACAGACACAGGGAGAAAGTGCAACTCCGCACAGACAGTGACCCAAGCTGGGAATTAAAACCGGGTTCCTGGCATTGTGAGACAGCGATGCTAACCACTGTGCCACCGTGCTGCCCAACCATGGGATAGGAAGGAAAACAAGTTGTGAAGGGATGCAAAGGGGATGGGATTTTCGGGCATGCTCACCTCCAAGGCCAGAAATTCCTGTCTGAGGTCGACAGACCTTTGTATGGTCCATCCCTGCCCACTACATTTTCCCATGGTGGACGGGATGGAAAAATTCACCCTCAGTGTGTGCAAAAGGATGTGGATAAGTGGGTGCATTAAAAATTGGCAGATGGAGTATAATGGAGGATAATATGAGGTGTTCACTTCATTATGAAGTTAGCATGCAAGTATTGCAAGTAGTTAGGAAGGCAAATGAAATATTGATGTTTATTGCAAAGGGGGCACGGGGTAACGTTAGTTGCATTGGTGAGCCAATTTCTAGAATACTGTTACAATTTTGGTCTTATTTAATATGTTTGATTCTTTGGGAGTTCAGAAAAGCTTTACTATGAAGGGGTTGTGTTACGAGGAAGGATTGAGCAGGTTAGGCCTTTGGAATTGAGAAGAATGAGAGGCAAAATTAATGAAACAGAAATTGGAGTACAGGTCAATCTTAAAATCTCCAAAAATCATTCCAAAGTCAAGAATCAACTAACGTGCGGAGTATAAAATGTGAGCCACTGGTATTGGTGTGGGAAGTTGCCATTCTGAAATGTACAATAAAGCATCATGCAGAAATGTGAGTTCAAATCTCACTACAGCAGCTGGTGGAATTTAAATGCAATTAATTATGAATCCAGATAAAAAAAAAACATATTAATAACAGTGACCAAGAAGCCCATCTGCTTCAGTAATGTCCTTTAGGGAAGGAACATCCTTAACTGTTCTGGCCTACATGTGACTTTAGACCCACAGTTTTGTGGTTGATTTGAATGAAGGGCAATCAAGGATGAGCAATAAACGCTGGCCTTACCAGAGACACCCACATCCCAATCAACCAGGACAAGAAATGTACACTCACCCTTAGAGGTTTACAGAATGGAAATAGACTCTTTGGCCCAACTTGTCAATGCTGCCCAGCTTTTATCTCTAAGCTAGTCCCAGTTGCCCGTATTTGGCCCATATCCCTCTATACCCAGCTTACCCATGTAACTGTCCAACTTATAATTGCCATCTCGATCATGAGAAGTACTACACTGGTACAGAATCATATTACAGCATGTTTTTGGAGGAGATGGTGGTGCAATGTCAGTGGATTAGTAAACCAGCAACCAAGGCTAATAATGGTGGCATGGTGCCACAGTGGTAAACACTGCTGTCTCACAGTTCCAGGGACCCGGCTTCAATTCTGTCCCAGAGTGACTGTATAGAGTTTGCATATTTTCCCCATGTCTACAAAAGTTTCCCCCGGGTGCTCCAGTTTCCTCCCACACTCCAAAGATGTACAAGTTAGGTGGATTGGCCATGCTAAAATTGCCCCTGAACGTTCAAAGGCTTATAAATGTTTAAATGTGCAGGATTATGGGGTTATGGCAGAGTGATGGGCCTGGATGAGATGCTCTTTTGAAGAGTTGGTGCAGATTCAAGGCCGAATGGCCTTCTCCTGCCCTGTAGAGATTCTATGAGTTCTAATGCAATTCAAATCTCACCATGCCAGCTGGTAGAATTTAAATTATATTGATTAAAAAAAAGTGTGTAAACTGTGTCTCTTGTGTTTTCTCATTTTACATATTCCCAATTTACTTCTACCTTTTTGTATTTTATCTCTATGCAGTTCTGGTATCCACCATAATCCTTTTCACCTTTTATTCCTAATATCAGTATACCCTATCACTCACTGTATAACATGTTTCCATGCCTCTTGTTCCTGTCTCCATCTCTATCTTCCATTCTTGTGAACTGCAGGCCCACCCTGGTATAAAACTAGTGCATAATCCCAACAGTGCAGTTCATCAAGTCTGCACTGACCACAATCCCGTCCAGGTCCTATTCCCGCAACCCCATATATTTACCCTGCTAATCCCCTGACACTTGGGCAATTTTTTAGCATAGCCAATCAACCTAACCCGCACATCTTTGGAGTGTGGGAGGAAACCCACTCAGACATGAGGAGAATGTGCAAATTCTGCAGAGACAGTGACCTAGGGCTGGAATTGAACCAGGTCCCTGGCACTTTGAGGCAGGCAGTGCGAACCACTGTGCCACTGTGTCATCCTGCCTCACATGTTTCAGTGTCTCTTTCTTCTGTCTCTGCCTTTGTTTACCACCTGTGTTTTCCATGAAGTCGATCTGGGTCTCGCTGTTTGTGTTGATGGAAGATCGAGGATAATGTTGTTGGCCACTGACAGAAAAGCAAGCTAAAGAATGGACAAGATAACAATACCACCTTTTATTTTATATATTATCTTTAATATAGTAAAATATCCTACGAGTGTTTTATAGCATAATTCCACACAAAACCTTATTAGGACAGATAATGAGAAGCTTGGTTAAAGCCATAAGGGCAGAAGGACAGTGGGGTAGAGAGATATAAATGTTTAATGGGAAAGTCTGATTTACCTGAACGAGGTGACTCAATGGCTGTGGTATTATGATCACTGTCCCCGAATGTTCACCTCTGAAACTCAAGCCACAAGCCAAAAGTCTTATTCCCCAATGCATAAGATCAATAGTAATGAGCTGAGCAAAATGATTAATGCTGTTTATTGGTTAGTGTATTGAAAAATCAGTTGTATAAAGTGTAGCCCGGAAGCACTGAATTAACACACTATTTCCAGTCACAACTTGAAATAATTCCATGATTTTTCATCATAAGTGTAAAAACATAAAGATTGTGCTCAAGGTTATGTAACCAGCTGTCAAAGTAAAATGATTCCAGTGGGTGACATGGTGGCACAGTGGTTAGCACTGCTGTCTCACAGCGCCAGGGACCCAGGTTCCTGTCTCGGGTCCCTGTCTGTGTGGAGTTTGCACATTCTCCCCGTGTCTGCGTGGGTTTCTTTGAGGTACTCCGGTTTCCTCCCACAGTCCAAAGATGCATGAGTTAGGTTGATTGACCATGCTAAATTGACCCTAAAGTGCCAAGGGGATTAGCAAGGTAAATATTTGGGGTTAGGGGATTGTTATCGGTCCAGACCTGATGGGCCGAATGACCTCCTTCTGCATTGTAGGGATTCTATGATTCTATATTCTTCAGGTGAATTTTCAATATCACTACAAGATTGTATGTGAATGCATGAAGTGTGGTGAATAAGATAGGGGAACTGCAGGTGTAGAGTCCACATGAGTAGATGATATAGTGGCAATAACAGGGACACGAATCAAAAAAAGAACAGGTCCTTCCATTAAGCATTTTGTAATGCAAGGTGTTCAGGAAAGAAAGAATGGAGGAAAGGTGACATTGTTGATTGAAGAGAACATTGTACTGCTGGAGAGAAAGGATGTCTCAGACAGATCAAGGACAGAATCTATTTGGATTCAAGTTAAGAAAGAATAGATGTACCAGTACATAGCAGAGTGTGTTCTATAGGTGACTAATCAGTGGAAAAGTTATAGAGGAACAAAGTTTCAGAAAGATGTAAAAACTGAAGCATAGTTTTCATGGAGGTCTTGAATTATTCTCATATAGTCAGGGATAACGATAATATAATGACAGCGAGGGGCAAGAGTTTCTAAAGTGTATTCAGGAGAATTCTCTACATCAGTATCTTTCTGATCCAGCAAGGAAGGAGACAATGCTGGGTCTGGTTCTGGGGAATGAAGTTTTTAAGTTTATTTATTAGTGTTGCAGTGTTACATTAGTGTTACATTAACACTGCCATGAAGTTACTGTGAAAAGCCCCAAATCATCACACTCTGGCACCTGTTTGGGTACACTGAGGCTGAATTTAGCATGGCCAATCTTTTGGACTGTGGGAGGGAAATGGCACACTCTCATGCAGGTACAAGGAAAATGCACAAGTGTGCAAACACTGCGCGTTCAGTCACCCAAACTGGGAATTGAACCCAGGTTCCTGGGGCTGTGAGGCAGCAGTGTTAACCTTTGTGCCAGTGCACCATCCTTGTGCCACCCTGCCACCCTTATACCAAGTATCAGTTGGAGAATGTTTGGGGACAGTTTCCTAGCAATGGAGTTAGCCAGATGTTAGTAAGAGGACTTTATAGGGTTGGTGTTGTGGTGAGGTTGATGGTCAGGTAGTCTGTCTAGTGTTAAATTTGTTATCTACAATGTTAGATTTCACAGTAAAGGATGTAATCAGTCCGAATGATCATTTATTCTGTGCAGTGGCTGAGGTTTTACAATTGAAAATGGAAAAGCCACAATGATGATGACTGGTAAATATGCAACTTTTCCAGGAGTGTGATTCTTCATTCTAAAATGTTTTACACTGATGTCACACACAATTCTAATATATCATTACACCCTTCATTAAGGGCATGCGATAACATTTAGAGCTGTGGGATTAGGTGGACAGATCAGGGTGCCGGTGCAGATTCAATGGGCTGAAGGGCCTCTTCTGCACTGCAGTGTTCTGTGGCTCTGTACAAAATTCCCAGGCAGAATTCCAGTGTGCGAACTCCTTCTCATTCCCAAGTACAGTGCTCACAGAATTCCGACCGCTCCCAGCTACTCTACAGGGTCGACGCACCCTCATTGCAGGTTGGGAATGAAACAGTTCAAAAAACTGTTTAAAATACGTGACACTAGGCAGCACAAACGTGGTAGAAAGCAGATCCATTCATCACGATCAATCCTTCCCTCCCCCCAACCCCCCCTCCACTCCCAAACTCCCTTCAAAAAGAAGCTGATGTACGACCAAAATGGAAACAGTCGCGCGTTGTATAACTGCAATCCAAACCTTGTAGCGAACGTTTCTGCTGAGTGTTTGCTGTTGTTTTTGCGTTTGATTGAATCGCGAAATGAATGATTAAATTGGATGTCGTATAAAAAGTTGCAAGTTGGCTGTTTTTAATTCCCACTTTATAGAAAAATGTACCGGTCTCAGCAGAAAGCCGCGCTGGGTCTTGGCAAAGTGATTCCGTCTTGAGCATGATTCATGTTGTATATCATTAGAGTAAGCCCCACAGCTCCCATTGACTGTCCGCTGAGATCTGGCCTATTAATGAAGTGTGGTAATGTGAGCAGCTGATGTTCCAGACATGATGGCAAGATCCAAGATCAGGAGAACCAGTCTCCATGAGATGAACCATCTGTTTCAGCCCGTGTCATTTCACTTGTGGAAATGCTCAATACCTCCCTCACGTGGTGGGAGGGGGGCAGTTCTCCCGGCTTGCTGCACTGCTCGAGTAGCATAGCCGGCCAGGAGGTAGCTTTAAATTGAGGGGTGGTAATTATAGGATGGATGTCAGAGGTAGGTTCTTTACTCAGAGGGTAGGAAGGCGTGGAATGCCCTGCCTGCAGCAGTAGTGGAAACGCCAACTTTGAGGGCATTGAAATGGTCATTGGATAGTCGCATGGATAACATTGGAATAGTTTAGGTTAGAGGGTCATTGGATTGGTTCCACTGGTCGGCGCAACATCGAGGGCCGAAGGGCCAGTACTGCGCTGTAATGTTCTATATTCTATGTATCAGCTAAAGGCCTGTAGTGGGACTCGCGAACAGCGTCCTGCCAATTGCGAGTCTTCC
Source organism: Sphyrna mokarran (assembly GCA_024679065.1). Taxonomy (NCBI): domain Eukaryota; kingdom Metazoa; phylum Chordata; class Chondrichthyes; order Carcharhiniformes; family Carcharhinidae; genus Sphyrna; species Sphyrna mokarran. Next base: position 19,214,452 of record JAGIQG010000007.1, on the reverse strand, counting down.
AAGCTAGTTTTTAAAGATAATCTGCCCTGTTCCGGAAATTGGCGCAAGGCCGATTGCCACATCGAAATTGACGTTTTAATACAATTAGTAAGCCTGCGATGGTAGTCTCCAGATCCACAAGTGTCTCCCTCCGCTGGTCCGCATCCCTTTCCTCATCAGGCGAGGTTCCCATCAATGGGAAGTTATGCTCACCGCGCTGGTGGGGAGAGAGGTCAGATCTGGGAGATCGGGGACAGGAGGAGGTGCCACATGGGCAGGGCCAGTCTTTCCTGAATCCCTCATCTGCAAGTCTCAAAGCAAATTGACACACTTAGGGTCATAGAATCCCTGCAGCAGAGAAGGAGGCCATTCAGCCCATCGAGTCTGCACCACAAGCCCATCCAGGCCCTATTCCCGTAACCCCCACATATTTATCCTGCTAATCCCCCGACACTAGGGTCAATTTAGCCTGGCCAATCCACTTAACTCCCACATATTTGGACTGTGGGAGGAAACTGGAACACCTGGAGGCAACTCATGTAGATACGGGAAAACGTGCAAACTGCACACAGACAGTGACCCGAAGCCGGAATTGAACCTGAGACCCTGGTGTTGTGAGGCAGCAGTGCCCACCATTGTGCCATCGTGCCACCCAACCATTGTGCTGCTAGAGGCTGGGCGGATTTTTTAAAATCAGGGATTCAGAATCAAGTAAGGGGAGTAGCTCTGTGTCCTGGTCCTGCATTTTTTAAAATTCATTCATGGAATGTGGACATCGCTGGCTGGGCTATCATTTATTGCCAATCCCTGCGGAAAGTTAAGAGTCAACTACATTTGCTGTGGCTCTAGTCAGACTGGGTAAGGACAGCAGATTTCCTTTTCTAAAGGACATTACTGAACCAGATGGCTTTTTCCGACAATGGTTTCATGGTCATCAGTAGACTTTTCATTCCAGATTTTTATTGAGTTCCAATTTCGCCATCGGCTGTGGGTGGGATCCGAATCTGTGACCCTCCAGAATATTGACCTATGTCTCTGGATTACTAGTTCAGCAGCTGTACCACTACACCACTGCCTACCCAGACGTGTGCTTTAGGTACGCTCACTGAAGACCAGTGAGCCAGTCACTGTCCAATTGGGACTACAAATAGGAGGGGGCCCAATAGGAGACCCTCGCACTGAGACAAGGACGGCTCCGACAGCTGAGACGGGAGCTGACTGGGGATGCAAAGGCCAAGGGTAGAGAAGTTCATTTTGCTTTTTTAACATTCTTCAGCTGTTTGGCCATGATCCTGGAGGGGTGCTCCCTTCAGGGAGGTGCTGTGTCCATATCTGTGGAGCAACTTGGATTAGAGTCCATTATGAGTGCACATGTTTGATCACCATGTGGCTAACAGAAGAGTTTAATTTTTTTGAAAGTTGGTAGCTTGAGGTTTGAGCAAAACAATTGCAGTGCCTGAGTGATGGACAATGCTGCATGGTTCCAATGGGGCACTGAAATTGTGGCAAACTGGGACAGTCTAGCAATATGTGCTCAGCCTTCACCTTAATAGATCTTTTAAAACATGTAATTGAACAGAATTGTGCACTATTGCCATAAAGGGAGACAGTACACAATGTGAGCCATGAACCAACAGTCAATTAAATGTCTTAGAATCATAGAATGCTATGCTGCAGAAAGAGATCATTCGGCTCATCAAGTCTGCACTGACCACAATCCCATCCAGCCCCTATGCCCATAACTACCCTAGCTAGTTCTCCTGATACTAAGGGGCAATTTACTAAGGCCAATCCATCTAACCTACACATCTTTTGACTGTGGGAGGAAACCAGAGCACCCGGAGGAAAACCATGGGGAGAACTTGCAAACTCCGAGGTCAGAATTGAACCTGAGTCCTTGAGGCAGCAGTGCTAACCACTGCGCCGTACATATGTCCATATGATGTGTTCTGAAATGGCAACAGATAGTAAGCAAGGCAAGAGTCAGAACCGAGAAACCAATATGTAAAACAAAAACAGAAGATGCTGGAAAAGCTCAGCGGGTCTGACAGCATCTATGGGAGGAGAATAGAGCTACTGTTTCATGTCTGGATGACTCTTCAGATTCCAGCATCCGTAGTATTTAGCTTTTCACCAATATGTATAGATTTGTTGATTATTTTTCTGCTCCCTTAGTTTCTTGATATATCAATTCTAATTAAATCAAGACAGTTCCGTCTTCGAGAAAATTGTTTCTTTTTTTTAAACAATAAATTGGAACAGAAACAGAACACTTCTGTTAACAGATTGGCACCACCCTTTGAGAGCTTACAGCAGGCTTGACTTGTGGAAACAGTTGGATTGCAAAACCCTGGTCGAAGCTATTCTTCGGCCCTGGCAGTCTTGACTGTTGATGGTTTAAGACCTTAAATCTGTTTGAGCATTTGTTTCCTTCCTATTGCCTATATCTTGTGTCATGTGGCGAATATAGTGACCTGATCACCACAAGTTTGACAAGCATGGAAATTCTATTAGGCGACACTACTCAGTTCAAGGTGGAAGGGTTAGAAATTTACGAATTTGAAAGTAGAGATGGCTATAGGGATTTCTGTTTAGCAAGGTAACAAAGCAATAATGTTAATGTCACCTTGTATACCTCAAATTGAGGTATACAAGGTGACATTCAAGGTATTCATCTTGTATACCTCAAATTGAGGTATACAAGATGAAAGGTATCGACAAAATAGACATGGAATGGATGCTTCCACTGGTGGGGTATTCTAGGACAAGAGGCCACAGTCTTTGGACAAGGGATAGCAAATTTAAAACACTTCTCTCAAAGGATTGTGAATCTGTGGAATTTGCTACCCCAAAGTGCAGTAGATGCTAGGACAGTGAGTAAATTTAAGGAGGAGTTAGACAGATTTTGAATTAGTAATGGATTGAAGGGTTATGGGGAGAAAGCAGGAAAATGGGGGTGAGGAGCATATCAGCCATGATCAAATGCAGAGCGGACTCAATGGGCCGAATGGCCTAATTCTGCTCCTGTATCTTATGAAATTCTGTGACAGCAATGTTAAGTCATTATTCACTATTTTCTCCAATACTAATCTCCGGACTGCTTGGTTCATTCCAACATCGTTGCACGCTGCAATCGTCCAAAAAGCGAAAGGCTTCAAATTCAGTCTCCAGTCAGGGGCATTGTGGGGTGGGGTGTGGGAAAGTGGGCTGAGTTTCTTTGCTCTCAGCTAACGTGACTGATTGCCTCTAGTCTGGAGTTGGTTATCTATTATGTTCTTACTGATTTCTGCCATCAGTCCACATGCCTCCCAATGGATGTTGACTGTGTTAATGAGATGATATGAGCCCTATCCTCCCTCCCCCCCCTTTGCAGCATAGTAATAAAAGGCCTGCGGCATGTACATAAACAATGTGACAGTGGTGAAGTTGCAGAACATAACCAGGCACAAGAAATCACAAAAACACATCAGCAATTCACATGACAACTTGCAGCAGTGCGTTTGAGTCAGGTTCTAAATATGGGAATTCCTGCATAAGTTGTTTAAATAATGATTATTCCCAAATCCTGGCAGCATTAGGAATACAATGCCTAATACCATTAATCGGTGCTATGACACCGGGAACATTTTTTTTAGTCCAAAAGAATACGCAGCTACAATTATTCTTAAAAATTATTCTTAAAAACCTTCATTTCAGGCTGCACTCATTCAAAAAAACCCCTTGAAGGTTTTTTTTTATCTATTTGAGTTGATTTGATAAATATGACTAAATTTCTATAACAAAATCTCAGAAAACCATTAGCTCGCTTGGACATTTTCAGCTTCAAGTTTGCACGTAAGCAAGGGCAGGAGAGAAGATTTGGTTGCAATGACCCTCAGCCCCAGACTCCAAGCTGAAGTGATTCTGGTTTCTCCGTTAACTGATTCTATTTGTTTCACATTAACGTACATATACGTATGATTTAGGATCAGGAAGAGGCCATTCAGTCCCTCGAGCCTCCTCTGCCGTTTAATCAGACCATGGCTAATCATGATTTGGTCCTTACTTCCCGATCTATCCCATTATAGGCAACACGGTGGCACAGTAGTTAGCACTGCTGCCTCACAGCACCAGGGACCCGGGTTCAATTCCTGGCTTGGGGTGACGGTCTGCACAGAGTCTGCACATTTTCTCTGTGTCTGCATGGGCTTTCTCCGAAGGTGCTCCGGTTTCCTCCCACAGTCCGAAAAACGTGCTGGTTAGGTGAATTGTCCATGCTAAATTCTCCTCAGTGTGCTCGAACAGGAGTATGGCGAGTAGGGGATTTTCACTGTAACTTCATTGCAGTGTTTATATCAGCATACTTGTGACACTAAATAAATAAACCAAACTCATAGCCTTCTACAACCTCTGAACTAAGGAGACAATGACATCTATCAGCTGTCAAGCTTTGCTAAGATGACACATGAGTTGAAAACTGCCTTTCGCTTATAAAGAAAATAATAATCAGTACATAGAAAAAAATGGAGAAAAATTATCTGTAGAAGAATAAAGTCACTATATTTTGGGAATAAAGGGCAGATTTTCTTCCACAAAGGATTGTTGGGTTTCCGTGCATGCTGGAATTAAATACCTGAAAGTTTAAAGATCTGGATAAACAGAGTCACAGGACTGTGATTAACATTTAACGAATTAACAAAACATTTTATTAAGCAAGAAAACATTAACCACAATCCATTACTCCTTCCCCTCCACCAAACCTTTACACATATACACAGATTAATAAATTGTAGAGTCCCTACAGTGCAGAAGGAGGCCATTCAGCCCTCTGAGCCTACACCAACGACAATCCTACCCAGACCCTCTCCCCTTAAACCTACTAGTTGTCCAGACACTAAGGTGCAATTTAGCATGGCCAATCAACCTAGCCTGCACATTTTTGGAGTGTGGAAGGAAACCGGAGCACTTGGAGGAAACCAGTGCAGACACGGGGAGAACATACAGACTCTGCACAGACAGTCACCAGAGTACAATGCAAGTTACAAAATCCTTTAATGTTCTCAGTAAGTGTACAGTCTATGTAAACCAAAGGAACAAACCGCACTCTGAAACCCAAGTGGCAGATGCCAGATTGACGTCTTATCCAGCCCTCTTATTTCTTCCAAAGTCATCAATCCACCTGCCAATCCCTCTTGGACAGGCTTCCTGGATGAAAGCAAAATATTGAGATGCTGGAATCTGCTTTCTCTGAAGACTAAGGAAATTTGGCATGTCAGCTACGAATCTCAGTAACTTTTACAGATGCACCACTTCAGTGGATTTCTCAACAGACTCCCCCCGACATGCTCATTACATTGTGGGTCAGCTTGTCTCCTTAGGACTTTGATTTTCACACAGGCTTTTCCAGACTTCACTCTTTTAAGGTTTCACCAACCTGGGATATCTTGTATCTCAATAGCCAGCATCACCATGTCTGCACTATATAGCCCTCTATTCAACTGTAGCCTTGCTATGCTCACTTTTAACTTAAATAAACAGGATGTTTTATGGCAGATGGTGGAATTTGAATTCAATGAAAATATCCGGAATTAAGAATGTACTGATGACCATGACACCATTGTCAATGGCCGGAAAAACCCCATCAGGTTCAGTAATGTCTTTTCCTGAGAGAAATTTGCCGTACTTACCTGGCCTGGCCTACATGTGATTCCAGAGCCACAGCAATGTGGTTGACTGTCAACTGCCTTTTGAAATGGCCTCGCAATCCATTCAGTTCAAAGGCAACTCGGGATGGACAGTAAGTGCTGGACAGCCAGCGATGCCCATGAATGAAAGAATAGACCTCAATTTGATCTCCTCTCGTTCTTCTAAACTCTGAAGGGTATAGGCCTAAACTGCTCAATCTGTCTTTGTAAGAAAAACCCCACAGGAATCATAGTGAGGAGGACAGGACTGTGCAAAGGCCCGCTGACCTTGTGCAGGGTTTTCTGGCCTTGAGGTGAGCATAACCACAAAATCCTCATCTCTGGAATCAATCTAGCGAACCTCCGTGGAATGACCTCCAATGCAATTACGTCCCTCCTCAAGTAAAGGGGACCAAAAGTGTGCACTGTACTCCAGCTGAGACCACAGATGCAGGCTTCTGGAAAGGGGTTCAGAGTTAAGAATAGAGCCATGACGGATGGCTAAAGCAGAGGCTGTGAAGCTATCATATTTCCAGCCTGTCATTGCCGTGTGGCCTCAGAGCAACGTTGGCCTGTGTAACCTTTGCCAAGATTAGAAAATCAATAGTTAATTTTTGGTGGTCTGATAGACAATAATACAGGGGGAAATATTATTAAGTTTGTGGATTCAGCCATTTATCACAGCATCCTTATTTTTTTAAAAAAAAGCCCAATGGAGAGATAAATAGAAGAATGAGAGAGAGAATGTGAATCATTTTGGAAATGTCTCATCATTCTGGGTTGATTTCTTGACTTCCAGGATTGACAGCCTCATGAGAGCAGGTTGAAAACTTTAGCATGAACCATTTCATACCCATCAGTTTGCCATGAAGGCTCCACGTTCTGTACTCCTGAATGGTTTACACTTCGTTTCACTTAGCGCTTCAATGTGGCTGAAAAATAAATATTCATTATTTTGATGCATATTGAAGCAGTCAAGTCACACAGTTGGTCAATTTTATGCCCGCATTACCTCACAAAATGTCATAACATCACTGTTCATCAAAGTCAACACGTTCAAGCATTATTCACAGTGGAGGCTTTGCTACCTGGGAAATCAAAAACGCTATCAAGCACTGACATCTTTGCATTTATGTTGATATGAGAATGGGTTTCATGTTCAGTAGCTGAGATTGTTGGTCACCTGCCTGTCTCAGCAGCACTAATCTTTCCCCACGGGATTTCCGGATTGACATCATATTCGGCCCTCTGATTTCCCCCCAAAGTCATCAATCCACCTGCCATCAATCCCTCCTTGGACAGGCTTCCTGGATGAAAGCAAAACACTGAGATGCTGGAATCTGCCTTCTCTGAAGGCTAAGGAAATTTGGCATGTCAGCTACAAATCTCATCAACTTTTACAGATGCACTGTAGAAAGCATTTCTTTCTGGTTGTATCTCAGCTTGGTGTGGCTCCTGATTTGCCCAAGACCACAAAGATCTGCGAAAGGTCATGAATGTAGCCCAATCCATCACGCAAACCAGCCTCCCATCCATTGACTCTGTCTACACTTCCTGCTGCCTTGGAAAAGCAGCCAGCTTAATTAAGAACCCCATGCACTCTGGACATCCTCTCTTCCACCTTCCTCCGTCAGGAAAACGACACAAAAGTCTGAGGTCACGTACCAATCGACTCAAAAACAGCTTCTTCCCTGCTGCTGTCAGGGAATAGACCTACTTCAGACTAAGTTGATCTTTCTCTACACCCTTTCTCTACACCCAACATTCTGCACTCTCTTGTTCCCTTCTCTATTTACAGTATGCTTTGTCTATATAGCGAGAAGAAACAATTCTTTTCACTGTATACTAATACATGTGCAGTGGCTTAGCTAGAGGAAAAAGGCACCACTTTTGAAGAACGTTCTCAGGAGCGACTGCTCCCCCTGAGCACATTCTTCAAAAGTGGTGCCTTTTCAACAGAGTGTTCCTCACGAGCTGCTCAGATCTCTTCCCGAGATCTGAAGTCCTCGATCCGTGTATTGCAATCGCAGGATGCAATACGGTTATGGGGACTTTAAGCTGCGAGGAAAGCATGCAATCTCCTGAGAGTGCATGCAATCACGAGGATAATTGCAGAGGCCAATGCGAATACAGCCGAGTCAGTGCATCTCAGCAGCTGGCCAGATACTGAGATGCCATTTCTGCAGAGCCACTGTTGTAGTGTCAAGTTTGACCATGCGTCTACTCCTTGCCTGAGATTACGGCACCATTCGTGGATAAATAGCAGAAGGCCTCATTAACTTCAATTCTATTTTGACAGCAAATTCTAGCCCATTAACACCAACAAATCATCACCAAGGAAACACTTTATCCTTCTGCAGTAGAATTATCAAACATCATGTTTAAGAATTGAATGTTTCATTTCCCAATGGGTCGAAAAAGGCAGAATGGAAATGTACACAGAAACCAGAAGAACAAAGAACAAAAAGAACAAAACAGCATGGGAAACAGGCCCTTCGGCCCAACGAGCCCACGCCGCCACCCCGATAAGAAGGAGTAGGCTGATCGAGCCTCTTCCACCATTCATTTTAATCATGGCTGATCATCAAATTCAAGATCCAGATCCACCTTCCCCCTCATATCCTTTCACCCCTTTAATCTCAAGAGCTATATCTTATTCCTTCTTGAGATCACACAATATTTTGGCTTCAACTACATTCTGTGATTGTGAATTCCACACATTGGCTACTCTCTGGGTGAAGAAATTTCTCCACACCTCAGTCCTAAAAGGTTCATTCCTGATCCTCAAATTATAACCCCCAGTTCTGGACTCCCCCACCATCAGGACCATTCTTTCTGAATCTATTCTGTCTAACCCTGTTAGAATTTGATAAGTTTCTATGAGATTCCCTCTCATTCTCCTCAACTCCATGGAATATAATCCTAATCAAATTAATCTCTCCTCATATGACAGACCTGCCATCCCAGGACCCGGCCTTGTAAGTGTGAGAAATCCACTTGCTCCCCCATCAATTAGCAGCTATTCGGGAGAAGGGGGGAAGCCCATCAATTGTAGATGCATTGGAATCTTTCTGATCACCAACCCTTCCCCTTATTCCTGTAAGATTGCAGTTATTATCTGGAACAAAAACGGAAAATGCTAGAAAATGTCAGCAGGTCTGACAGCATCAGTGGAAAGAGAACAAAGCTAACATTGAACCATTTTCAGTTTTTGCTTTAGATTCCAACGCCCGCAGTATTTTGCCTTTATCTTAGTTATTATCTGGGTCAGTTTCTCATGCCTGCTTTCAGATTCCACTTTGAGCCAATGTAAAAAAAAATTAATAAGAGCGATGAACTTCTGTTCTTCACCAAGGAATGCAAATCACGCCTTGGTGTGAATATATAACTTGTGGAGCTCTGAGAATCGGCACCCTTGGCCAAGTTGCCATGCAGCAGTGGGGCAATTGTAAATGTTCCCTGCTCTCAGCAATCAGGTTTTAATATTCACTGAAGGTGCTGTGGTAAAAATTGCACCAAAAAGCGTGCAGGCCTTACTCAACCTTCCCCAGCAGAATCTGCTGTTACATTCAATCATGGTGCCATTGCCACCGGCTCTTCTCTTCTGCCCTGGCACCACTTGGTTTCAGCTGGTGAGGAACGCTCCCAAATGAGGCTGAGGGGGCGACCTGATGGAAGTCCTCAAAATTATGAGAGGCATAGATAGGGTGGACAGTCAGAAGCTTTTTCCCAGGGTGGAAGGGTCAATTACAAAGAGGCACAAGTTCAAGATGAGAGGGAAAAGTTTAGGGGAGATGTGCGTGGAAAGTTTTTCACACAGAGGGTGATGGGTGCCAGTGGAGGTGGTAGTAGCAGGCACATTAGCAACATTCAAGGTTTATTTTGATAGTCATATGAATAGGAGGTAAATAGAGGGATAGAAACCACGTTTTGATACAGGCTTGGTGGGCTGAAGGGCCTGTTCCTATGCTGTATTCTTCGTTCTTTGTTTTTTGTTTGATTTGATTTGATTTATTATTGTCACATGTATTGGTATACAGTGAAAAATATTGTTTCTTGCGTGCTATACAGACAAAGCATACTGTACATAGAGAAACAAAGGAGAGACTGCAGGATGTAGTGTTACAGTCAGAACTAGGATGTAGAGAAAGATCAACTTAGTGCAAGGTGGGTCCGCTCAAAAGCCTGATGACAGCCGGGAAGAAGCTGTTCTTGCATTGATTGGGATATGACCTCAAACTTTTGTATCGCCTTCCTCACAGAAGAAGCTGGAAAAGAATGGGGGTAATTCTCTCCCCACAATTGGCCGCCCTGACCCACCACCCTGCAATTCAACTCTCCTGCAATCCCAACTTCTCCCTGGCAGACCAACACCCCTCACCACATCCCTCCACCCCCCCATCCCCCATCCCTGACTCTGATGGTCAGTTCTGAACACTGGCCTCCCTCTCTCTGTCACTGCTGAGTGCAGAGTGGCAGTGGGATGCCCACCACCACTGATCCGACCCCCCAAAGATCCTGTCCCCCTATAGGTCCCGTCATCTTGGCACTGCTTGATGCCTGTTGAGGAGTGCCAAGGTGTCCCCTTGGGCATTGCCACTTTGTCCCTTGGGCAGTGTGAAGAGGCCCAGCTGGCTAAGTGGCAATGCCCAGGGGATACTCCCCTTTATGCTCAACCTCCTGAGGAGGACTCGATAGCCCCCCCCATTCACTCATCAGGGAGTGGCCGCCAGCTTCCTGTAAGTGGGAGCTCTTGTAAAGCTCCCTGGAATGAAACACTCCTGGTTAGGGGGGTATTAGGGGAGTGCGGAGTTGGGGGGGGGATGTTCTCTCACGGGCCCAGAGACTTCAGTCCTGAGCCCATTATTTAGTTGGATATTGTAATGAAATTCTCATTTGAATAAATTACGCAGCTACGCAGCAATTTCTGGTGTGTAGCTGAGGGTGCTGGAAATCCAGCTCTTGGAGACTCGCGGAGGCCATAGCACCCAATGGGAAGTCCGTTAAACCACCTCTACTAAAATCTCTTGGCCGGTTGCACTACAAAAGCAGCGCAGCAGGCTGGGAGAATCGCCCCCGGTATGCCCACAATGCATGGGGGTCCGTAATTATGCTGGCTGCTTTTCTGAGGCAGCAGGAACATAGACAGAGTCAATGCGCGGGAGTCTGGTTTCTATAATGGACTGGGCTACGTTCACAACCATTTGCCAGATGTTTAGTCTTGCTTGAGCAGGAGCCATACCAAGCTGTGATACAATCAGAAAGAATGCTTTCTATGGTGCAATGTAAAAATTCTTGAGAGTCATGGTGGACTTGCTGAATTTCCTGAGAAATCAGAGGCATTTGTGGGCTTTCTCAACAACAATATGGAGGGACCAGGACAGGTTGTTGGTGATCTGGACACCTAGAAACTTGAAGCTCTCGACGATCTCTACTTCATCACCACTGATGTATACAGGAGCATCTTCACCACTACACCTCCTGAAGCTGGTGACAATCTCCTTCGTGTTTTGTTGACATTGAGGGAGAGATTATTGTCATTGCAGCACTTCACCAGATTCTCTATCACTTTTCCTGTACTCCATCTCATCATTGTTTGAGATACAACCCTCTACGGCGATGTTGGCAACAAGCCGAACAACTGGCGAGTGAAAACTTGCAATGATTTGGCTTAGTCATGATCTTAATAGTTTGTCAATTGACAATTTCAAATGCAAGGTGAGCAGTCGATTTTGTCACTCACACACCATCCGTATTATCCGAAACCAGGAGGGTCGGTGATGATGGATTGCTGGTTGGCGAATTGGGCATGTAAATTTCAACCCAGCTTCTTAAGCAAAATCATGTATTTCAGCACTGCGTGCTTATTTCACCAATATATTGCATCTGCCTCTGAGGACAGTGTAATAGGTCCTCAGAGACAGAAGTTCCTTCTGTAAAATCCCTTTATTTACAAGTCTGATAACAGCATACAGAGTGCTTTCAGTTTGTAAGCTATACTCAGAGTGCCAGAGGAACTGGCACATCTGATTAAGAACAAAGCAAGAGGCTCCCCGATTGGCCCATTAATCGGAACCTTAATTAGGGAGTTCATATTCTAACAGATCCACCCCATTTGCCTGATTAAAGTCACTACATGTATAATTTGATTTTGCCGCAGTTGCAGTGAACCAACATCTTGTCATTCCAGGACATCTTGGAACTTATGTCTGATTGCGCTTCCCCTATAAGTTTTCGAGGCCCCAAATCATCAATGATCCAAATCTTTGCACCTGAGTTCTGGAGAGATGCAAAATAATTGAGAATGCCTGAAATTTGCTGAGATTCTATCTGCTGTTGGCAGTCATTTTTCTTTCAATTCATTCATGGGATGTGGGTACTGCATTCATTGCCCATCACTAATTGCCCTTGAACTGAGTGGCTTGCTAGGCCATTTCAGAGGGCAGTTGAAAGTCAACCATGTTGCCGTGGATCTGGAGTCATATGTAGGCCAGACTGGATAAAGATGGCAGATAAATGGATTTTGTCCAACTGCTCCGGTTTCCTCCCACAGTCCAGAGATGTGCGGGGAAGGTTAATTGGCCATGATAAATTGATCCCAGTTTGGGGGGGATTAGTAGGGTAAATATGTGGGGTTACGAAGATAGAGTGAGATTGTTGATGTACAGACTTGATGGGCCAAATGGCTTCCTTCTGTACTGTAGGGATTCTATGATTCTATAACTCCCTTCCTTAAAGGACAGATGATTTTTTTACAACACCCAACAATGGAACTTGACTGAAACTTTCTCATTTTCAGGCAGAGTGGTTCAGTGGGCAGGAATTTTAAGATAATAGATAAGAGAATAGATTAATTTTTTCAAGTAAACAGTGTGCTCCAAATCAATAGGCCTGGAAGGCTCAATGATTATGGTTTTAATCTGTATTAGACAAATCTAGGTTAGACATCAGATAACAGTCCTTTTGCCACAGAATTAGCAACCTGTGCAAGAGACTGCCTCTTGGAACAGTGGGTGAGGACTTGCTTAATTTCTTGAAGCAACCGTTGGCCCTATTTCTGCTTGGGACTGAAATCAGTTGTTAAAAAAGGCTAGTACTTTGGGGAATTAAAGCTAAGTGTGGCGTCCTTGTTGAATAGATTTTGTTCCCTAATTTGCCCTAGGGTTTTTAAATCTGGTTTAGCATCTTTCCCACGTGGTTTTCATAGAATCCTGCAATGCAGAAGGAGGCCATTCAGCCCATCAAACCTGAACTGAGAACACTCAGATCCTATTCCTGAAACCCCACATATTTACCCTGCTAATCCCCTTGACACTACAGACAATTTAGCATGGCCAATCAATTGTCCATCTTTGGAGTGTTGGAGGAAACTGGGTCATCCGGAGGAAACCCACGCAGACATGGGGAGAACGTGCAAACTCCATACAGACAATGGCCCAAAGCCAGAATCGAACCTGATCCCTGACGCTGTTCGGCAGCCATGTTAACCACTGTGCCATGGGAGGATTGCAGAGGGTATTTATTGTGATGGATTGGAGCAGATGTTCTTTACCAGCCATCACTACTTGCACTTTCAGCTAAATTTTTACAAGTTTATGCGTTCGTAGGATTTGGGCATCGCTGGCTAGCACACCATTTATTGCCCATCTCTAACTGTCCCTGAGAAGGTGGTGGTGAGCTGACTTCTTGAACCACTGCAGCCCATGTGATGTAGGTACATCCACAGTGTTGTTAGGGAGGGAGTTCCAGGATTTTGATCCAGCGACAGTGAAGGAACGTTGATGCAGTTCCAAATCAGGATGTTGTGTAGTTTGGAGGGGAAATTGATGTTCCCCTGTGCCTGTGGCCTTGCCCTTTGCAATTGTGGGTTTGGAATGGAGTTAACTGGGGTAGCATTTGCGAGTTGGCCTCAAGCATCTGGACCATTATTGTAAAAATACAGCTAAGATTTCTGTATCTGATTCCTTACAGCGATTGTATGAGTAGGGAGGCCTCTCACCCACATTTTCATAGTTATTTGTAATTACAATGATGCTTGCTAACCTGGAAACAGGAGATGTTGGTATTAGGCAGTGCACCAACTGGTTGAGGGTCAGAAAAGAATGCTGACCTCATGAGAACCAGTGTAGGCCATTCAGCCCCTTGAACCAGTTGCACTGTTCCACTGGACCATGGCTGATCAGTATCTTGAATCCATATAGTGCCGTAACCCTTGAATGCACTGCCTGACACAAATCTCATCAATATCCCAACAACAGGGACCAGCACAGTGGCACAATGGTTAGCAATGCTGCCTCATAGCGCCAAGGATCCAGATTTGATTCCCGGCTTCAGTTACTACCTGTGTGCAGTCTGTATGTTCTCCCCATGTCTGCATGGGTTTCCTCCAGGTTCTCCAGTTTCCTCCCACAGTTGAAAAGACGCACTCTTTAGATGCATTGGCCATGCTAAATGCTCTCTCAGTGTAGCTAAACTGGAGCCAGCGTGTGATGACTAGGGAATTTCCACAGTAACTTCATTGCAGTGTTAATGTAAGCCTACTTGTGACACTAATGAATAAGCTTAAAAATTGAGGAAACAGAAATGAAAAGACCAAAGTTCAAAGGTTAAGCCTGAACCTTGGATCAGGGATTTGTCAAAAACGGGTTCAGATGCAATCCCTTTTCTTAAACCCAGATATGGATTTTATGGCCTTGGTCATCCCAAAACTGTAAAATCCCTCCTAAGGGATCTTTCCATTGTCCACCCTTTACCCGCTCCGATTCCTGTGGCAGACAGGACGGTAAAATTCCGGCCATGGAAAATGGCAGAGCAAGGATGATATTAGTCGCTTTAGAACGACATCTGTGGACACTGACAGGGGGTCAACCGACTGAAAAGACAAATATCATGCACTGTCTGACTATTTACCCCCACAAAGAATAATGTTCATTTCCTTACAGTACAAATTTGAAGGGACTCTGTCCATCGCTAAGCTCATTCCAATGTTGCTGCTATTTCGTATTTGGGGATCATACACTGTTGTTGATCCTCACTTTATTTGTGGGTTTCATCTCACAGAGATGGGACAGTGGTTAGCACTGCTGTTTCACAGTGCCTGGCACTGTGTTCAATTCCTGGCTTCGGTCAATGTCTGTGTGGAATTTGCACGTTCTCCCCACGTCTGCGTGGGTTTCCTCCAGGTGCTCCGGTTCCCTCTCACAATTCAAAGTTGCGCGGGTTAGGTGAATTGGCCATGCTAAGTTATCCTTTAGTATCAGGGGGACCAGCTAAGGTAAATAGAGGGATATGGGCCAAATGTGAGCAATTGGGATTAGCTTAGGGATTTAAAAAAAAGGGCAGCTGGGGCAAGTTGGGCCAAAAGGCCTTTCTCCATGCTGTAAACCTCTATGACTCTAATACATGTGATATAGGGGATAGGGCCTAGGTAGGATTGTGGTCAGCGCAGACTCACTGGGCTGAATGGCCTCCTTTTGCGCTGTGTGATTCTATGATCTCGTAACATGGTCTTAGGGACATCTTGCTACCAATATTCTGCGCGTCTGCCAACTGACATCCCAATCTGAAAGCCTGGAGGGTAGAGAAATTCATTATATTGCTATTGTCTGAAGCAAACTGATCCCAATAAATGACATGATCCAGGACTGACACACTAATGCTTTCAAAGCTAATGAGGGAAAAAAAACCTCAGCTCACCGGCCTGATTTCTTGTTTTATTTTCTCTCTGTTTAATTTTACATCTTTGTGAAAGAGAAAAGTGAGTGTGTGGTTAGTTATACAAATGCCTTTTGTGGGTGTTGGAAGTGGTTCATCGTTCTTTTATATCACCTCCAGAATGGAGTGTATTTCTCCCACGGGTGTAGTTAGCATGTGGGCTATTTCAAGACTGGAGTGCGAATTGAAATTTTCAGCTTAATGTTTACAGAAATGTGACTGTCTTGAGTGACGGCTTTGCAATTTTCTGCAGTCGGCGAGCTCAAAGTTCTCCAACTGCATCTCCCCCCCCATCCCCCACCAACCCCATGTGTTATATAAGAAGCATTCTTTACAGCTACGCGGACAAAGGAGATTTTGTTTCCGAATGCATCTTGCTTCCCTTGAATGGTCTCGTTAGTAATTGCACAGCCCAATGTGGAATGGCAAAACCTGAAAACGGGGGCCGGGATTTTCCATGCCCACACCGCCCCCCCCCCCCCCCCCCCACCAATCCCTTCCCCCCATGGTGGGACCCGCAGTAGGGGGTACGACAGGCCAATCAACAGTCCATTAACTTTCAGCAGGAGTGGGTGATCCTGGCAGCAGGGCAGAGCCAGAAAGCCGGAAAATCCCGGTCTAAGAAAGTTCAGATTGATTCCCAGTCCGAGTGGCATTCCTGCCTGGAATTCCCCAGTGTATTACCGACCAGTTTTACTCTGCAGGAAGGAAGGCATTGGGGTGGACCAAAGCTTCCCAAGATGGATGAGGGAGTCTTGCAATTCACGTTGACACTTTTGATAACTTCTGGAATGAGAAATTTATTGGTGGCATAGTGACACAGTGGTTAGCGCTGCAGCCTCACAGCGCCACGGACCCGGGTTCGATTCCAGCCTGGGGTGACTACTGTGTTGAGTTTGCACATTCTCCACATGTCCACGTGGGTTTCCTCCCAATGCTCTGCTTTCCTCCCACACTCCAAAGATGTGCGAGTTAGAGTGATTGGCTATGCTAAGTTGTTCCCCAGCTTTTGGGGGGGGGGGGGGGGGGGGGGGGGGGGAGATGGGATTAGCAGGGTAAATATATGGGTTTTAGAGGATAAGGTTGTATTGTTGTCAGTGCAGTCTTGATGGGCTGAATAGCCTCGTTCTGTTTTGTCAGGACCCTATACAATGTGTTTTATAACCAATGAACCACTGCTAAAAGTGTATTCACAATTTTAATGCATGGCAGCTAATCTGCACAGAGTAAAGTCCCCACATGCAGCAGTGTGATAATGACTAGATATTACCAGCCCAGATTCTCCGAACTCACCAACAGCTGGGATTCTCCAGTCCCACTGCAGTGCACAACTGGCAGCAGTGGCAGGACGTGAACAATCGGAGAGTTCCAGCCATTTAGTTGCGGGGCCCACACTAACAGTTGTTGCCGGCGTGCTTGGTAAAGTTCTCAAATGGCAGCAAGGATTTTTGAAATCTGGTCTCTTAATATTTTTCCAACTCTTGGGCAGCCATTCAGAAGAGTACTCAATGCTGTTCAGGGGAGACCCATTTTTGAGGGAAATGTGTGAAGGAGAAAAAGGAGCAAGTTGAACAAACATCTCAAAGTGGAGCAATATGTTAAAGAAGCTTTTGGGGTTCTATGTGATGTAAAGAGAGACAAATGGATACCAATCATTAGCCCCTCTGTGACCCTCTGTCTCTGTGACTTTCTCCAGCTCCAAAAAGCCTCTGAGACCTTGGTGCTCCAATTCTAGCCTCTTAATCATCCCCTGTTGTAATATGTATGATATGATTGAAGGCAAGTGTATTACATGATCCAGTCTCAATTTCACTTTGGCCTGTGCGCAGAACACAGCACACACAGCTCTGCTGCTGATGTCTTCAAGCTTTCTATTCATGCATATCTGTTCCTACGTGCCTAGTTTAAACAAACGGACCTGCAGTCCTTCATGAATGACTCATATATTTATATCATTGTAACAACGCAACAGAGTGATTGTACTGAGGAGATGAATGGCTGAGATTCTGAGGTCTTGACAGTGAATATTCTTCATAAATAGTTTGTTGCTTGGAATTCCACTTTTTCTTGAGAGTTGATACCATTTTTATCTCGACAAAAACAAGGAATATATTTTATAACCTTCATGCAATCACTATGCTTTAATTGCATTGTTACATCTATCTGGTCTTAAATGGTGGCTGTTTGACCCATTGCACCTATCTCATTTATGTTGGAGGTGATTCCCAGGCACTACCTAAGGGGCAAAGTAGCAGGCCAAGGGGGCATCTTGGCTCTGCCCATCAGGCATCGAGCAGTGCCAAGAGGATGGGATTAGAGGGGGTAGGGATTTTTGGGAGTGCCTCTGGAGATGATCGATGGAGGTGGGGGATTCTGATGTCACTCTGCGCCTGGCAGTGACAGAGGGAGGGAGCCAGTGATCAGGGACGGCCATTAGAGGTGGGGGAGAGTGTCAGCCTTCCAGGTGGTGGGGTCGACCTGCTGGGGCATGGGTGGGGTTGGGGCAGCAGGGAGAGGAGGGCTCGGGGCATGGGTGTGACGTCAGAAGGCCAGCAATGGGAGGTCGCTATGCTGGCCAGCGATCAAGCTGGTGAGTGATCAGGGGGCTGGCAGTGCAGTTCACTGCACATGTGCCGAATTCGATGCTGACAGATCGGCACGTGCGCAATAGCCCACTCAGCACTATGTTGCCGGCTTTTCCCGTGGGAATAAGCCATGCCCATTTTCATGAGATTTCTGCTAGTTCACTCTGCAGTGCACAGAATGTGGGAGATTCTTTTCTGAATTCCCACTGAAGAAAACAATAGGATTTACTCCAGTTTTTATGCAAATTCAATACTTAGAACCCCTCTGGAGAGAATCCTACCCATTGTCTTTCCCAACACTTCCACTACACCAGCCCTTTGTGGCATAATATGAATTCACATTTTAAAATTAAAATTTGTTGGATTCACTTTTTTATTATAAACCTGTAGTAAAAATGTTCAAATTTGATACCCAAGTATATATCAATAAAACATAAATGAGAAGGGAAATGTTTTAGAGGCAGCTAAATTGCTTTTCTGTTCAAGCAGAAAATGCTACCGCCCTCTCTGGTTTATAAAAATAACAATGGAGTGAGAGCTGCATGTGTACAATGAAGCAGCACTTTGTAGCTACACAGTGGCACACTGGTTAGCACTGCTGCCTCACAGGGCCGGAGACCTGTTCGGGTCGATTGTGGTCTCAGCTCATTGTCTGTGTGGAGTCTGCACGTCCCCCTCTGTGTCTGCGTGGGATTCCTTCCGGCACTCTGGTTTCCTCCCACAATCCAAAGAAGCTATTGAAAGGGTGCAGAGGAGATTTACAAGGATGTTGCCTGGATTGGGAGGCATGCCTTATGAAGACAGGTTGAGGGAGCTGGGACTGTTCTCCCTGGAGAGACGAAGGTTGAGAGGCGACCTGATAGAGGTTTACAAGATGTTGAGAGGAATAGATAGGGTGGACTCTCAGAGACTATTTCACAGGGCTGAAATGGTCGCGACGAGAGGGCACAGATTTAAGGTGCAGGGAAGCAAGTACAGAGGGGATGCTAGGGGAAAGTTTTTCACTCAGAGGGTGGTGAGTGAATGGAATCGGCTGCCGTCGGTGGTGGTCGAGGCGAACTCGCCGGGGTCTTTTAAAAGACTTCTGGATGAGTATATGGGATCCAATGGGATTGGGGGTTATAAATAGGTCTATGGCTGGGTAGGTTTTGATGTGTTTGGCACAACTTGTGGGCCGAAGGGCCTGTTTGTGCTGTAGTGTTCTATGTTCTATGTTCTATGATGTGCAAGTTAGGCAGATTGGCCATGCTAAGTTGCCCCTTTAAAAAGAATTACAGCACAGGAACAGGCCCTTTGACCATGTAAGCCTCCACTGACCAGTGTGCCTGACTGAACTAAAACCCCGTATCCTTCCAGGGACCAGAACCTTCTATTTCCATCCTATTCGCGTATTTGTCCAAACTCCCCTTAAAACTCTCTATCATATCTGCTTCCACTACCTCCCCTAATGGTGAGTTCCAGCCATCTACCACCCTGTGTATAAATAACTTGCCTCATACATCTCCTTTAAACCTTGTTCCTCGCTCCTTAAACCTATGCCCTCTACTAATTGACTCTTCCACCCTCTGACCATCCACTCTGTCCATGCTCTTCATAATCTTGTAGGCTACTACTCGGTCATCTCTCGGTCTCTGTTTTCCCAGTGAGAACAAAGCAAATTTCTCCATCCTCTCTCGCAGCTAATGTCCCAAACCCCCAGCATCATCCTGGTAATTTTTTGCTGTACCCTGTCCGAGGCCTCTACATCCTTAGTATTGGGAGATTAACATAGTAAATATGTGGACTTACAGGGATAGGATCTGGTGGGTTTTTGGTGGGTGCAGGCTTGATGGGCTGAATGACCTCCTTTTGCAATGTAAGGATTCTATGAAATGGTATGGTTATTGGAGCGTGTACCACTGCATCTGTCTTGTGAATAGAGTTCCACCCCCTTGCATTTCCCAACCTTTGATCTCTTCCCGGAAAGAAAATATTCCTTTAACTGTTTGTCACGCATTCTTTACTTGGGCCCAGTTCTGTGCGGGAGCATTTGGAATTAAACTTGGCTGGGGGGTGTGCAGTTGGCATTGGGGGTGGGTGTGTTGGAGGGCCACAAAGTAGGCAGTAGCAGATCCACCTCTCATCGACTGGTACAGAAAGAAGAATAACAAGTGAGATGTGTGGCCAATTCACCACTTCCCCTTTTATATTCCCCAGAGCAAATTAATTCCTTGAATCCACACACTTCTCCACGGAACTATCCCCCAACGAGTTCTCCCCATGATACATGAAGGTGAGAATGCATTCCTAATCAAAGCCCTATCTCCTTGCTAAATATGAAAACATTTCCCCCCTCCGCCAAACACTTGCTGGGGTACAGTTCAGTGGCAGCTATAATCCTTAGCATCATAGATTCTTACAGTGCAGAAGGAGGCCATTCGGCCCATTGTCTGCACCGACCACAATCTCACCAGGCCCCACGCCGCACAACCCCATGTATTTATCCTGCTAATCCATCAGATTCAAAAGGGCAATTTTAGTATGACTAATTCACCTAACCCACACATTTTTGGACTGTGGGAGGAAATCAGAGCACCCGGAGGAAACCCACACAGGCACGGGGAGAATGTGCAAACTCCACACAGACAGTGACCCAAGCCGGGAATCAAACTTCAGATCTTGATACAGTGAGGTGACTGTGCTAACCACTGTGCCACCGTGCTACCCTGGTGGCCATAGAAGATAGACACAATGATCCCGAAACAAAGCATTGGTGACCTTGAAATAATCGCCTGAAACAAAAACAGAAAATGTTGGAAAATCTCAGTAGGTCTGACAGCATCTGTGGAGAGAGAATCGAGCTAATGTTCTGAATTAGGATGACCCTTTTTCAAAGTAGATTCTGGCTTCATCTGAACCCTTGGTGCAAAAGTGGAAAAGCAAGGAAGAGGCGTGTTTCTGTAGACGCCTTTAACAATATCAGGACATCCCCAAGTGCTATAGAGCCAATGAAATGACATTTATTAATTAGTCTCATAAGTAGCTTACATTAACACTGCAATGAAGTTACTGTGAAAATCCACCAGTCGCCACACTCCGGAGCCTGTTCGGTACATGAAGGGAGAATTTAGCATGATCAATTCACCAATTAACATCTTTCAGACTATGGGAGGAAATCGGAGCAGCTGGAGGAAACCCATTCAGACACGGGGAAAAGATGCAGAGAGTGACCCAAGCCGGGAACTAAACCCGAGTCTCTGACACTGTGAGGCAGCAGTGCTAACCGCTGCACACCCGTACCACTCTGTAAGTTGTCCTGCAAATGCATCAGTCAATTTGTGCACGGCAAGCTCCCACAGCCATGGAGGGGTGGCATGGGAGCACAGTGGTTAGCACTGCTGCTTCACAGCTCCAGGGACCTGGGTTCAATTCCCAGCTTAGGTCACTGTCTGTGTGAAGTTTGCACATTCTTTTCATGTTTGCGTGAGTTTCCTCCGGGTGCTCTGGTTTCCTCCCACAGTCCAAAGATGTGTGGGTTATTGATTGGCCATGCTAAAATTGCCCCTTAATGTCCTAAGATGTGTAAGTTAGAGGGATTCGTGGGTAACCATGTAGGAATATGGGGGTAGGGCCTTGGTGGGATTGTACAGACTCAATGGACTGAATGGCCTCTTTCTGTACTGTAGGTTTTCTATGATTTCAACACCACCTGGATCACTTTTGAAATAGTGCTGTCGAATTTTTTACATCTGCTCGCCTGAGGGCAAAGAGAGTTTAGTGTTTCATTTCAACGAGTTTTAATAGAATAGTGAGCAGCACTTTTTCTGGTTGCCCCCAATGCTGTGGGGCATCGGAGACCAGTTGTAAAGGCTCAGCTGACTGAGCAAGGACTGGGTATTAGTTTTACAAGCCACAGCCCTTTAACCACCATTGGCCATGAGGAGAGATTCCTACTTTGAGATTCTCCCTTCCTCCTGCTTCTTCACTACAAGGCGTCAGACTAATTGGAGGTATGAACAAATGCAGTCAGAGGGAAATCTCAGAAATACACTCCCAATTTTGCAAAAAAAAACCTCGATTCGGTAACTTAAGCTCTGCTGTCGTTCTTGATAGAAGGAAGCCATTGCTCTGTATAATGACTGAAGTGTAATCCAGGGAGCTTGAATAGTTAATGACAACGTGCTTCCGTGTTTTTTAAAAAGAGGCAGCAAAAGCCATGGCAGTGGGTGGCAGTGAGGAAGCGCCGGTTTGTTTTCTCTTTGTCACAGAACATTAAGCTTTCTTTGCTTGAGGCAGCTCCTGACATCTGCTGCACTCAGCCAGTTTGAGGGGGAGACATTAAGATGCCGGACTTAAAAGCCTTTTTCTCCACACTTTATAACCGTTGTGCTTTGCAAATTGCACTACCTAACCCTCCTGGACACCCAAGAAAAATACATTACTCGTACTATTGTCCACCATCAGTGGTTACCCTCCCCCCCACCCCCGCCACCATCTTGATAAACACACCCCGTCCCCTCCCCTGTTGGGATCCAGTTGGCAATATGAAAACTTGGCTGTGTGGTCTGTGTAAGAACAGGAGGAATATTCAGGCCGTCACGGCTGCAGGAGCAGACAATGGGCGCCTTTGGTGGGAGAACAAAACTGCTGACGCAGAAGAACTTCTGTCACCTAATTACCTC
The DNA here is from genome assembly GCA_024679065.1 of Sphyrna mokarran. Taxonomy (NCBI): domain Eukaryota; kingdom Metazoa; phylum Chordata; class Chondrichthyes; order Carcharhiniformes; family Carcharhinidae; genus Sphyrna; species Sphyrna mokarran. Next base: position 19,191,850 of record JAGIQG010000007.1, on the reverse strand, counting down.
ATTTCCTTAACAAGCACATCCATGATCACCTGGGCGTGCAGAACACGTTTGATTTGGCACTTTCTGCTTGCAGCCTACCACAAATCAACAGTACTGTTGACAAAGTGCAAAACTCAATCCGCTTCACCGCTTGTTAGCTCGCAACTGATGTGGACATGCCCAATTTACCCTACCTCACATAAGACTAAATGCCTTCCATCTCTCTCTCTCACCACCTCGCCCCATCAGAATTTTTATTCTTCCCTTGCGGCTTGTAAATCTACACTGGGTGCACAGCATTCAACTCTGGAGCAAGTCCAATTATTACTGATCAATGACATTGGGATTCCTGTCATATCATTTGCACACTACCCTCGGAAAGAGAACAGGTTACCGGCCGGATTTGATCGGATTTATTGTTGCCACATGTACTGATTTACAAGTATTGCTTCTTGAGTGCTCTACAGGCAAAGCATACTGTTCACAGAGAAAGAAATGAGAAAGTGCTGAATGTGGTGTTACAGTCATCGCTATGGTGTAGAGAAGGATCAACTGAATATCTGATCAGTTATCCTGATAATGGGTGGAATTCAAGTCTGACAGCAGCAGGGAAGAAGCGGTTCTTGAGTCAGTTGGTACATGACCTCAGACTTTTGCATCTTTTTCCTGATGGAAGCAAGTGGAAGAGAGTGTGTTTGAGGTGTGTGGGATCCTTGATTATGTTGGCTGCTTTTCCAAGACAGCTTGAAGTATAGACAGAGTCAATAGATGAGAGGCTGATTTGCATGATGGATTGGGCTACATTCGTGACCTTTGTGGTCTTGGATTTTCTGATACAAAACACCAGAGGCCCAGGCTGATCTTGTTCTTACCCTCAGTGTATATTGCAGACCCGATCAGAGTCAGAAATACTCCATCGTTTTCCATTTCTCTGGTCCAGGGGGAATTGTGATCAATTCTACCACTGCGACCACAACCTCCTGCTGACCTCTGTAAATTAAACACTGACTGAAGGGAACAGGAATGCGCGAGAGCATTCCTGGTCAGCGTGCCCTCCTGCAACCCATCGGAGCGCTTCAGTCTTCCAGCTCCTCCCAGGCCATGTTAGTGCATTCTAGACCTTCAATTGCAGGAACTGCACTGGGTGAAATAAATCCTCTTTCTTTTGTTAAAATTTAGGTTAAGAGGCTGTTTCATTTTCAGATGTTATCTGTCGATTGCCACAAATAATTACTGTGAAACACAGAACAATAGAATTGTTTTTTATAAGTTACCATTGACTGCTGAATGGGTGTGGGAGAGGGGAGGGAGAAATAGCACCTACACTTCTTCACTTGGCTCTCTTAATTGTGGAACTGTTGCTATAAAACTGACTGAACAACATTTGGAGGGGGAGTGAACCAGAGATCTCATTGTCACATTCATACATTGTAGTAGGAGTTGTCTTATGGCATCAGTGTGATGGTAGGGAATTACTGCACCAAAGCATCTAAAGCCTAAAACCATTACATTCCTCTTCTTTGGAAAGCAGTGACTCTTGCTGAAGCATTTGGCACAGCGACACACTCTCATAGCGCCAGAAACCTGGGTTCAGTTCCTGGTCACTGTCTACATGTTCTCCCATATCCACATGGGTTTCCTCCGGGTGCTCTGGTTTCCTCCCACAAGACACGCTGGTTAAGTGAATTGGCCACACTAAATTCTCTCTGTGCACCTAAACAGGCACCTGAGTGTGTCAAATAGGGAATTTACACAGTAGCTTCTTTGTTAATGTAAGCCTATTTGTGACACTAAATAAACTCTAAACCATATCTTGGGAGCTTGTTTTCCTGCGTTATTCTATTGTTTGTGAAGAGGGGAGGTTTGCCCTGTTAGTGCATTTCACCCACTGAGCCAAGACTTTGTAGGAGTTCAGTCAACTCGACGGATGCTTCCAGAATGCTCAAAACAACAGGGATTCCCTTGGAAGCGTATTGCTTTGGTTTCCGCATCATCAGTTTTAATCAGAGCAAAATAATAAAATGTGGACTCCTGGATGACTTACAGCTGAGAAGGAACAAGCATGGCCAATGCATCTAACCAGTATGTCTTTCAGACTGTGGGGGGGAAGCTGGAGCACCCAGAGGAAACCCATGCAGACACAGGGAAAATGTGCAGACTCTGCACAGGCAGTGATCCAAGCTGGGAATCAAACCCAGGTCCTTAGCACTCTGAGGCAGTGATGTTAACCACTCTGCTACCATGCCACCCATAACATTTATCCCTAAAGTAAGTAAGGTACCCTAGATGCTGGAACCAGAAACCAGAATAGAAGATGCTGGACAAAACTGTCAGCGTCTGTAAGGAGAGAAAGCAGAGTCAATGTCTTAAGCCCTTTGACTTTATCAGAACTGAAGGGAAGGAGAATATGTTGGAGATTTAGTACACCTATTCCCCCTCCTCCTCCTCCTCCTCCATTGCAACCGATGTAAGTATGCCTCGCTCCATTATTTAAGGAAAGTGTTCTCAGCTGAAGTAAAACCAAGTAAAGAATGCTAGCTCTGCACAACTTGTCTAGACTCAAAAACATTTCCCTGTGTTTTTTTTTCACTCTTTACGGATGCCTGTAGGCTTGAAGGGGATTTCTAGTGTTCTCTTTTGTGCTTATTTTTTTATTCATCGGTGGGACATGGGCGTTGCTGGCTAGGAGTTTAATGTGGAAAAGTGTGAGGTAATGCACTTTGGCAGGAACAATAAATGTGTAGAGTATAGGGCTAATGGTAGGGCTCTTAATAGTGTTGAGGAACAGAAGGATCTTGGTGTATGTGTCAATAGATCCCTGAAAGTAGGCAGTCAAGTGGATAAAGTTGTTAAGAAGGCTTATGGAGTCTTAGCTTTTATTGGTAGGGGGATTGAATTTAGGAGCCGCAGCATCATGTTGCAGCTGTACAAAACTCTAGTGCGGCCGCACTTGGAGTATTGTGTGCAGTTCTGGTCGCCACATTATAAGAAAGATGTGGAGGCATTGGAGAGGGTACAGAGGAGGTTTACTAGGATGTTGCCTGGTATGGAGGGCAGGTCCTATGAAGAGAGGTTGAAGGATTTGAGGTTGTTTTCGTTAGAAAGGAGGCGGCTACGGGGGGATCTTATTGAAACATATAAGATAATTAGAGGTTTGGATAGGGTGGACAGTGATAGCCTTTTTCCTAGGATGGAAAAAGCTAGCACGAGGGGACACAACTTTAAATTAAGGGGTATGAGTTATAGGACGGATATCAGAGGTAGGTTCTTTACTCAAAGAGTGATTAGGGAGTGGAATGCCCTGCCTGCAGCTGTTGTAGATGCGCCAAGTTTGGTGGCGTTTAAGAGGTTAGTTGATAAGTATATGGATGAGAAGGGAATGGTTTAGTTAGGAGGGGCATTGCTTTTTATTTTGGTCGGCACAACATCGAAGGCCGAAGGGCCTGTTCTGTGCTGTATTGTTCTATGTTCTATGTTCTATGTTATTGCTCATCCCTAGTTGTCCTTGAGAAGGTGTGGTGAGTTGCCATCTTGGACCACTGCAGGTCTTGTGCTGCGGGTTGACCCACAACATCATTAGGGACGAATGCCAGAATTTTGACCCGGCAACTGCAAAGGAACAGTGATATATTTCTAAGTCAGGGTAGTGAGTGGCTTGGAGAGGAACTTGCAGTTGGTGGTGCTCCCATGTATCTGCTGCCTTTGTCCTTCTAGTTGAAAGTGGTCAAGGTTTGGAAGACACTGGACTTTTAGCTGTTTCTGATTTTCATCTCTAAGGACAAGCAGGTACATGTGGAAGAACAAAATAGACGGCTATGTTAATAGAGCTGGAGGAAGCATTGGAAGAGGCTTCTGTGGACTATGAGCACACCCAGAGACCAGTAGACCTGAATGGCTTGTTTCTCTGCTGTAATTTCTATGTAAACCACTCTCTTACCTTACATCACTTTCTGTGAAGGAGTTGAATTAATCCCGCAGGGGATTCTGCATTCCTGATGGTAATTATAATGCAGATATTCTGCTAATAGCTATGGATTTTTGTTAGATTTACAAGCGTGTCAAACCTTAGCACCTAGTAATAATAAAAGCAATTATAATTCTGGACTAACAAGAAGCAGCAGACTGGAAAATAGACATCAAACACTTGAGGAAGCATGGTTTGATGGATCGCTGTTCCTGGCTTAGAAATGCAGGCGCCCTGCAGCGAAAAGATGGGAGTATTTTTAGCACTCCCCCATTCAGAATAGCCCAAAGTAACTATGTTTTCCTGTTGGGAAATGTAAGTGGAAGGCTCACATTAATTACATCAGGAAAGGCCAAAAGGAGTGTCGGAAAATGAAACAAATCAGGTGGTTGGACAATACCATGTAGGCATTAAAGGGTTAAAGGTCAGAGGAAAGGCTTTAGAAGCTGGTACCAACACCCCCTGCAAGTCCTGAGGAAAAGGGTGAGTTGGGATCCCATCCAGATGTATCACAGCTTGGTATGGCTCCTGACCAAGACCACAAGAAAATACAAAGGATTGCCCAATCCATCATGCAAACCATCCATTGACTCTGCACATACTTCCCGCTGTCTTGGAAAAGCAGCCTGCAAAATCAAGGATTCTACGCACCCCGGACATTCTCTCTTCCACCTTCTCCCATTGGGAAAAAGGTACAAAAGCCTGAAAACACGTACCAACCATCTCAAGAACAGCTTCTTCCTGTTGTCATCAAACATTTAGAACATAGAACACTACAGCACAAACAGGCCCTTTGGCCCACAAGTTGCACCAATCATACCCATACCTACCAGGCCATAGAACTATCTGTAACTCCTAATCCCATTTAATCCCATGTACTCATCCAGAAGTCTTTTAAAAGACCCCAGCGAGTTTGCCTCCACCACCACCGATGGCAGCCAATTCCACTCACTCACCACCTCTGAGTGAAAAACTTACCCCTAACATCTCCTCTGTACTTGCTACCCAGCACCTTAAACCTGTGTCTTCTCGTAGCAACCATTTCAACTCTGGGAAATAGCTTCCGAGAATCCACCCTATCTATTCCTCTCAACATCTTATGAACCTTTATCAGGTCGCCTCTCAATCTTCATCTCTCCAGGGAGGAGTGCCAGCTCCTTCAACCTATCTTCATAGGGCATGCCTCCCAATCCAGGCAACATCCTTGTAAATCCCCTCTGCACCCTCTAAATAGCTTCCACATCCTTCCTGTAGTGAGGTGACCAGAACTGCACACAGTACTCCAAGTGGGTACTGTGCGCATTTGAATGGTTCTATCATATATCATGGATTTTTCTCTTCACCCTACCTGTAACTGCAACAATATATTCTGCACCCAGTCCTTTTCCTTCTCCCCGCCATAATTTATGAATAGTAGGTTTTGTATGTATAGTGTGCAAGAAACAATAGTTTTCACTGCATGCCAATACATGTGACAATAATAAATCATAAAATTGAAGACTTTGCATTAATATGTGGATGCTGAGAGATTGTTTCTCTTTGGAGGAGAGTCTAGGGCCAGAGGGCATAACCTCAGAGTAAAGGGTTGTCCATTTGTGACAGAGAAGGAGGAGGAATTTCTTCAGAGGATAGTGAATCTGCGGAATTCTTTCCAAAGAGGGCTGTAGAGGCTGGACCCAAAAGCCTTTTCAAGGCTGAGATAAACCAATTTTTAATCCATGTGGGAATCCCGTCTTATAGAGGTAAAGTGGGAAAGTGGAGTTGAGAATTATCATATCAGATCAGTCCAGGTCTCACTGAATGGCATGCAGATTTGATGGGCCAAAGAGCCTATCCCTATATCCAATGTTGCAGAAAGTATAGTTGGAACTAAGACTGAAAAAGAGACAAAGCTCCAGGAGGCAATGGCGTAATGGTATTGTCAATGGACTAGTTAATCCAGAGACCCAGTAATGATCTGGTTTGAATCCCACCAGATGGTGAAATTTGAATTCAATAAAAATCTGGAATTAAGAATCTACTGATGACCATGAAACTATTGTCAACTGTTGTAAAAATCCATCAGGTTCACTAATGTCCTTTAGGGAAGGAAATCTGCCATCCTTACCTGGTCTGGCCTACATGTGACCCCAGATCCACAACAATGTGGTTGATTCTTAATTGCTCCTTTCCTTCAGGGCAATTAGGGTTAGGTGCAATCAATGCTGGCTCTGTCAGCAATGGCCACGTCCCATCAAGAAATTAATTAAACAATTCTGATGGGAGTTTCAGGAGCTTGTAGATTGCAATGCAAGGCACACTGAAATCAAAGGGTGGGAAGAGAGATTGGTCAACCCCTGAGGATTGTCTTGGTGTCTCCATGGATTGAAATTTATTTTCCTGCTGCCATCAGCCCTAAGGGGAAAAGAAATCATAGGATTACTAAAAGAAGCTGTGTGTTGCATATGCCTTTAAGTGATAGAAACATGCCATTGTTGTTTAAAGGTGTTTTGCAGAGTAAGGGTTAATGTGGGATTGGAGAACAGTTCTGCCCATGATGGAGAGAGTTACATGATAACATGCATAAAGTTTAGCAGGAGCCAGCATGGAGAAAGCATCTGTACGTGGCTGATGGCACAGTGAGTTGCACAGGAGCACAGTGGTTAGCTCTGTTGCCTCACAGTGCCCGGGACCTAAGTTCAATTCTGGCTTCGGGCAACTACCTGTATGGAGTTTGCACCATCCCCCTCATGTCTACATAGGTTTCGTCCGGTGCACCAGTTTTCTCCCACAGTCGAAAGATGTGTGAGTTAGACAGATTGGCCATGCTAAATTGACCATTGGTGTCAGGGGGGGATTTTCAGGGTTCATATGTGGGGCTGCGGGGATAGGGCCTGGGTGGGATTGTTGTCAGGCCCACCGAGCCAGTTCTACGGAGCAGGTTTGCTGTTCTTTTGGGGAGTCGGTGCAGACTCGATGGGTTCAATGGCCTCCTTCTCCGCTGCAAGGATTTTTCTGTGATTTTACATTGCCCTTTACTGTGTCAGCGGGTGAGCCTGAGTAAGGTGCTGTTTTGGAGAGTGGGTGCAGACTCGTTGGGCTGAAGGATTTGCTTCTGCATTTTAGGGATACTTCTTGGGGTACGTGCCTGTTTATGGATTAACAGTAACTGGTTTATGTTTGAATATAGAAGTCTCAAGAACCCTCTATGAAATGCCAAACAACCTTTATAAGATTGTGTTCCATTTGTGGAAGCTGCTTTACTCAGCAGGGCTGGCAGAGATTAAGAGCTGAAACCAGCAAAAAGTGTGTTGGTAACCTCTGTGGTAAGAAAAAAGTAAAGAAGATTGCAGGATAGGATAATATAGTTAACATGCTAAGAAATTGAAGGAGCGAAGCATAAGGGATGATAAGATTCAAGAGTTTGAGGATGGGAACATGCTCATTGTTACTGCACCACCAATTAGCACCAAATTTTTTGTCTTTCCAGGGAAGCTTCACACTATCTTGATGTTGTATCATGCCCACCTGGGGCACCATAGTGGCACAGTGGTTAGCACTGCTTCTTCACAGCGTCAAGGACCCGGGTTTGATTCTGGGCTTGCGTTACTGTCTGTGCAGAGTCTGCACATTCTCCTCGTGTCAGCATGGGTTTCCTCCTGGTGCTCTGGTTTCCTACCACAGTCTGAAAGACATGCTGGTTAGGCACTTTTATGCTAAATTCTCCCTCAATGTACCTAAACAGGTGCCGGATTATGACAACTGGGGGAATTGCATAGTAACTTCACTGCAGTGTTAATGTAAGCCTTATTTGTGACTCTAATAAATAAACTTTATGCAGCTTTATGTATTCCAGATGGGTTTAAATTGCATCTTGCCAACTCTAAATTTTGCTGTTAGCATTCAAACGCACCATGTCTTCTGTAATTGTTTCCATTGAGGTCAAAGGATTGCGGTGTTATGACTTGTGGAATCAGAACAAGGAAAAACAGAGCCTCTCACAAACATTTATTTGCACTGTGGGATGTTATTCTGCACCAAGTCCATCTATGCTACTGCCATGTTTCACTGAGATGACTGGTTTTTAGTTCGCTCACGCACTCGTTCTCCATTCTGCATCTTTGATTGTCAATCATTCCAAATCAAACCTGAATTTACTATTCATAAAGAACGTTCCCGATGGCACGGGAGTCCAGAACTAGGGGGTCATCGTTTGAAGGTAAAGGGTAAACCTTTTAGACCGGAGTGAGGAGAAATTTCCTCACCTGGAGGATGATGAATGTGTGGAATTCGCTACTGCAGAAAGTAATTGAGGTTAAAACGTTGTGTAATTTCAAGAAAAAAATTTGATACAGCTGTTGGGGCTAAAGGGATCAAAGGATAGGGGGAAAAGGGGGGATCAGGACATTCAATTTGATGATCAGTCATGGTCATAATGAATGGCAGAGCAGGCTCAAAGGATTGAATGGCCAATGCCTGCTTACAGTTTTTATGTTTCCATGTATTTCAACAGGTCATAGAAATCCTACAGTACAGAAAGAGGCCATTCGGCCCATCAAGTCTGTGCTGACCAGAATCCACCCGGTCCCTATTCCATTTCCCTAGACATTTTACCCACTAACCCTTCTATGTATCTCAGGACACTAAGGGGAAATTCTAGCTCAGCCAATCAACCTAACCTGCACATTTTTGAACAAAGAAAATCACTGAGATTTATTTTGTGAGAAAGAAGGTTATTACTGCCCCCAGCTTTACCATATCAAGGAAGTGGGATGCACGTTTTATTCCTAAGGTCCTTCAGCACCGCCTTGCTCTGTGTTCTTGCTCAAAGTGGCCTGCAGTTGAACTTCATATTTACGTCACTCTGTGGGAATGTTGGCCTGATTGCCTGAAACTGATTAAAGGCCTGACAATTACAGCCCTGCACTGTGCACATGTGGAACTATAACGTGGCAAACAGATGTTCCAGCAACCAATAGTTAAAACAAACCACTTTGTGAATCACGAGCTTCAGGGTGAGGATTGAACCTCACGATATTTGTCTCAGCTAATCTGTTGTGCCAAACATCTGGAACTGAGTTTCTTCTTAATATCAGCGTCGGTGTCATTCATGTTTTTCAATGCACTGACCAAAACTTCAGGGCTTTTTGGATACATGGTTTAAACTTTCATGATCCGAATTTATAGCAACAACTGTTGCCAGTACAGCACCTTCAACAAAGTCCCAAGACTCACTTCACGGAAACATTGGAAAACAAAAGTTATCACAGAAGGAGATATTAGTCTAGAAGGACAAAAGTTTGGTTTAAGAGGTAAATTTTAAGGAGTATCTTCAAGAAGAAAAGTGAAGCTTGGAGGCTGAGAGATGCAGGGAAGGAATTCCACCGCTTCAGATTAAGACAGCTGCCAATTGTGGCTGATTGAAGTGGGAAATGTTCACGAGGTCAGTATTTATCTTAAACTGATAGTAAGAATGAATGAATTACCACTTTGAGGAATTAACTACCTATGAAAGTTAAAACAACGACATTCAAAGCTGTCTTCTCGAGCTCAAGAACTTGCGATGGAGTTATCCTATCTCGATTCCTGCTGGGTATAGCTTTCAAGATGATAAATATCCAGTGCAAATCTCCCGCCACAAAATCTGACTGGACATCCCAGGAAATTCAGCCAGATTGAAAGTTCATTGCATTTTCTTTTCCTTCACCAGCCCACTTCTATCTTCTTATCCTCAGAAGTTCATTTTCAGCAGCACTTACCACTCCTTAGTCAAGTTGAGGGGCCAGTGCTGTGGTAGTGTCCATCTTGGGCAGGATGAGAAGGCCCTGCCTTTCCATCTGGATTGCTCCCCTGGTGAGTTTACTGATTTGCTTGGGGGAGGAATTGCTTTGGTTGCTTGTACAGCCACATTGCTAATTTGTTCTTTTTGAATGTTGTTGTAATCCAGATCAGAAATTCAAATTTCAAGAAATTCTTGAACATAAGTTTTGCACTTTTATGAAAACAAAACTTATTTAAAAGTACAGTTAACACATAATAAGAAAACTAGCAATAACTTTTACCGATTACAAACAAAGAATCAAACAACCATGATATCGGATAAAACTTTACAAATATGAATACTGCTCTAACACAACTGGTGGGATTTTACAGCCTCATTTGGGCGAGATCATAAAATTCTGCCTGAAGCCAATGGAGATTTCCATTCTGGGACCCCCTGCCCCAAAATTGAGGCGGGTAAGCTAGTAGGGTTTTGGCCAAAATTCTTATCAATACACATCCCAGTTTTCAGTTTAGCACAGAAAATTGGCATGCTCACATGATGCTGGATCTTGCTGTTCTACAACACCTGCTGTGACTGAGTCCTTTGGGTGGAGAATTGAATCTCTGACTTCCTCATCTTGGAACACTCAAGCACACCCTGGGGTTCAGATAGAGGCACTGCGGGCCTCCAACCTTTAGCCAGCAGACCACTTCAAGAGAAGCATATCGCTTCTGGTTACTAGCTAGCCAAGGACTAAATTTCCAATCCCAGGGAGAGATTCACTAACACACTGTTTGTGGTCTGGAGTTCAGCAACTTCCGACTAGTCAAGTGTAAGTTAATCTTTGGATTCCTCTGTGAAGGAACAACCTGATCACGATCTGTCAATCAGTTTTCCATCAACAATTCAAAGAACTCATAAAACTCCAGGACATTGCATTAGGCCCAAGCTAAAAATAAATAAAGGGTCTATTTTATGACTTCAGCAACAATAAAATAATTGCCTTTCCCAAAATACAGCCCCTCCCCGCCATTCCCCCAAAGCACTTTACAGCCAATGAAATTCTTTGAAGTGTACTCATTATTGTGATGTAGAAAGCAGTAGCCACTTTGCACATGAATAATGATGTTGATTGATGGATGAATATTAACCAGGAGACCAGGAAAAATTCTGCTACTCTTCAAAATTGTGTCATGGAATGTTTTATTGCCACCGGAAAGAGCAAAGGGGGCCATTGGTTTAACATTTCACCCACAAGTCTGTATCTTCAGTACCCTATCGGAACGGCATTGAAGTGTTCACCTTCAATTCTGACCTCAGCTCAGGAGTGGGTGTAAAACCCCAAGCTGCTGTCTCTGACGTGGCAGTGCTGCTGGTTGGCAATGGCTGCCACCTCCAGAGGTATTCCTACATATTTCTTTTAACATAGGAAAAGTGTTGCCCCCCACCCCCCAACCTTTGATACTTTAATGGAGTGAGAGTATCACTGGTAAGACCAGTGGACCAGTATTGTTACCCATCCCAAATTTCCCCTTGAGAAGGTGGTGGTGAGCCATCCTCTAGATTTGTTGCAGGCCATGTGGTGTAGGTACATCCATACTGCTGTTAGGAAGGGAATTCCAGGAGTTTTATCCACTGACTGGGAAGGAACAGTGATATCTTTCCAAGTCAAGATGGTGAGTGATTTGGAGGGGAACTTGTAGGAGGTGATGTATCTGCTACCCTTGTCCTTCTAGATGATAGTGAACATGGGTCTGGAAGGTGGTATGTAGGGAACTTTGGTGAGTTTCTGCAGTGCATCTTATAGATGGGATACACTGTTGTTACTATGCATCACTGGTGGAGGGAGTGAATACTAACTGAGGGGGTTGCTTTTTCTTGGATAGTGTCTACCTTCTTGAGTGTGGTTGGAGCTGCACTCATCCAGGCAAGTGAAGAATATTCCATTATACTCCTGACTTGTGCCTTGTGGATAGTGTACAGGCTTTAGGGAATCAGAAGGTGAATTGCTTGCATCAGCGTTCCTAACCTCACCATTGTCAAAGAAGTTTTGATAAATTTTGCAGTACATCTTGTAGATAGTACACATTGCTGCTACTGGGGCTTAGTGGTGGAAGGAGCAAATGTCTGAACATTGTCCAAATCTTGCTACATTTGGACATGGACTGAAAAGTTACGAATGGTGCTGAACACTGAACATCATCAGTGAATGTCCTCACTTCTGACCTTACGATGGAAAGACATGCTTGATGAAGCTGCTGAAGATGGTTAAGTCGAGGATACCAACCTGAGGAACTCTTGGCGTGATGTCTTGGAGTTGAGGTGATTGATCATTAATTATGATTAATGATCAAAGGAAGATAATTGTCTTCCTTTGCACCAGGTATGACTCCAACCAGTGCAGAGCTACCTCCTGATAAGCATTGACTTCAATTTTGCAATGTGTCTTTGATGCCACATTTGGTCAAATGCTATCTCAATGTCAAGAGCAGTCACCCTCTTCACCTCTGGAGTTCAGCTCTTTTATCCATATTTGAACCAAGGTTGTAATGAGGTCAGGAGCTGAGAGACCTGAAATTGAGCTTATTGTTGTGTGAATGCTACTTGATAGAATTGTCGACAATACCTTCCAACAGTTTTCTGATGATCAAGAATAGACTGAAGGGGCCGTGGTTAGTCAGGTGGAACTATCGTGGACAGGAAATACAAGGGCAATTTTCCACATTTTAGCTGCACCACAACAGGTAGGCTAGGGGTGTGGCAACATCTGGAGCATAAGTCTTTCACACCGTTGCCAGGACCTGTCAGAGGTCAGAGCATTTGCAATGCACAGCATCTTTCTCTCTTTCTTGATCATGTACCTGGAATACTGTGCTCAGTTCTGGTTGCCTCATTACAGGAGGGATATGGAAGTTATTGAAAGGGTGCAGAGGAAATTTACAAGGATGTTGCCTGGATTGCGTGGCATGCCTTATGAGGATAGGTTGAGGGAGCTCTGTCTTTTCACCTTGGAGAGATGAAGGATGAGAGGTGACCTGATAGGGGTGTATAAGATGTTGAGAGGTATAGATCAGGTGGATTCTCAGAGGCTTTTTCCTAGGGCTGAAATGGTTGTCACAAGAGGACACAGGTTTAAGGTGCTGGGAAGTAGGTACAGAGGAGATGTTAGAGATAGGTGTTTCACTCAGTGGATGGTGGGTGAATGGAATCGGCTGCCGTTGGTGGTAATGGAGGCAAATTCGATAGGGTCTTTTAAGAGATTTCTGGATGAGTACATGGGACTTAATAGGATTGAGGGTTATAGGAAAGCCTAATAGGTAGGGATATAATTGGCACACCTTGTGGGCCGAAGGGCCTGTTTGTGATGTAGTTTTCCTATGTTCTATACAATAGTTACTTACAACTTGATGGACTGCTTCAGAGAGCAGTTGACAGTCTCCATTGCTGTGGGTCTGGAACCACATGTAGGCCAGACCAGATAAGAATGGCCGATTTCCTTCCTTCAAGGACACGAGTGACCCAGATGAATTTCTGTAACGATCAATGATAAGTTGATGGCATCATTGCTGAGACTAACTTTCAGTTTGAGATTAATTAATTGGGATTAGTAAATGAATTGAAATTCTCCCAGCTGCCGTGGAGGGATGTGAACCCAGGACACGAGCCTGGGCCTCTGGATTACTAGTCCAGTGACATCACCGAAGTGCCACCATCTCCCTTGCAGGATGGCTTCCTTTCTTGAATTCTTCTGTCAATGATTAATCTGATAGCCTGTCCCAGACGTGTTGCAGAATATACAGATCTCACACTACACCCTTGTATTCTGACAGCTGACCCCATCTATATTCATTTGCTACACGTGCAGTCAATTGTCACATTTTCCATTGCAACACTTGAAAGAAGTACTGGACTGATCCGGCACAACTTTGCCCTCCCAGGAAAGACTGCCAGTGTAATGAATGAAAAGTGGGCTGTTCCAGAACAATCTCATCCCCGGATATAATAAAGTTTAAGGTCAGGGCCAGAAATTAATTTGGCAAATAAATGAACGCTTCACATGCAGTGAGCAACACGAGTATCTCTGTGGAAAGGTAAATCAATTCACTTTTAATCAGCAAAAAGTATTTTTTTTTAGTTCTGTGGCATCATTCTTCCCAAATGCAAATATTGCAGGTGTAAGATCAATGCACCAATACCAGATTTTTAATAAAAAGACATTTCTCAAATAAATAGTTTTTTTTTCCCCAGTGAATTAAACCGAGTTGTTATTTCTCACTCTGAACCCAGCTCCAAACTATTTTTCTTGTAGCCAGCATTGAAAAATGACTTGATTTGATTTGATTTATTATTGTCACATGTTTTGGGCTACTGCGAAAAGTATTGTTTCTTGCATGCTATATAAAGCATTCCATTAATGGAGTACATCGTTTAAAGTTTATTTATCAGTGTCGCAAATAGATTTACATTAACACTGCAATGAAGTTACAGTGAAAATCTCCTAGTTGCCACGCTCCCTTGCCTGTTCGGGTACACTGAGGGAGGAGTGAGCGTGGTCATGCATCTAACCAGCACATCTTTTGGACTGTGGAAGGAAACTGAAATACCTGGAGGAAACCCATGCAGACATGGGGAGAATGTGCAGATAGTGACCCAAGTTGGGAATCGAACGCAGGCTCCTGGTGCCGTGATGTAGCAATGCTAACCGCTGTGCCACTGGGGAGAAGAAAAGGACAGGGTGCAGAATGTAGTGTTATAGTTATAGTTAGGGTATAGGGAAAGATCGGCTTAATATATGATAGGTCTGCTCAAAGGTCTGCTAGCAGCCGGGAAGAAAGTTTCCTTCAGTTGAGGAGGGTTTGCTGGAGACAACTCTCATGAAGTCACCTTACTCCATCTTGAATGCGGTAATCTTTCACGTTGTAACCTCCACGCAAGAGGTCACACAAAACTCTGTTGCCAGCATTTGAACTCACGGCATGTCCCGCTTCTCTGTCACCCGTGTGTTTCCTGACCTTGGCTCCCAGTCAAATCACATCCTGACTTTAAAATTATCATCCTTACTTTCAAACTCCTCCATGGCTTCAACTGCTCTGTTTCCAACCCCACAGCCCTGGTCATTGCTGCCTGTCCAAAGTCACTCAGAAACCGTGGTGGAGTGGAGCACGTTATTCAGCATGGGGCAGCTCCCAAGTAAAAGAGAAGTGAGGTCTGAACCAAGGAGAATGGTATGGGGCCTACGATCCTGGGCTTAAGTAGTCACCATGGCTGAAGTGCCAATAACGTGCCTGTTTTGGACTTGACTTGAAAGTCCATTCCCCAGCGCCTAAGGAGTCTTTGATGGAATAGCCTTACCCTGATATAGTTCGTATTTCTGCTTACATGATTAAGACCCTGTTATTTTCAAATTAACAGGCAGGATGTTCGGAAGGTGAGAAATTGAAGGAATATCCAATCTGACCAGGGAGTAAAACGGAATTAATAAGTGGGTAAATTCAGCAGGTCTGGTAGAGAGAGAAACTGAGATAACATTTTGAGCAGGATTTTCTGGCCACATTTGCCCTAAGGCTGGAAAATCTCTTCCAACGTCAATGGACCTTTGCATAGTCTGCCCGCTCCCCCCCTACCCGTTACAATTCCTGTGGCAGGCGGGATGGGAAAATTCCACTCTTTGGGTCCATGTGGTTGTAGGATAGGGTGAGGGACGGGCTTGCGTAAGATGCTGTCTCATAGAATCATAATATTCATACATTGCCAAAAGAGGGCATTTGGCACATCAAGTTTGCACTGACCATAGTCCCATCCAGGTCCTATCTCTAAACCCCACGTTTTTATCTTGCAAGAGCCCCGACACTAAGAGGCAATTTGGCATGATCAATCAACCTAACCCACAGATCTTTGGAGTGTAGGAGGAAACCAGAGCATCCAGAGGAAACCCGTGCAGACACGGGGGGAATGTACAAGCTCCACACAGACAGTCACCCAAGGCCGAATGGTGATCAGGGAAGGTCACAATCTAAAGATGTTCAACTCAATGTTGAGACCAGAAATCTTTAACATTGGAGCATCACAGCAGATCTAGGACGGACATGTGGGCATGAGAGCAGGATGCTGAGCGACAGAGAGTTGGGGTCGTGCTTGTGGATGGAGTGAAGGTGTCCCACAGAGCAGTCACCCAGTCTGCAATGAATCTGTCCAGGAGACTCCATTGGAGGTAGTGAGTACAGTAGATCAAATTGAAAGTGGTATAAGTGAAAGATTGCTTAATCTGAAAGGTTTGTTTGGGCCCTTGGACAATGAGAAAGGAGGAGGTAAAGGGGCAGATTTACACCTTCTGTGATTGTATGAGAAGGTGCCATCTGAAGGGGATGAGTGAGTTGAGTGCAATGGAGGAGTAGACCAGGGTTTCATGGAGGGAGTGGTTCCTGTGGGATGTGGATAGAGAGGTTATGGGAACACTATCTTGTGGTGACATCATGTTGCAGTTTGTGGAGGAAGACCCTTTGAATGTAGAGGCTGGTGGGGTGGAAGTAAGAACAAAGAGAGCCTCCTGCCGTGATTCTGGGAGGGTGGAGACGGGGTGAGGGCAGAGATGTGGGAGATGTGTCGGATATGTTGAGTTCCTTGCCAGTCACGGTGGAGGGATGAAACCCCGGTTGGTGAAAGAAACAAGCATGTAAGGAGCGCTGTTTTTGAAGGTGACATCATCTGAACAGCTGTGATGGAGGCGGAGAAACTGGGAGAGTGGGATGGAGTCCTTACAGGAAGCGGGTTGTGAGGAACCATAGTCATGGGAGTTGGTGGGTTTGGGTGAATATATTAACAGTCTATTAACAAAAATGGAGACAGAGAGGTCAAGGAAAGGAAGTAAAACTGGACTTGTCATTTACATATCTTTACAATATTATACATTATGAATATTTCATCCCTTGTTCTGTATGCCAGGCTTGCTATAATCCTTTCTGAGAGTTATTTATTAGAGGAAATCTTTTAATTTATTTACCCTTTGGTGCCACTGAATGTGTCCAGTGAAAGTAAAGAATATTGCCTGCAATGTCTGGACCAATTGTATCTTTGAAGAAATTTTGAGTGATTTCCGGGATTGTAATGATTAAACTCCAGGAGAAGAGTAATTGAAACGTGATCTAAGAAACTAAAATCACACCACAGAATGTTCCATTCACCAGGATTCCCTGATTAGCCTGCGTGCCTCTCAGTGGCAGAGGCTGACTAGCGGCAGGTAACCGTGGTAGCAGTGACACCGCTAACCTTCCCCCCAGCTCCCTGCATCATTAAAATCTGATTTGAATTTCAAGGCGATGCCAGCAGCAGTCCTGGCTCACCGATGGCGATGTTGCGACATAAATCAAGTGCCTGTTCTCCGCTGCCGCGCTCACACAGCCCTGAGAAATGGCTTTTACTCGCTGGGCTGGAGGTGGGAGGCGGAGGGGCAGCCGCTGGAAGCTGCCACCTCAACTGGCTGTACGAGTCTTCGATGTGACAGGAATGGAACCTCCCCTTTCTTCCCAAACCCAGCAGTAAGGACACATCAGTTCTCTGCAGCCTCAGGAGGTGATGGCTTCCTGAGATCAAGAGGCTGGTCAATAGTTCCCGTTTTGCACACAGTTTGCAACCCAGGCATATCTATGAACGTTGAATTAGTAACAGGAATAAGCCACTCGGGCCTTCAAGCCTGTTCTCCCATTCATCATGCCTGATCTGATTGTACCTTCAACCCCCAGACCTGCCTAACCTCCATTAACTTTCACCCCCTTGTGAAATAAGAATCTATCTAGTTCATCCTTAAAAATATTCAAAGCTTTTGCTTCCACTGCCTTTTGAGGGAGAGCTATCCAGAGACTCATGACCCCCCCTGAGAGAAACCAGTTCTCCTCATCTCCATTTCAAATGAGCAATCCCTTACTTTTAACAGTGACTCCTGTTTTGAGAGGGGTTCTCTCTGGATATTTCTTCGTGTGTTTATATATTATTAAAAACAAAATCTTGCATGAACCAGTAAATGAGACACCAATTTAAAATATATTTACTTCTTAAATTTTTGCCTTTAAGTATATCAGAGCATGGTTAGACTGGCAAGGGAGACATAAGACTATAAGCCATGGGAGCAGAATTCAGTCACTCGGCCTATTGAGTCTGCTCCGCATTCAATCATGGATGATATTTTTCTTATCACTATTCCCCTGCCTTTTCCCCATAATCCCCGAACTCCTTATTAATCAAGAATCTACCTATCTCTATCTTAAAGACATTCAATGACCTGGCCTCCACAGCCATCTACGCAAAGAGTTCCACAGACTCACCACTGTTTGGCTGAAGAAATTCTCCTCATCTTTGTTTTAAAGGATCGTCCCTTTAGCCTGAAGTTGCTCCCTCTGTTTCTAGTTTTTCCTGCTAGTGGAAACATCCTCTCCACGTCCACTGTACCCAGGCCTCGCAGAATCCTGTAAGATAAGGGTTAATGGGGAAAATGGAGTGCAGACCAAAGATGAGGTGGGCTGGAATTCTCTTATCTTGCCCGCAGCTGGGATTTTCCGATCCTGCTGTAGTGAGTGGAGATTTGGCAAATTCATCAAATTCTCCATTCTCACTGGCAGTGGAGCGGGCGAGACCAGAGAATTCCTGCCACGATCCTATTGGATGCTGGAACGGCCAAAGAACCTACACCCCTGCTCCTACGTCTCTCGATATAGTTAAGAAGGAATTTGGTGCAGTTTGATTAACATGGCTGAAAATGGATTTATCACACAAAGGAACTTCCTTAACCACAGTATCAATCCACCATCCTTCAAGTAACTGATTTTAAATGACTGAAAACAACTTTTTAAAATGATACAGGACCATTTGTTGGCTATATTGACATTCTGTCACTCTCAGTTTCTTAGTAATTTTTAAAATAGAACATAGAACAGTACAGCACAGCTACAGGCCCTTCGGCCCTTAATGTTGTGCCGAACTATGTCCAATCCCAAGATCAAGCTATCGCACTCCCTATCATTCTGGTGTGTTCTATGTGCCTATCCAATAACCGTTTGAAGGTCCCTAAAGTGTCCAACTCCACTATCACAGCAGGTAGTGCATTCCACACTCCAACCACTCTCTGAGTAAAGAGTCCACATCGGACATCCCTTCTATATCTCCCACCATGAACCTTATAGTTATGCCCCCTAGTAATAGCTACATCCACCCGAGGAAATAATCTCGGCACCTCCACTGTATCAATTCCTCTCATCATCAATAAAGTGTTATTGAAAAGCTTTTAAAATACTTCTCTTAGTATTCCTGCATTCAAAAGTACTGAAGACTTGTAAGTAGATCAAGTCAGGGCCCCAATTCTACCTTTCACTACCTAGTTTTTTCAACAGTGGCAAATGCCAGTAGTTAATCTGCTACTGCTTTCATCTGCCCCACTGTAGAAGTAACAAGAACATTTCCCACCAACAGGTCCCTTTCCAGCAATGCATCCCAACGATGAATCCAACTGCTTCTCTCAGCCCATGAGGACATCTTAGGCCATCTGGTAACTGTCTCAGCAGAAACAGATCAAACATGGCCAGATATCCATTACTTTCTAGGTCAGCAGTGCTGCAAATGCTTGGCTGAGCCCCAAGACTGAATAAGGGATTCAGCCAGCTAAGGGTCTCTTTATACAGTTGCAAATGGAAGTGTTAGGCTTGTTTGAGCGCACTTTTATGAGGTTGTAATAGATGATTATTTCTTCGATGTGGTTTTCAATGCCTGTTGTTTTAGGGTTAGGAGATGTTAAGTAGATTAAAGCTTTTTTAATTGACATTATAAGTGGCTGTGTTTAATCTATTGACACAATTGAGATTATGGAATGAGAATCAAAGATGTATGGGGGTGGGGGTGGGGAGGGAGACGGCGGGAGTATGAAGAATAAACGGAATATCAAAGGACCATCAATGTCCTGGTAGGATTAGGCACTTTCAGGTGAGAAAGAAGGACAAACATGGGGCAATATAATCATCTCCTTGAAGGAACAGAAGCCATGATAGACATCCAAAAAGGTAACATTTTAAGGACGAGGAAAGAATAGGCATAGAAAAGAGGTGGCATCTGAATATTCATCCAGGAGGTTCTAATTAATGATGCCAGCAGCTATAATTTCCACATCAACATCACCCTCTATAAGAAGGAGATGAAGCAATCACAATAACATAAATTCAGATGATACAAAGCTTTTTTATCCGTCAGCTCCCTTTCGAATGAGCTCCCATTTTCTTAATTTTATGCCGTTCCATAGACTTCAGTCACCCTTGTAATGGTTTGAAAAATGAGCCATCTACTTTCATATCACCTTCTGCGACATAATGGGAAAGATTTACATTGACGCATTGTTGCATGCTGTCTGCAGTGATCTGAATTTAGCAAACATATGCAGTTCATAAAATAAGAAGGAGTGCTTGGTGCCGGCATCATCTTTCACAGTCTAGCTCTGCTCATAAAATGTGAGTTTGGTGGTTGTCCAAAAAGATTCAAGCTGCAATTGTTTGCAACATGTCTGAGCTAAACCCTGCAGCAACCTGGTGGAACCACGTCCACTTGGTATGTTTCTGTAATAATCCAGGTGTACACTGCAGCACAGCGACAAGCTATGTGCTCTGCCTTTCACTCATCGTGCTGCATACGTTTTTTGTGGATTAGAAATCACTTTGTCCTAAACCGAGGCAGCAAAGTGTGAAACATTCGGGGCAGGATTTTCCAGTGCGCTTGCCCTAAAACCAGAAAATCTCACCCGAGGTCCATGGACCTTTGTACGGTCCGCTCCCCCATCTGCTACAATTCCTGTGGCTGGCAAGATGGGAAAATTCCCCCTTTGTACTTACAGTATAGAATCATAGACATTTATAGTGCAGAGTGAGGCCATTTAGCCCATTTGTGTTTGTGTCAGGAACTTTGATGTTTTCACTCCTTAGAGTCATAGAGGTTTACAGCATGGAAACAAGCCCTTTGGCCCAACTTGTCCATGCTGCTCTTTTTTTTAAAACCCCTAAGCTAATCTCAATTGCCCACATCCCTCTATACCCATCATACCCACATAACTATCTAAATGCTCTTTAAAAAGCATGTTTTATAATTATACCCTCCTCTATGACTACCTCTCGCAGCTTGTTCCAGATACTCACCACCCTTTGTGTGAAAAAATTGCCCCTTCTGTATCTCTCCCCTCTCACCTTAAACCTGTGCCCTCTATTTTAGACTCCCCTACTTTTGGGAAAAAATATTGACTATCTACTTGTCTATGCCCCTCATTATTTTATAGACCTCTATAAAATCACCCCTCAGCCTCCAATGCTTCAGAGAGAAGAGTATCAGTTTATTCAGTCTCTCCTTATAACAATCCACCAAGTCCCAGTAGCATCCTAGTAAATTTTTTCTGTGCTTTCTAGTTTAATAATAGAGTGACCAGAATTGCACACCGTATTCCAATGGTTGAAACAATCCACGTTTGTAAAACTACTGAGAGCAACTTAGGAATTGACCCTCACCTGAAAATATGGCATCTAACCATTAAAAGTGAGTAGCCATTGAGATGCCCTATTGTTCCTATTTCAGGCGGGCCTCTCAGTAGGCTAGAGGTTCACCCACACAAAACAGTCTAAAATGTGTAAATCGTATTCCAGAGAGGTTGTAAAAGCCAGATTATAGTTTTCAGGTCCTAATAGGCAGAGTGTATGTGAGTGCGCACACACTGTCTGGTGTATCAGGCTCTGCGCGAGGTAACCAACGGTTTCTAAAGAGGTCATTGATGGTCTGCTCAGGGAAAGACCTCGCCCACTGCCAACCTGCCTGAGACCCCAACTGCTTCACACCCAATGCAGGATCCCTTTCCTCTCTCAAACTTAGCATGAAAGTTGGCCAATCTCCCATCATCGCAAGTACCTTCCTGCAGCTCACCAACCTGCAAATAATATCGTAGAATACCTACAGTGCAGAAAGGAGGCCATTCAGCCCATCAGGTCTGCACCAACTCTTATCTCAAAGTTATTCTGTAATCCCACTTATTTACCTGGTAATCCCACAACCTGATGTATCTTGGGGCAAGGGACAATTTAGCATGGTCAATCCACATAACGCACATATCTTTGGACTGCGAGAGGGAACTGGAGAACTCAAAGCCAGAGAAACCTTTAACATCTTCCCGAGCAAGCGCCATGGTTTAATCAGATTCTGAAAAACAGCTACCAGAAACAATTTAGGGCAACATTATTAAGGGCAGCACGGTGGCTGAGTGGTTAGCACTGCTGTCTCAGACGCTAGGGAACCAGGTTCAATTCTGGTCTCAGATCACTGTGCGTGTGGAGTCTGCATGTTCTCCCTGTGTTTGCATGGGTTTCCTCCGGGTGTTCCAGTTTCTTCCAAAAGACGTGCTGGTTCGGGTTCATTGACCATGCTAAAGTATCTCTCACAGGCGCTAGAGTGAGGCAACTGGGGGATTTTTACAGTAAATTCATTGCAGTGTTAATGTCAGCCTTCTTGTGACACTAATAAATAAATGTTAAAAAATTTCAATTTGCTTCTATAAGCCAGCGCTTTTGGCAAGTATTTATCATTTGCTATTATCTAACTATGTAAGCATTCTCAAAAACAAATTAGCATGTATATCATGACGGCTTCTGATGATCAATATTATTGAATGATGCTCATGTAAAAGTCAATCTCATGATTTTTGGATTTAGAATAAGCATTTTTTTTATGCACCTTGTGTAAAAGTCACACTTGGTTTTTCAGGGATCAGAGCCAAAGGGTTCTGACCCAAATAGAGTCCTGGAGATATTAATGGTTCAATTTCATTGTAAAAGTGTAAATACAAATGTAAGTGGAATAAATGTTTAAAGTAGGTATACATTATATCGTCAATGTGGATGAGGAAATAAATAAAGGCTCGATCATAGAATCCCTACAATGCAGGAGAAGGCCATTCAGCCCATTGAATCTGCACTGACCACAATCCCACCCAGGCCTTAACCACGTAACCCCACATATTTATCTTGCTAATCTCCTGACACTAAGTGACAGTTTAATATGACAAATCCACCTGAGCTGCACATCTTGGGAGGGAACCGGAGCACCCAGAGGAAACCCACACAGACATGGGGAGACTATGCAAACTACACATGTACAGAGACCCAAGCCAGGAATTGAACTCAGATCCCTGGTACTATGAGGCAGCAGTGCTAACCACTGTGCCACTGGGCTTGCCCAGTATACATCAGATCATTAACATGAATTCTTTTTTGGTTTTTATTCAATTCCTTTGCAACAGTCTTTTTTGGTTTTCATTCCAACCCACATCAAGCAGGCATTGCCAACCTCTCAGAAAGATTAGTTGTGTAAAGGTTGACCCCGTGACATTTAGCTTAAAAAAATGGTTTCAAAAGTTCGACAATTGCACGAGTATGCACAGTATATTCAACAGAACCCTGGCAAAGGATCTGGTGGGACAGAAATTGCCAGCTTTTCTCTTTCAAACAATGCCTGCAATTCCCACATATTTTGCTTTGATATTTTACAGTTTTTTTTTAATGCTTTCTTGTCATTTGTACTGTTCCCAGATAGCAATGGGTTCAGGGAAGGGGAGATTTGGCGAGGGGAGGGAGAGTCGGTGAGATGGGGAAGGGAGAGAGAATTGGGGAGGGGGGGTAGAGTCAGTGAGTGGGGAGTCAGGGAGGGGGAGAGGCTTTGCATTTTGGAAGGAGGAATGGAGGCATAGACTATTTTCTAAATGGAAAATGCTTAAGAAATCAGAAACACAAAGGGGCTTGGGAGACCTTGTTCAAGATTCTCTTAAGGTTAACGTACAGGTTCAATAGGTAGTTAAGAAGGCAAATGCATGTTAGCATTCATGTCGGGAGGGCTAGAATACAAAAACAAGGATGTACTTCTGAGGTTGTATAAGGCTTTGATCAAACGCATTTGGATTATTGTGAGCGGTTTTGGGCCCCATATCTAAGGAAGGATGTGCTGGTGTCTGAGAGAGAGTCCAGAGGAAGTTCACAAGAATGATCCTGTAATAAAGGGTTTGTTGAATGAGAAATGATTGAGGACTCTGGGTCTATATTAGTTGGAGTTTAGATGAATGAGGAGGGATTTTATTGAAATTTACAGGATAATGCGAGGCCTGGAGAGAGTGAATGTGGAGAGGATATTTCCACTGGTAGGAAAAGCTAGAATCTCAGGCTGAAGGGACAATCCTTTAAAACAGAGATGAGGAGGAATTTGTTCAGCCAGTTAGTGGTGAATCTGTGGAATTCTTTGTTGCAGAAGGCTGTGGAGGCCAAGTCATTGAGTGTCTTTAGGACACTGACAGATAAGTTCTTGATCAATAAGGGGATCGGGATTATGGAGAAAAGGCAGGAAAATGGGGATGAGAAAAATATCACCCATGATTGAATGGAAGAACAGACTCAAGTGGTCTAATTCTGCTCCTACGTTATGGTCTTATGGTGACAGGGAAGGGGGAGAGTGAGTAAGGAGAGAGTCAGTGAGAGGGAGAGTAAGGGAGGGGAAGAGTCGGTGAGAGAGAATGACCGGGACAGACAACAGCAGTGATAAATTGAAATTTCAGGTTAAAGTTCAAAGATGCAGCTCATCTCCTGTTGGAAAGCAATTAGGGATGGGCAATGAATGCTGACTTAGCCAGTAATATCCACATCCAATGGAAGAACAGAAAGAATGAAAATAATTAGCAAGCTTCATAATTGCTCCCTTCCAAGAGAGACTTTGTTGATGTCAAAAACTGTGGTTGGTGTGAATATATTTTATAATTATTGAATAAAATGCAGGAATTTTGAACTAGAAATTATATACTAGAGGAAGCTTGAAAAGATTCAATTTGTCTTTGACAGTTGACCATGGTACTTTGAAATCAAGCCAATAGTTTCATGAAACCTTAAAACAGAGCTTCCTAAACCTCACTGATTGTTATAATGGAATTCAGAGTGTAAAGTTCCGCAAGATTGTTCTGGGAATTGGACCTGAAATGAGAATTGATCCGATCATGAGTTTTTGTTCTTGTCCTATTTCATTCTCTTCTGGTAAAATAAAGCTCAATCTACGACTGTGCTGATTAAACGCGGAGCAATAAACACCAGGGGCGAAAGGCTCGGCTGAAAGGCCCTTTTGCATCCCAATCGTTGCTGGCAGTGTCTCGACGCTGGAAGCGAGGTTGACATTGATGTTGAGGACACCATCAAAGGGGGCTGCAGGAACCTTCCAGGGAATTCCGGGGACAGCGAGCTTCACTGGGTCAGTCTTTGTGGGCACAGCTTATCCCTGAGAGAAGCCTGGCACTGCAGTGGTGACAGGGTCTTCCCTGTCCTATATCCTCTCAGCAACGCTTGACTTCTGCGGTAGTCCCATTGCTTTTATTCCAAGACGTTGAGGGAGGCGAAAACAGAGAGCGGTTTGGTGGCAATTACCTCCTCAATGTGCATTCCAAAGAAGTTAGAAAGTAAACTGGCAAAGTATGGTATTTGTCGCTATGTAGATGAAATGTTAAAATGGACTGGTGCTAAGAGCTGGAGGGTGTGTTCTGCTTACTGAGCAGAACTATCAGTCAAACTTGTTCCTTCCTCCTTCAGACAACAGAAGCTTTTTCATCAGCCTGAACTTTTTAAAATGAACCTGCGCTGTTAACCTTTTAAGGATGTTTCACTTAACCCAGCGACATCAGCTTGCATTTCATCTTCTTAGGCAGTCCATGGGAATCAAAGTTGAATTACTGCCACGCTGACAGTGAGTTCACAGGCTGAGGAGTCAAATGTGCGACACCTTTTGACAGAGGGTGGGACAGAGGGTGGTTGGAGGAGCAGAAATGTGGGGTGCCCAGATTGATACGGTGTGACTATCGCTGTGACTGCTTGGTTTCAGCTTAGAAATCATAGAAACTCTACAGTACAGAGAGAGGCCATTTGGCCCATCGGGTCTGCACCAACCATAATCCCACCCACTGCCTACCCCCATATTCCTACATATTTTATCCACTAATCCCTCTAACCTACACATCTCAGGACATTAAGGGGCAATTTAAGCATGACCAATC
Source organism: Sphyrna mokarran (assembly GCA_024679065.1). Taxonomy (NCBI): domain Eukaryota; kingdom Metazoa; phylum Chordata; class Chondrichthyes; order Carcharhiniformes; family Carcharhinidae; genus Sphyrna; species Sphyrna mokarran. The sequence continues at coordinate 19,166,083 of JAGIQG010000007.1, read as the reverse complement.
AACCTAACCCACACATCTTTGGACTGAGGAAAACTGGAGCACTCAGAGGAAACCCACGCAGACACAAGGAGAAAGTGCAAACCACACAGACAGTGACCCGAGCCAGGAATCGAACCCAGGTCCCTGGAGCTGTGAAGCTGCAGTGCTAACCACTGCGCTACCGTGCCGCTTGCTGCCGGCGATGAGAGCCAAAGTGGCTAGCTCCTTCCCGGATACTTTCCCTCTACTTGGGGGCATCTTGGACCCAGGATTGCCAGGTGTCGGTGAGGATGTTGCACTGTTTCAAGGAGGCTTTGAGTGTATCCCAGAGGCACTTCCTCTGCCCTCTGGGGTCTGCTTGCGGGGTCAAAACTCCAAGTAGAGTACTACTTTCATGAGTGTCGAGTCAGTCATGTGGACGACATGGCACCACCTGCACAACCCCTCTCCCTTCTCCACACCCTCCATGGAGCTAATCAAGTGTGGTCAATATTTAAGTGCACTGATTTCGATGCACTTATCCTGCTGATGGATTTACAGGATCTTGTGAAGGCAGCACTGGTGGTATTTCTAATGGTGTGTAGGGATCCGCTGTGCATAGTTCCTGTCTCTGAGCCATATTGGAGGTTGTATACCACATGACAAGGGTCATGGGTGGAAGTGGGAACATTAAAATGGCGGCACGGGCTCGTTGGGCTGAAGGGCCTGTTTCCCGTGCTGTGTTGTTCTTTGTTCTTTGTACAGCGCAGTAGACCATGAGCTTGGTGCTGGGTCTGGGATCCTGGTATTCAAACATTCCATAAAACCGTAGAACTCCAACCGTGCGGAAGGAGGCCATTCAGCCCATCGAGACTGCACTAACTCTCTGAAAGAGCATTTTACCAAAGCCCACCCACTCCAACCCCCATAATCCTGCAAACTTAACACGGCTAATCCATCTTACCTAAATATCCTTGGATGTTCTTTACGCAACCAAAGGTTGCACTGACACACTGAAAGTGGTGTTAAACCTTCTCGTCAGCTCTGATTGGCAGTGGGTTCGCAAGATATGGCAAGTGATCCACCTCCAAGCCTTACCATATATTTTGATTAATTCGGGGGAGGAGGGAATATAGTATTGTGTGGTAGGGACAGGTTAGTTAATGATCTCCTGACATGTTCTCCTCCTTCCAGACAAAGGAAATGACCTCCTGCTGTCTCATTGAGCCAGTCTTGGTGTTTCTTCATTGGGTAACCAAGTATCTCTTCTCAGTGCTGCTTCCAGAGGCCTTGAGGGCAGACCAGGTGCTGTGGGCACACAGTTTGGACAGGATTTTCCCCACAATGCTCACCACAAGATCAAAAAATCCTGCCCAACGTCAATGGGCCTTTACATGGTCTGTATTCTGCCCACTACAATTCCCGTGGCTGGTGGCACCCTCTGAGTCTCTGTGTGAATGGCAGTTGCCAGATTGGCAGTAAGGTGCCGGCTGAATAGTGTTCTCTAATCAGAGTTTTTGAGGCATACAAACCCTACAGTGCAGAATGAGACCATTCAGACCAATCGAGCCTGCACTGACAACCATTTCATCCAGGCCCCATCCTTGCAATCCCCATATATTTATCTCGCTAATTCCCCAGACACTAATGGACAATTTAGCATGGCCAATCCATCTAACCCACACATCTTTGGAGTGTGGGAGGAAACCGGAGCATCTGGAGGAAATCCACACGTGGGGAGAACGTGCAAACTCCATACAGACAGTGACCGAAGCCAGGAATCGAACCCGGGTCCCTGACGTTGTGGGCAGCAGTGCTAACCACTGCGGCACCGTGCTACCCTGAGTATCCCAGCATTGATTTTCCTGCAGTTTTATTCTGTTGCAGGCATTGTTTTGGGGCAATATTGATGATAATGATGATCACCATCCATATTGAAACCGACATTCACTCGCATTTATATCTGACCATTCACATCTAACCATTCATACCTGATGATATTTCCATCAGCTAGCCAATTTAACGCAGCCTCCTTCAGACAATTCTGTTAGGTAAAGTGTGATATTTTTCTTAAACATTGGGAAAATGATTCCTTTTCCTGTTGAAGTACTCACAGAATATTGAAGCTGCCGTGAAATTCGGTCTTTAATGCTCAGGTCAGCACTCACTGAGCTGAGGTTGATTCGCAATGAAATCCATTATTCTCACACAGCAAGCTTGTAGCTGGTGGAGTTGAGCTGGACATGGCACTGCTGCCTCATAGCGCCAGGAGCCAGGGTTCAATTCCCATCTTGGCTCACTGAAGTTTGCACGTTCTCCCCATGTTTGTGTGGGTTTCCTCCGGGTGCACCAGTTTCCTCCCTCATTCCAACGATGTGCCTATTAGTTTGAGTGGCCATGCTAAATCACCCCTTAGAGACAGGGGGACTAGCAAGGTAAATATGTGAGGTTACAGGACGAGGGCCTGTGTGGGATTGTTGATGGTGCAGGCTTGATGGGCCAAGTGGCCTCCTTCTGCACTGTATGGATTCTTCCAGATAACTTAAAGCCGCTTCACTCACAATCCTTCTTTCTTTCCCTGGTGTTAAGTTCTCTAAAAGTAAATAAAGATTAATAACAGGCTAGACGGTTGTCTTCCATTTGCAAAGTAAATCCTGTCCAAATGAAAGTTAAAGTTTATTAGTCACAAGTAAGGCTTCCGCTAACACTGCAATAAAGTTACTGTGAAAATCCCCTAGTCACCATAGTCTTGCACCTGTTCAGATACACTGAGGGAGAATTTAGCATAGCCAATGCATCTCACCAGCACACTTTTCAGACTGTGGGAGGAAACTGGAGTACCTGGAGGAAACCCACACATACATGGGGAGAATGTACGGACTCCACACAGACAGTGACTGAAGCTGGGAATGGAACACAGGTGCCTTGTGCTGTGAGGCAGGTGTGCTAACCACTGTGCCACCATGCTGCCCTGAAGCTGAATAATGAACAAAGATCATAAATCTAGTCTGATAATGAAAATTGTTTGCTTTCTTTCTTTATCTTGATTCCTCTTCCTACTTCCTCCCCTCCCTTCCTCTCTTTAGCTATTATTAACCAGTACAGTAAGATCCCATTAATCTCTGTTTCCTCACCTAATGGGTGGCATGCTGGCACAGTGGCTGCCTCACAGTGCCAGGGAGCTGGGTTCAGTTCCAGCCTTGGGTGACTGTGCAGAATCTGTACATTCTCTCAATGTCTGAGTCGGTTTCCTCTGGGTGCTCTGGAGTCTGAAAAACAGTGCTGGTTAGGTGCATTGGCCATGCTAAATTCTCCCTCAGTGTCAGCAAACAGGCACTGAAGTTCGGCAGCTAGGGGTTTCATTGCAGTGTTAATGTAAGCCTACTTAGAAATGTAGAAACGTAGAAGAAAGGACCAAATGGCCTTATTCTGCTCCTTCAAGTCTGCTCTGCAATTCATCACGATCAAAACTGATTGTTCAATTCAATAGCCTAATCCTGCTTTCTCACCATAACACTGATCCCATTCACCCCAAGTGCTACATCCAGCGGCCTTTTGAATATATTCAATGCTTTGCCATCAACAACTTGTGACTCAAAACTAAATAAATTTTACTTCAATTGGAGGCAATCTTTAGTAACAGGCTTTTGACTTTGGGATGTGGTGTAGTGGAGTTAGCACTAATCCTGTGGCCATCTAATTTTCCCCCATGTGTGTTAATCTACCGTTAGTCATCAGCATAGAATTCTGTATAACGCACCAGTTTGGCCTCCAGTTGAAGCATTGGCAGGGATTTTACAACTCACTTGAGCAAGGCTAGTGAAATCGCACTCAAGGCTAATGGAAAATTCTGGAATTGGTGAGGCGGTAAAACTTCGACTATTGTCCTATTGTGGGCATCACACCTTAGGAAGAAAGATTTGGAGAGATTGCAGGAGAGATTTTCAGGCCGATTCCAGAGATGAAGTTGAATAGATAGACTCAGAGAAGATGGGTTGTTCAACTTCAAGCAGGGATAGCCAAGAGGAGCTTTGATAGAGGTGTTCAAAATTGTGAAGGGCTTAGGTAGAGTAAATAAAGAGGAAATGTTGCAATTGGATAAAGGGTCGATAAGTAGAGAGCACCAATTGGCTAAAAAACCAGAGGCAATGTGAAGGGTAACAATTTTGTCCAATATCTGGTTAGGATTTGGAATGCACTTCTTGATGTACTCAAATAAGTTCAATAAGTTTCCAAAAGGATATTGGAACAAACTGAAGGAGAAATAATTGGATGAACATGAGGAGAGTAAAGGGATTAGGAGGTGTGAGAGCCTCGTTGGGCTGAATGGCCTGTCTCTACACTGTACTATCCCATGGATCTACGATCGGAAACAGAAACATTGTCTGATTTCAGAAGCCATGATATGGAGATGCTGGGGCTGGGGTGGGCACAGTAAGAAGTCACACGACACCAGGGTAAAGTCCAACAGGTTTATTCAGAATTATGAGCTTTTGGAATGCTCCCCTTCATCAGCAAGCTCCTTCACTCACCTGATGAAGGAGCAGCACTCCAAAAGCTTGTGATTCCAAACAAACCTGTTGGACTTTAACTTGGTGCTGTGAGTCTTCTTACTGATCTCAAGAAAAAAATTAGATATAGCGCTTAGGGTTAAAATGATCAAGGAATATTGGGGAGGGAGGGGATATTAGGATCGTGAATTGGATGATCAGCAATGATCAAAATAAATGGTGGAGCAGGCTTGAAGGGCCGAATGGCCTACTCCTGCTTCTAGTTTCTGTGTTTCTATTAAATGGTCTGAGCTGCCAGTCACGTGCTAAGAATACATTTGTCAGGATGCGATATTGATATGCCACATCTTCACATCACAAGGCAGACTAATGATACAATTACCCAGTGTTAATTGTGGCAGAACCTAGTGGGTAGTTATGCAAAATACTTGGCAGGAAATATTCATTAGAAGCCATCATTTCCAAGTACATTCAAGTACTTGATTAGCCATTATCTTCCATGTCTCTTTTCATCGTAACAGATGCAATGCATGCCAGCTATCGATCATTGCACTGACATCAGTAAGGAGACTCAGCGCGTTTGAGCTTCCTTCACCATTGCCATTCTGATACAAAACAAACAATAAAGAATACTTTCAAAACTTCGAAAGCAGCGCAGCAAATGCGCCTCGGTTTCAACTGAAGTGTGATGCCCTACAATTGATCTCTGAGCACTTTTTGATTTGATTTATTATTGTCACATGTATTAGTTTTCTGTGAAAAGAGAAACATTCATAGAGAGGGATGCCTGAAAATCCGACCGTCAGTGTGTTCCTTGATCTTCTTCATGCTCCCTGTTTTTACAACTCTGCATATTTTATGGACAAAAATGATTTTGATTTGATTTGATTTATTATTGTGACATGTGTTAATATACAGTGAAAAATATTGTTATTTGCACACTATACTAACAAAGCATACTGTTCACAGAGAAGGAAAGGAAAGAGTGCAGAATTTAGCATTACAGTCATAGCTAGGGATAGAGAAAGATCAACTTAATGACTCACCAACTTTTACAGATGCACCATAGAAAGCATTCTTTCTGGTTGTATCATAGCTTGGTGTGGCTTCTGCTCTGTCCAAGACCACAAAAAATTACAAACACTACACTCTGCACGCTCTCATTTCCTTCTCTATGAACGATATGTTTTGTCTGTGAAGAACAAGAAACAATACTTTTCATTATATGTTAATAGATGTAACAATCATAAATCAAATCAAATCAGTTGTGAATGTAGCCCAATCCATCACGCAAAACAGTCTCCCACCTGTTGACTCTGTCTACACTTCTCGCTGCCTTCAAAAAGCAGTCAGAATAAGTAAAGACCCCACGCACCCCAGGCATTCTCTATTCCACCTCCTTCCTTCGGAAAAAAGATACAAAAGTCTGATGTCATGTACCAGCCGACTGAAGAAAATCTTCTTCTCTGCGGCCATCAGACTGTTGAATGGACTTCCCTTGCGTTAAGTTGAATTTCCTCTACACCCCAGCTATGACTGTAACACTACATTCTGCACTCTCTCCTTTCCTTCTCTATGTAGGGTATGCTTTGTCTATACCACGTGCAAAAAACAATACTTTTCACTGTGTACTAATACAAGTGACAATAATAAATCAAATCAAATAATGCTGGTCTGGGTCAGTTTCAGATCGGGTGTCTCCAGGATCCTGAAGATCACTAAATCTGTAAGAGATTGACTTAGAGCAGTATTAGAGAGTTTAAACAAGTTAGAAAGAAATTTTAGAATTACAGAACACAACTAAACGATAGAATTAGAAGGTATACTGCAAGAAATTGCCTTGTTCTGACGCCACCTTGGAAAAAAAAAGTTCAAACATTTTAATATTTTCCCATCCAAAGTTGAGATATTTGGTGACGCAGCTAATCTTATTTTTATCACCGTGTGAGAACGATTTGAATACTTGGTGATGTTTGGAAAGCTTGATTGTTTAATTGATGCAAGCAAAACAATTAACAAAACCATTAGTGAACATGTACTTAAGAAGGCCATGCTTCTGGCAGGTTTGGTTGAGGGAAGCAATCTCTTGATGTGTGCAGCGACAAAATAGCATTTGTTAGTGTATGCTTAATATTTTAGAATTATCACAATATTAATTCTCGAGTGCTGCTTTTTACGAGTATCTGAGTAACATTACAATGTCACTATGTTCCTTCGATCTCCCAGCGGTGACTGTGAGCCATACTGATGCAGATGATATTTCTTTATTGAGCTATCTCCAGGGTGCGCTAAAAATGCTGCCTGCGATTCCTTTGGTTAACAAGCAGCTGTTTGCTCACGCTCACTACTCCTTTATGTTGTTGAGCTAGAATTTCATATTCTGGAAAGCTTGGAGAAGAAACTAAGAATGCACGGCCAAGCCTATTCGGAAAGGATTGGCCGGATGCTTATTGTTTCTCTTGGAAAAAGAAAGCTGAGGGGTGACCTTATGGAGGTCTTTAAAATGATGAAGGGTTTTGATAGGGAGGATAGAAAGAGAATGTTTCCGCTTACGGGGAAAAGATCATCCATATAAAATAATCATCAAGAAATCCGTCAGGGAAATGAGAAGAAACTCTTTTCCCAAAGGAATTGTGAGAATGAGAAACTTGTTACCTCAGGGAGCGCTTAGAGTTTACCATTTATGTATCATTGCCACAAACTGGCTTACATTAATACTGCAATGAAGTTATTATGAAAAGCCCAGCATCTGTTCAGGAAGAACGTGCAGACTCTGGACAGACAGTGACACAAGCCGGGAATCAAACCTAGGTCCCTGGCACCGTGAGACAGCAGGGACAACATGATGGCACAGTGATTGGCACTACTCCACATAGTGCCAGGGACCCAGTTTGAATGCTGGCTTGGGATACTATCTGTATGGAGTCTGCATGCTCTCCCCTACGTCTGCATGGGTTTCCTCCAGGTGCTTTGGTTTCATCCCACAACCTGAAAGGCGTGATGGTTAGGTGCATTGGCATTGCCAAATTTCCCCTCAGTATACCCAAACAGGCGCCGTAGTATGGCAACTAGGGGATTTTCACAGTAACTTCATTGCACTGTTAATGTAAGCCTATTTGTGACTAATGAATAAATAAACTTTACTAAACACTGAGAGTTATAAAGGTAGAATTAGATGAGGAAAAGGGGGAGGAGGTTGGAGCACAAACATTGGTTCGTGCTCCAACCTCCTGGGATTGGCTGGGCCGAATGGCCTTTTTGTGTGTGCCCTGTATCCTATGAAATCAGGATCTAAATTTGATATTTCAACATCGGTTTAGTTGCATGAAGGCCACTATTTGCACTGTGAAAGGTTGTGTCAGGTATCACTGCTGTTGCAGTGCCATTGGAGATAATTGGGTGGCTGTCTGTGTGGAGTCTGCACGTTCTTCCCGTAGCTGCTTGGATTTCCTCCGGTTTCCTCCCACAATCCAAAGATGTGCGAGTTAGGTTGATTGGCCATGCTGAATTGATCCTGAGTGTCCTGGGGATGCATAAATTAGAGGGATTAGCTGGGTGATTACAGGAGTATGGCCTGGGTGGCATTATTGTTGGTGCAGACGTGATGGATGAATGACCTCCTTCTACACTGTAGGGTTTCCATGGTTTTTCTAATTTTCTATGACCCACTCCACCCTTTCTCTGAATTAGGAAACACCCAGTCTCGGCTCTGTGGCTCCCTTTACAAACATGAATTCATTATCTAAGGGATGAACCTATTTGTTACTAAGCTATATTCTCCTTGTCAGGATACTATCCTTATTTTACCATCACAATACTTCACTGTTGGATAAATAACATCTTTGTTCTTACATTCTGTAAATCCCAGCTGGGGCACTGTCTACCTTTTATTTATTCTCTGTTTGGCTGCTTAGAGATAATGTTTAGATTCCGTCTCAACTGCCATGCGTAATGGGATTGATTGCACAAAGTGTGGCCCTTACACTGCCTGCTTCCAACAACACAGCGATTAAGAAGTAGGTTACCCGGGAGTACTGAGTGCGTAAAAATGGGAATCGTGTCAGGCTGCACTAACAAATTGGAATGATTTATTTTAACCGTCAGACACCTTCAACCCAGCTGCTGCTGCCTCAAATCTGATCAGCTGGAGTGACAGAATTGATAGCCCGTCTATTGTATTTGTCATGGTGCCACACACTACATGGCAAACAGGCATGACGGGTGGTAGACGGGGAGTCGGAAGACAGCTGGGCCCTCCACATAATGGAAGCGTGTGCAATTCTGATTAACGCTATTCATTTTCACCTCTGGCTCTTCCCCCAGCCTGGTTCCAACCTCCCTGGAGGCGGCTTTGCCGCTCTGGTGCGAACTGACTCCGAGAAGTCCCGGGCAAGGTCCAAGTGAACCTGAGGCCATTGCCTCCGAGTGCCTGCTAATTGGCAGCAAACTGACAATCTCACTCAAGGCAGCTCAAACAGGGGTGGCCGCAAACACACTTCTTTCTGGCTTATGTCCGTCCTGCCCTCTGGCTCCGCTATTTTTGACCCAGAGATGGCCCAGTTTGGGAATGTTCTTTTGCTGGAATGCCTGACTCCGATGAGCAGAGTGCTATCTGTTGTTGTGGCAATCCTCCTCTGCTTGCTGTCGCCCAGGAAAACAATTGGCTTTGCTTCCCCGCTTTGTGTTTTACACTGTTGCGGCTGATTACTTAAGGCAGGCCAGTACGAGGCGAGGGTTAGTCGGTCCTGTCATTATTTTCCATTGCTCCAAGCAATTGAACAGTCACTGGTATTGGATACTGCACATTATAATTAAGCTGGTGCTATGTCAGGACGAGCAAATTAGCTTGTTTATTCATTTTAACACATCACACAACTCCTTTAAGTATTCGAGGGATTCATGCCTTGATTGTAAATATAACGGGACAGAAAAGGAAAGAGAGTATTCCTCAAAGTCATTAGCATTCAGGACTAAACCTTGCAAATGGAACAAAAGGATATGTTTTAGGAACATTAGTCTCAGCAGCCCTTTTCAAATGATTCATCTTCCTCTGTGCCTCACATTCCTCACTCTCTCCAGAGGTACAGGATCTTCAGGCCACTGGCCAGCAGAAGGTCTCCTGGTCCCACCAACGTGGCATCGCCACCAGCAACAACCAAGCCTCCCTTGGCACCACAGTAGAAAACAACACTACCGCAGGGAGGTCCATTGTTAATCTGTCAGACTACACACTTCAATCAGAGGAAATCGAAGTTCTCAGCCGAGGGCTCAATTTCTGTCCCACCACCAAAATGGACCCCATCAGTCTTGCAGCGGACACAGAGGAATTCATCAGGCGAATGAGGCTGCGTGAGTTCTTCCACAAACCCCAAGAGGCCAATAGCGGACTCAATGAGACAGCTAATGAACCAGAACAGCCGACAGAGGGATCCGCAGTGCAGCAACCGAAGAGGAATGAATCCAATTGGACTCCTCCGGAAGGCCGCTGCCCCCGACTGGACATGTATGCCCAAGCCATCAGGAGGTGTGTGAACACCAGATTCATCAACCGCACTTACAAGACAGTCCCGAACATCACCCAAGTACAACGCAAGGCCATCCGTGCTCTCAAGACCAACCGCAACATTGTCATCAAACCAGCAGACAAAGGAGGCGCCACCGTCATACTGAACAGAACGGACTACTGTGAAGAAGTGTACTGACAACTAAACAATGTGAAACACTACAGACAGTTACCAGCAGATCCGACCAAAGAACACACTCGTCAACTCAACACTCTGATCAAAACCTTTGATCCGGACCTTCAGAACACCCTCCGGGCTCTCATTCCACGTACTCCCGGCATTGGAGATCTCTACTGCCTCCCAAAGATACACAAGGCAAACATACCCGGCCGTCCCATCGTATCGGGCAATGGGACCCTGTGTGAGAACCTCTCCGGCTATATCGAGGGCATCCTGAAACCCATTGTACAAAGAACCCCCAGCTTTTGTCTTGACACTACGGACTTCCTACAGAAACTCAGCACACATGGAGCAGTTGAACCAGGGACACTCCTTGTCACAATGGATGTCTCGGCGCTCTACACCAACATCCCCCACGACAACGGTATTGCTGCAACTGCCTCAGTACTCAATGCCAACAACTGCCAGTTTCCGGATGCAATTTTACAACTCATCCGCTTCATCTTGGACCACAATGTCTTCACCTTCAACAATCAGCTTTTCATCCAGACACATGGAACAGCCATGGGGACCAAATTTGCACCTCAGTATGCCAACATCTTCATGCACAGGTTCGAACAAGACTTCTTCACCACACAAGATCTTCAACCAAGGTTATATACTAGATACATTGATGACATCTTTTTCCTTTGGACTCATGGTGAACAATCATTGAAACAACTGTATGATGATATCAACAAGTTCAATCCCACCATCAGACTCACCATGGACTATTCTCCAGAATCAGTTGCATTCTTGGACACACGCATCTCCATCAAGGACGGTCACCTCAGCACCTCACTGTACCGCAAACCGACAGACAACCTCACAATGCTCCACTTCTCCAGCTTCTACCTTAGACACGTTAAAGAAGCCATTCCCTATGGACAAGCCCTCTGTATACACAGAATTTGCTCAGATGAGGAGGGTCGTGATAGACAACTCCAGACGCTGAAGGATGCCCTCATGAGAACAGGATATGGCGCTCAACTCATCAATCGACAGTTCCGACGTGTCACAGCGATAAACCGCACTGACCTCCTCGGAAGACGAACACGGAACACGGTGGACAGAGTACCCTTTGTTGTCCAGTACTTCCCCAGAGCGAAGAAGCTACGACATCTTCTCCGGAGTCTTCAACATGTCATTGATGACGATGAACATCTCGCTAGGGCCATCCCCACCCCCCACTTCTTGCTTTCAGACAACCGCACAACCTTAAACAGATCATTGTTCGCAGCAAACTACCCAACCTTCAGGAGAACAGTGACCACAATACCACACGACCCTGCTACAGCACCCTCTGCAAGACATGCCAGATCATAGACATGGACGACATCATCAAACGTGAGGATACCATTCACCAGGTACACGGTACATACTCTTGCAACTCGGCCAACGTTGTCTACCTAATACGTTGCAAGAAAGGATGTCCGAAGCATGGTACATTGGGGAGACCATGCAGACACTACGACAGCGGATGAATGAGCATCGCTCAACAATCACCAGGCAAAACAGTTCCCTTCCTGTGGGTGAACACTTCAGCAGTCATGGCATTCGGCCTCCGACCTGCGGGTAAATGTTCTTCAAGGGGGCTTTCGTGATACACGACAGCGCAGAGTCGCTGAGCAGGGACTGATAGCCAAGCTCCGCACACATGAGGACGGTCTTAACAGGGATCTTGGCTTCATGACACACTATCTGTAACCCCCGTAACTTGCCTGGGTTAGCAAAAAACCTCACTTACTGCGCTGTCTGGAGAAAGTACACAATTCTCTAACCAATGTTCAGGATTCCCTTCACACACATTGTTAGCCACTTTATCACTTGAATAGCAGGTTAGATGTAAGGATTAGCATTCTAATCAGCAATCTGTAACTGTCTGTGTGGATATGAGTGCTATTGCACTCCAGAACACTGCATTTGCCTGACGAAGGCTATAAAGTCGAAAGCTCGCGAATTTACTATCAAATAAATTGGTTGGATTTAAAATTGGTGTTGTAAAACTTTACTGAGTTTACCCCAGTCCAACGCCGGCATCTCTACATCATGCCCACCAACGTGACCACTCCCCGCCCCACCTCAGGTTTCCCAGTGCCAAGGGATGGGTAGAGAATGGGAAAACCTCTTGACAATGGTGGTTTTGTCAAGACCAAAACCTTGACAAAGTTTTGGTCAAAAAATTCTACAGCTGGCCAATGGCAGCCACCCGTCCCTCCCGCCTCCCCCGCCGCTGAGAAACATTCCGCAGGGAGAGGGGCCCGAAAATCCCACCATCAGTCTGTCCTCTGATCTCTGCCATAGTATGTATTTTTACAGCTTTACATATCCTACGGACGGAAATGATTTTGATTTGATTTGATTTATTATTGTCACATGTATTAGTATACAGTGAAAAGTATTGTTTTTTGCACGCTTTGTGGACAAAACATACTGTTCATAGAGAAGAAAACAAGAGTGTGCAGAGTGTAGTGTTCCAGTTATAGTCAGGCTGTAGAAAAAGATCAACTTAATGCAAGGTAAGTCCATTCAAAAATCTGACAGCAGCAGGGAAGAAGCTGTTCTTGAGTTAGTTGGTACGTGACCTCAGGCTTTTATATCTTTTTCCCGATGGAAGAAGGTGGAAGAGCGTATATCTGGGGTGCGTGGGGCTAGCTGTTTTTCCAAGGCAGCGAGAAGTGTAGACAGAGTCAACGGATGGATGATTATTTTAATTTCCATTTTTACTCCTGATTTATGACCTATATTTTTGGTATTTGAGTCCTGCACCAACAGTGAGAAGACTTGACGGCATTGTTAATCCATTTCATATTCTTGAAAACTTTGATAAGGTCAACTCCAAATTGCATTTTTTTCTCTCATGAAATCAAGCCATTTCTCATTGACCTTTCCTCATTACATTCCCGATACCCGCTGCCACCTTCGTTATTTACCCCTGCCTTCTCTCAAAGGCAAGGCTTCAATGATTTGATGGCCAGAGCAGCAACATGTCTTCCTGATGGAGAGGAGGGATCAAGTGGAAGGATTCAGCACTGCTGGGCCAAAGCCATGTGTGATTGGAGCATCTACTGTTGTTCACAGAATTACAGAGAATCACAGAATACTACAGTGCAGAAGAGGCCCTTTGGCCCATTGAGTCTGCGCTGACTCATGAGCTGTGGCTGTCCATAATAAGATGTTGCTTGCCCTGTCCGATTCCCCCTCAGAAAATGATGGCGGGCCACTGTTCGAACTACTCCATGTGGAGGTTCAGTGCTTTTCGGAAGGGAGTTTTGGGATTTTAACCTACAGTAATGAAGTGATGGTGATATATTTACATGGCAGGCTGTTGTGGGACTTGGAGGGAATCTTGCAGGGGTGTTATTCCCTTGGGTGCCCTTATTCTGCCAAGTATAATGGTTTGGAAGCTGCTGTTAAAGGATGCTTGCTGCAGTGCATTGGTGGATTTACTGTCTGTGATGCTCAGCGATCCCACCTCCCCATCCCCCGCCAACCCCTAACTCTGGGACCACGAGGCCCAAGCCCCACAATCCCGTGCACCCTTGCCACACACACAAACACACGGTCACTCACTCACTCACTCACTGAGTCATACATTCACTCACTAGCAGATGCACTCACACACTTATTCACACGCCCACTCACTCATTCGCTCATTCAGATACTCACTCACTTACGCACTCATTCACACACACACACTCACTCACTCACACACTCATACCAACACACACCAACACACACACACACACGCACGCGCGCGTTCGCGCTCTTTCCCAATCCCTTGTGTACACTATCAACACTTGTGTTCTGCTCCCTAGTGCCTGACTGGTCCTGTGTATTCCAGCCAGTCTCTCCTCCCCATGGCTCTGGCTTGAGGTATCGAAGCAAAGCTCCAGTGGGCTGCAGTCGCACTAAACCTACCACTGACATGGGACGGAGAGTGAAGGAGAGGTGATGGTGGGTGAGGGAGGAAGGATAGAAGAGCGAAGAAGGAGGGATACAGGATGAAAGAGGGGAAATGGGGAGGGGAGGTTGGCTACGATCCCAGAGCAGAACAGTGGTACAGCAGTTAATACTGCTGCCTCACAGCACCAGGGACCCAGGTTCAATTCAATTCCGGCCTTAGGTGACTGTCTGCATGGAGTGTGCACGTTCTTACCGTGTCTGCATGGGTTTCATCCAGGTGCCCCAGTTTGTTCCCACATTTCGAAGATATGTAGGTTTGTCGGATTGATGTAATTGGTGTCCAAAAATGTATGCGCTAGATAGATTAACAATGGTAAATGTGTAGAGTTCCAGGGATAGGGGGGAGGGAGAGCCCGGGTAAGACGCTCTGTCAGAGAATCGATGCAGACTTGACGAGTTGGATGGACTCCTCTGCACTGCCAGGATTCTATGATTCTCTGATCCTGGTGTCCACTACCTGGAGCAGGGATTTTCAATTCCAATTCCAGCCCTGCCCATGTGACAGCCACCTTGGTTCGCGGTTTCTCAGACTGGAATTCCCAAACGTCGGAGCTATAATTCCAATTGGGCGGCGTGGGCTGGGTCTCCCCATTTATTCCAGACTGACTCTCCTCATTGAACCACATGCAGTGTGGGGAATGTAGCTTCAGAGGGGTAAATAAATGTTTCCACAGTGCATGTGTAGAACTCAGGTTTCCAGCGTATCAGATAAATTTTCGCCCACTCATCTGTGCATGGCTGAGAACAGTGATTGATTTATTAGTCATGGGCAAGTTTGCAATGTATGTCCATACTTGAAGCAAAACAGAAACTGCTGGAAACTCTTAGCAGGTTCGATAGTATCCGTGGAGAGAGAATAGAGCCAACGTTTAAGCTCAGACCCACTGAGAGCTTCCAGCATTTTCTGTTTTTGTTTCAGATCCCAGCATCTTCACTATTTTGCTTTGACATCTGCACCAGATTGGCAGTGAGGACCGATCAGAATGTCTGCGTTTTTGGTACCCCCTGCCAGGGCAAAGTGTGATTCATTGTAAATCTGCCCCTACTGCAGTGCATCTTGTAGCTGGTACACACTGGCACCATTGTGTACTGATGGGTGAATGTTTAAGGGAATGAAGGGGTATCAATGCAGGTT
This sequence comes from Sphyrna mokarran, assembly GCA_024679065.1. Lineage (NCBI taxonomy): Eukaryota > Metazoa > Chordata > Chondrichthyes > Carcharhiniformes > Carcharhinidae > Sphyrna > Sphyrna mokarran. The sequence continues at coordinate 19,150,790 of JAGIQG010000007.1, read as the reverse complement.
GTCCCCTCCAGTAATGAATAAGAAATGCTCAGATGTAACTCAGAGTCAGACACGGTGATATGTAGCAAGAATGCTGTTGAACACTGTCAGTGCAGGATTGTTAACCAGTTCAGTCAACCTATTTGCAGTTGTACACAGCAATTAAAAATGATTTTGAACAAATTGTGGTCGGAGTCTAAATCGTTCTGACTCTCGCATTATATTTCTTCTTACGATCATTTCGACAATTGTTATCGCAGTTTATATTTTAATCAACCTATATAATTCAGATGAGATTTCTTACGTAACTGTTATTAATTGTACAAACAACAGGGGACAGCTTTATCAAAATGAAATAAAAACATTTTCTTTGTTTCGTTTCTCGGAAATTGTGATAAATGATTTATTTTGAGAGGAAGATTTGGAAATGAATTCTCCTGTGCCCAACAACTGAATGTAGCTTAGGAAAACAGGCAAAATTGCTTATGTCAATCTTTCTACATCCTTTTAAGTTTAATATATCCTTTCTATAATACGGTGATCACACTTGGAATACTGTACACAGTATTCCAAGTGTGGTCTGATCAATGGCTTGTACAACTTCAACAAGATGTCCCAAACCCTACATTCAGTGTTCTGACCAATGAAACCAAGCATGCCGAATGTTTTCTTCACCACTCTGTCCACCTGTGACTGCACTTCTAATGAACTATGAACATGTATCCCTTAGTATCTGAGTATCATGTATCTGAGTGGAGCCATCTGACCCACCTCCACCCCCTCCCTCAACCCCACCAGTCTGAGTGGAGCCATCTGACCCACCTCCCCCTGCCCCCTAGTGGTCTGAGTCAGAAAGTCGCCGGAAGCTGTGAACTCACCTCCTCAGAAGCTGGCACACCTGAATCGGACCTTTGCGAACCATGTCTGCTTCACACTGAATCTGGACAGGTGAACGCGGTTGTAAAGGGTGAAGTGCTGGTAAGTTTGGGCGTGCAGCCCATTAAGTCAATTCAAATGTATGCAAATACATTTAAATTGACGTTGTGCCTGTTTTGGGTGTGGTGCTTACGGCGGCCATTTTTGACCCTCGGTAAAGGGGGAACCGGCGCAGGGACGGGTGCGGATCGCGTTACCCGCCTGACACCCAACTTTATCATGTTTTCGCACCCGAAAAGTGGCGCAAATTAATGGTAAAATTGGGCCCTAAGACTCGATAACTGCTTTGCTTCATCTCATGATTAATACCTCACTGAGTAGTTTGGTTGACAGTCTCATAGTAATTATCTCCATCCTAGTGAGCGTGCATATTCGGAAACACTTCAGTGATTGACTTGTGACTATATGCCTTTGAGTGGGTTTTTAAAAATTCCTCTACGGATTTATTTTGTCAACTGGGTCAATGGAAATGTAAAACACGTGTACAAAGCCCGATACATACTTGAGTAGGATTGAGCATTGATCAAGACCATTGCGTTGATGTATTCCCCTCACAGCTCTGTTCTTGATGCATGGCATGTTGGAAATGATTATTGTCTGTCACTGTCACTGCAAAGAAATGATTCTGATGCCCTACAGCTAACCATCTCAAAATAAGGCAAGGTTACGATGTTTCAATTCATTTCAACTTGCATTCAGTTTTGCCTTAGTTATACAGTTGAAAGGAAAATATCTCCGTTATTTGGCAGCTCTTTATAGTTTGATTCTTCGTTCTTGTGCGAGCAGATATGAGCTGTACACTAAATGAAGGTGTCTAAAATCAATGTCCATCATGCCTGCAGCCTTACAGGTGGCATGCTCACACAGTGGTTAGCACTGCTGCTTCGCAGAGCCAGGGACCCGGGTTTAAATCGTGGCTTGGGTCACTCTCTGTGTGAAGTCAGTGTGTTCTCCCTGTGTCTGCGTGGGTTTCCTCCAGGTGCTCTGCTTTCCTCCCACAGTCCGAAAGACATGCTGGTTAGATGCATTGGCCATGCCAAATTCTCTCTCAGTATACCCGAACAGGTATTGGAGTGTGGTGACTGGGGGGGTTTTACAGTAACTTCATTGCGGTGTTAATATAAGCCTACTTTTGACATTAATACTTAAGCTTAATAAAACAAAAACAATTAATCTCAAGTATAAAATGCTGTAATACCTTATCAATATCAAATCTTTATAATTCTATCCCAAGTTCAAGAGAAGGATAGAAGATGTTCAGAATGTTGGTTTTGACAGAAATATAACAGAAATAAAATATAACCACATAGTATTCACTAGAATTGAAGTTCAAACTAAACCCAATGACTTCCCACCCACCACAACCAATCAAAAGGTTGTTGGCCTTCATCCAGTTATTTGTCATTATTACAATAACAACAAACCTTTTCTTGATACTTGGCGCAAAATCTATTGATTTAACCATGTGGAGTTTTTTTTGCTAAATTATATTGGGAAAGAAAGACACAAATAGTTTGGACATGTGACTTGGACATTATGTTAGACTGGATTTGTTACATTGGTTACTCACTGGATTACAACAGCAGAGGGGATAGCATAGCATTACTTTCACTGGACTAGTAGTTGACCCAGGGTACTGCTCTGGGGTCCTGGGTTTGAATACCATTACAGCAGATGGTGAAATTTAAATTCAATCAAAAGTGTAATGATGACCATTGACAATTGCTAAAAACAAACCCATCTCATTCACTGATATCCTTTAGGGGAGGAGTTCTGATCTGGTCAACATGTGACTCCAGCAACATGGTTGATTGTTAAATAGCCCCCAAAAAATGACGGAATTAGGAATGGGCTAAAAATGTTGGTCTTGCTAGCATGAAAGGATGAAAATACATGCTGGCCTTCATAAAGAGTAACATTATGGCCAAATGTTCCCATTCCGCCTGCCATGGGAATCGTGGCAGATGAGTGGCAAATCATGGAAAAGTCCGTTAATCTTGGGTGGGATTTTCAAGTTTTGGGGCAAGTGCAGAAGGCAATTCCAATTCCATATATCATCAATTCGAGCCAAAGAACAAAGAAAATTACAGCACAAGAACAGGCCCTTCAGCCCTCCAAGCCTGCACCGACCAAGCTGCCTAACTGAACTAAAACCCTCTACCCTTCCAGGGACCATCCTATTCCCATCCTATTCATGAAAGAATAAAGAATATAGTCATTACAGTCATAGAGGTTTACAGTTTGGAAAAAGGCCCTTCAGCCCAACTTGTCCATGCTGCCCAGTTTTTGCCACTAAGCTAGTCCCTGCATTGGCCCATTTCCCTCTGTATTAATCTTACCCATCTCACCTGTGTGAATCCGAGCGATGGAAGGAACTGTTTAGAAATTGCCCTGACCAGGGATGTAGATTCTAAAGTAACAGCTACAAAAGTTTGAATTTAAGCTAGTTTGCAGTATATTTAGTATGCTTTTGATTTCTTCCTGATGGTTTGTAGAGGGATATGGTCCCTGGAAGGGTAGAGGGTTTTAGTTCAGTTAGGCAGCTTGGTCGGTGCAGGCTTGGAGGGCTGAAGGGCCTGTTCTTGTGCTGTAATTTTCTTTGTTCTTTGACTCGAGCTGATGATATATGGAATTGGAATTGCCTCCTGCACTTGCCCCAAAACTTGAAAACTTTTACCTCCTTCCTTGGATTCAGTTCGAAGGACATCAGTTGTACCCCTGCCTGTTATCTCACCCAGGTGGCCATTATTTATGTGTGAGGTTTGATGGTGAGTGTCAATTGAGGTGGCATTGCCGATATAACAGCTCTGTTTTTTTACCAACTTGCACATGTTTGCTTTTAACAGGGGTGACTTCATATTGATCAGGCCTTGGGGCTGATCACTCCACTCTCAAAGAACAAAAAAAATTACAGCAGAGACCTGCCTTTTGACCTTCTGAGCCTACACTGACCATGCTGCCAGACTTAACTAAAAAAAAAACCCCTACCCTTCCGGCGACCGTATCCCTCTATTCCCATCCTATTCACGTATTTGTCAAGACACCAAGGCCTGAGCATCCAGCCCATATTGCTGCCACGGTTAGGATCAGTTAATTTAATACAAGCAAGGGCTGGCATCTCTAAACTTACTGTGGTTTAGCCGTTTGTCCTGTTTGAATAAGTTAATGGTAGGCTTGAACTAAACATCGATAGGTATGTGGCAGTGATGTAAAGCCAATAATCCTGTTCTCTTTCTTTTCAAAAAGATCCCATGCACGGACCAAAGAACATAGACGTCGTGGAGATCAAGTCCAGGCAAATCACAATCCGCTGGGAGCCGTTCGGTTACAATGTGACCCGTTGCCACAGCTTCAACCTTACCGCCCAGTACCGGTATGGGGTGGGCGGTCAGGAACATGTGGGTGAAGAAGTCTGCCAGGAGACTGGGCACATCCAGCCACAATATAGCCTCCGTGGCCTGTCACCTTATACTAACGTCAGTGTGAAACTCGTCCTGATGAACTCAGAGGGAAGGAAGGAAAGTGATGAGCTTGTGATCCAGACAGATGAAGACGGTAAGTCAGAAATGTTGAACATTATTGTGGCAATTTGACTGTTAAATACTTGCTGATAGCTATGCCTGGCATATGCAAAATTTAGGGGTTAATTTTTCCCTTGCACACTCAGTAGTTAGGCTCTGATAGCCTGGGTCATACTTCCTTTGACCTTAAACTTATGTTCTAAGTCAGGAGCAAAGGGACCAGAATTTTTTTTAAATTGCGTTTCTGATTATGTTATTGGAACCCTAGTGCTATTTCAGTTCTGACATGCTGTTTGTCACCATTTCCAACATCAGCACTACAGTTTGGAGGTCTAATTCCAACCCCCACTATCATTTTCTCCACCTTAGTGGTTCTCAGTTTTAGCCATACAGATTTCACACTATTACAGCGAATACCTTTCCTAACCATTGCATTAATTTCCTCTTTAACCAGCAATGCAACTCCACTGCCTTTTCCTTTTTGTCTGTCCTTCCAAAATACTGAATCCCCCGGTCATCCTGCAACCATGTCTCTGTAATCTCGACTAAATCATATTCCTTTACTCTATTTGCGCTGTTAATTCATTCTCAGGCATTTCAGCTGGGGTTCTCCCAGCCTGCTTTCCCTGCCCATTGGTTTGGTTTTGGGAGAATCCCGGCCTACTTGCCCCACTCTGACGAGTTTTCACTGTGGCCCGTTTTTTGATTCTGGCCCTTGATTTCTCTGATTATTGCTTTTCTTATTCCCTTACTGTCTATTGTTCTTGTCCTTGATTCCCCTGTCTTCTGATTTCTTGCATAGCTTCCCATCCCCGTGCCATTTTAGTTTAAACCCTTCCCAAGCACTTTAGCAAATACCACCCCCTCCTGCCCTCATATTCAGGAGATTAGTCCTCGTCCTACCCAGGTGTAATCCATCCAGCTTATAAAGGTCCCACCTCCTCCAGAATCAATCCCAATGTTCCAGGAATCTAAAACCCTCCCCCTCACACTATCTCTTCAGCCTAGGGTGGACAGTGATAGCCTTTTTCCTAGGATGGAGAAAGCTAGCATGAGGGGACATAGCTTTAAATTAAGGGGTGGTAGTTATAGGACGGATGTCAAAGGTAGGTTCTTTACCCAGAGGGTGGTAAGGGTATGGAATGCCCTGCCTGCTGCAGTTGTAGATGTGCCAAGTTTGGTGGCATTTAAGAGGTTAGTAGATAAGTTTATGGATGAAAAAGGAATGGTTTAGGTTAGAGGGTCATTGCTTTTTCATAATTGGTCGGTGCAACATCGAAGGCCGACGGGCCTGTTCTGCGCTGTAATGTTCTATGTTCATATTCATCCGATTATGTCCTGCTATCTTTGCTCTGACTAGCATGTGGCATTGGTAGTAATCCTGAGGTCACTACTTTTGAGGTCCTACTTTTCAACTTCCTTCCTAGCTCCCTATATTCTGTTTCTAGGACCTCATCCCTTTTATTGCCAATGTCATTTGTACCACTGTTTGTTCACCTGCCCCGCTTAAGAATGTCCTGTAACTACACTGAGACATCCTTGGCCCTAGCACCAAGGAGGCAATATACCTTCCTAGAGTCTCAGTTGCAGCTCAGACATACCTATTTATTCCCCTATAATTGAATCCCCCCTATTGCATTCCAATACTTTTCTCATCCTTTCCTATGTAACAGAGTCAACCATAGTGCAATGAATTTGGCTGTTGTTCTTTCCCCTGAGAGACCATTCCCTCTAACACTATTCAAAATGGTATATCTGTTTGGGAGGGGAATTGCCACAGGAAATCCCTGCACTGCCTGCCTCATTCTCTTGCTCTGCGTGGTGGTCACCTATCTCCTTCTTGTCTGTGGAGTCTCAGCCTGTGGTGGGACCACCTCTCTGCACATGCTTTTCTACAATACTCGCCACGTTGCAGACCATCCACAATGTCCCCAGATGCTGCTCCGGCTCCAAAGTTCGGGCGGCACGGTGGCACAGTGGTTAGCACTGCTGCTTCACAGCACCAGGGATCTGGGTTCAATTCCCAGCTTGGGTCAGTGTCTGTGTGGAGTTTGCACATTCTCCCTGTGTTTGCATGGGTTTCCTCCAGGTGCTCTGGTTTCTTCCCACATTCTAAAAGACGTGCTCGTTAGGTGCATTGACCCAAACAAGTGCTGGATTGTGGCAACTAGGGAAGTTTCACTTCATTGCAGCTTTAATGTAAGCCTTACTTGTGACTAATAAATAAACTTTTCCAGGTCTGCAGCTGGAAATACTTCCTGCACACACCTTGATCCCAGGCACTGGGACTAATGTTTTTGGCTTCCCACATAGAGCAGGAGGGGCACACCACAGCTTTAAACTCTCCTGTCATGGCTTACCCCATTAAATGGAAGATGTTTCCTATCAAATAATATCAATTACTTCTTTCCTAGCCCTCATTATGATAGAACATAGCCCTTGCAAAGTATAAACCGCAGAAAGACCTTACAAATGCTAAGTGATAAAAGTCACAATACTTACCAGACTTTCCCCACCATTTACCAGTCAACTCTCTCACTTATAGTCTCTACTACTGCAGCACAGCAAGACCACTCTCTGGAGATTTAAGAAGTTAGAACACAAGGGCAAAAAGCAAAGATGACCCCTTTCCCCTCTGCATCTAATGCCCTTTGTGTCCAATTGCCTGATATCCTCACTCACTGAAGCTGTGTTTCACTCACGATGTGCTCTCTCCCACAGCTTACTAATGCAATGTGACTGCAATAAAGTACAATGAAATACAATGTAACTGCACTGCATCTATCACAGTATATGTGATGGTTTACATGGGTGTCTACAAGCTTCGTATATAAGCAGAGATATATTTATTGCCGATCTGAAAAGTAAATTGAATATAATTCCAAGCATGTACTTCCACTGCGCAAAGATTTTGCATGTATTTTTCCTTCTCTTGAAACAATTTTTATGTGTGGCACGGTGGCACAGCGGTTAGCACTGCTGTCTCACAGTGCTGGCTTAGATTCTGGCCCTGGGTGACTGTGCAGAGTCTGCATTCTCTCCCTCTGTCTTTGTGTGTTTCCTCCCACAGTCCAAAGATGTACAGTTTAGGTGGATTGGTCATGCTAAATTGCCCCTTAGTTTGTCTGAATGTGTGTGTGTGGCTATGCTTGATGTGGTGCAGTTCTCCTCAAGTTATAAGCCCCTGGTGAAAGACTAGTGACCTGTTCCAGAATAATTAGTTACAGAAACAGATGAAAGTCTGACCTACGCACAGTTAGACTGAGGAAAGGTTTAGAGAGAGAGTGATAAACAATTTCTATCCAGATCCTCTCAGACTACACTATTCCAGGGTGGACATGTCAGGGCAATGGTATATTCCACAAGTGACAGCCTGCAGTCCTCTGCCTAAAAAACTGTCTGTTTATTATTAACTCTACTGACCCCTGGCAGCAGGTTTTAAAATTCTAGCCTGTTCAGAATCGCAGGATGATTTTTTTTGAGATGAGATAACGATCTGGTGGATTCAATCATAACTTTCAAAAGGGAATTGGAAAGGTATTTGAAAATGAAAAAAAAAATACTTGCGGAGCTACCAGGAAAGAGCAGGGGTGGGGGATTAATTGGATAGGTCTTTGAAAGAGCCAGTGCAGGCCAGGCACAGTGAGCCACATGGCTTCCCCTTCTGCGCCGTATAATTCAATAATAAAAGGGTGAAGCTTGTACAGTTCTTTTGACGAGAGTAAGAATTGGCGATTCTGTCTCTGTTGGAAAGGAAACACTGGCCCATTCACTTCTGATCCCTGAGTCCCTCTCTGATCTGCAGAACTTTGTGAGATTTACACGACATAATTGTGTGGTACGATAATGCAACAACAGCAAGAACATATAATTATTGCAAACACAGCAAACTAAAACCCGTGACCTTTGATTTGATTTGTCATTGTCACATGCATTGAGATACCATGAAAAATATTGTTTCTTGCATACCACACAGACAAAGCATACCGTTCAGAGAGTACATACGGAAGAAGGAGAGGATGCAGAACGTAGTGTTACAGGCATAGTTAGGAGGGAGAGAAAGATCAGTTTAATATATGGGAGGACCATTCAAACATCTGGTGGCACCAGGGAGAAGCTGTTCTTGAGTCAGTTGGTACATGAGCTTAGACTTTGTATCTTTTTCCTAATGGAAGAAGATGGAAGAGACAATATCCGGGATGCAATTATGTTGGCAGGAGGAAGTGCAGTCAGACACTGCAAGGGTTTGGAAGGTGGGACTATGTGATATGATCATGGCATGTTCAATGGGCCAGCTTTACAGAAGGTGGCTGGAAGCACCCAGGAGGACAGCAGCAAGGTTTCCAATTTCCTGCATGTCCGGCTGTTGACCCTTTCAGAATTCCTTCAGAAATTAACAACTGGGAATCTTCATGGGCACACTTGCAATGCGTAGCGAGCAGGAGGGTTTTCACCCCACAGAGAACAATGGTAAAAAGGATGAAGAAAAATCACCCCACAGAAATATAAATCAAACGTGCAGCTCAGGTTAGTGAAGGCTCCCTGTCCAAAATGTTATGCAACCGAAGCAAGGGAAGGGGACTATTTCCATAGTGTTAGTGCCATGATCCAAAACTACTGGGGTGATGTCCATTGATGTGCGAGTTAGATTGATTGGCCATGCTCATTTGCCCCTTAGTGTCAGGGAGATTAGCCATGTAAATATGTGGGGTTACAGGAATAAGGCCTGGGTGGGATTGTTGTCAGTACAGACTCGAGGGGCTAAACGGCTTCCTTCTGCACTGTGGGGGTTCTATAATTCTATGTGGAATCCCATTCTTTCCTGTCCTCCTGGTGAGAGCCTGCAGCATGAAGGGTCAACCTGAAAAGCTCTGCAAAGGAAACACCAGTTCAAAATGGTATTCAAATCCCAGTAAAAAAATCGGTAATACCAGCACTTGATGTGGTTCTACACATCTGGTAGAACCACATCTATTTTAAAGTGTACAAGACCAGTTTGGACAGGTTATATTGGTATCCTTCATTTCCAAAGTTCTCCTTCTGGGTCATTGTCCCAAGAGTAGAAAAGTCTTATTAACTCTTGAGAGCGGTTGCCTTTGATTTGACTTGATTTGATTTATTATTGTCACATGTATCAACGTACAGTGAAAAGTATTGTTCCTTGTGCAAAGTATTCCGTTCATATATAGAGAAGGAAAGGGGAGAGTGCAGAATGTAATCTTACGTTCATAGCTAGAGAAAGATCAACTTAGTGCAAGGTAGGTCCATTCAAAAGTCTGATGGTAGCAGGGCAGAAGTGATTTTCGAGTTGGTTGGTACTTGACCTCAGACTTTGTATCTCCATAGAACTTTCTGTTCAGCCCCCTTTAGTAAGAGCACTAATTTGAAAGTAACCCCTAACCTGATTACTAACCCACAGGGAACCCTACGTGTATATCACTAACTGCAAGGCAGGATTGCAGCATCCCTGCAGAGCAGAAGGAGGCCATTCAGTCCACTGAGTCAGCACCAACCACAACCCCACCCAGGCCTATTCCTGTAATGCCACATTTTTACCCTGCTAATCCCCTGATGCTAGGTTTAATTTAGCATGGCCAACCCGCACACCTTTGGACTGTGGAATGAAACCAGAGAAAACTCACACAGATACAGAGAGAACACGCAAGCTCCACACAGATGGTGACCCGAGCTGGGAATCAAACCCAAGTCCCTGGTGCTGTGCGGCAGCAATGCTAACCACTGTGCCACTGTGCCGTCCCCCAAAATGGAAAATGTACTTAGTGAGCGTTAGAAAAAATATGACCTTGTTAAATGGTGCTCCTATTTCTTATGGTCTTAAGTTGGCAGATGGACATCAGCAAACAGACTTTGGCAGCACCCTTGCCAGATTCATCCAGGGATCAGGAAAGCAGGAAGTGCCCACCCTTCCTTAGGAATTGCTTTAGGAGGGTTGAGCCTGAATCAGAACAGGCAATGGCTGGAGGTGATGAAACTAGCTCCTTTCCTCTTCTGATGTACTCCAGTTTGAAGTTATGCCAGGATTGCTGGATGCCAAGTTCTGCTTCTTCAGGGGGCTGATTAGCCCTTCTGGGCAACTCCTAGATTTTCTACTCTCTATCCATGTATGTTATTTGGAAGTTGGTTTAGGTAGCAAACAGGTGCTTTTTAAATGCAAATATGGCATTTCTTTTTGGCCTTCACCTAATATTCAACCATTGTCAATAAATGATGTTTTGTTAGCTGAATCACTTTTCCTTGTGCGGTCTGATGGTCGATATAGAAATCACGTTTATACGGTTTTCTCATCATCAACTGCTGTTGCTGATGCTCCACTGGCACAGTGGTTAGCATTGCTATCTCACAGCACCAGGGACATGGTTCAATTCCCGCTTAGATTACTCTCTGAATGGAGTTTGCATATTCTCCCCGTGTCTGCATGGGTTTCCTCTAGGTGCTCCGGTTTCCTCCCATTGTCCAAACATATGCAGGTTAGGTTGCTTGGCCATGTAAATTGTATCTTAGTGTCCCAGGATGCATAGGTTAACAGGATTAGCGGGGTAAATATACAGGGTTACAGGGATAAGACCTGGACGGGATAGTTGTCGGCTCAGGCTCGATGGACTGAATGGCCTCCTTCTGAACTGTGAGGAAGTTATGATTCTCTCTCTTAGACAGCTTGTCCCTGTCCATTTCCCTCTGGAAATGGCCCCATTATTCTGTTAATCCCAGAGGATTCTGCTTCACTTCCCATAATTGTATAGCGATAAATTATAAAGGGCTTTTGTCCCTGAAGTTACTTTGAGCATCGCTAGCCTCCATAACGCAATTCCTTTTCAGCCTGAGGGCAGTTGGATCACCAACTACTTTCAGGACATTGTGTTTGCCAGTATCTCCTTCCAAGAAGTTACATGTTCTCCACGTAATCACAGTGGTCACCGTTTATTTCTCTAAGACTAGCTGGGCCGCAAATTATATTTTAAGGAAATCAGACCATAAAAATAACTCAAAACTATGTAAGCTATTGGCTTTCTCCTGCCTTTCATTGACTCAAGAGAAATCTACAATAACTTCAAACAAACATTTTAACTTTAATAATTACTTGTAGACTCAAGATAGCAAATGATACAGTGTTAGCAGTGGTATGGGGAGTGGGCTGCTTTTTTCCACATTTGTTCATGGGATGTGGATGTCACTGGCTGAGTCAGCATTTGTTGCCCACCCTTAATTGCACTTGAACTGAATGTCTTGCAGAGGGCATTTCAGAGTCACCCACGTTGTGTGAGTCTGGGAGTGACACATAGGCCAGACCAGATAAGGTCAGCAGATTTCCATCCCTAAAAGACATTAGTGACTCGGATGAGTTTTTAGAACAATTGACAATTGTTTCATGCCTATCATTAGAGTTTAATTCTAGGTTTTTATTGAATTCGCATTTCACCATCTGCCATGGTGAGATTGGGACCCACATCTCCAGAGCACTACCCTGGATCTCTGGGTTAGTCATCCAGTGACGATACCACAACACCACCACATCCCCACATATAGCCTATCATGCCTGTGTCAGCTCCCGGGTTGAGAAATCTAACTCGTTTCACTCCTTCTGCACTGTAGGGATTCTATGATTCTTGAAATCTCTTACTATTTTCCTCATTTCTTGCCACATTTCCAAGTTTCATATCACCTGCAAACTTTGAAATTTTGCCCTTTCTATTCAGGTCCAACCATTAATATATATCAAAAACAACTATGTCCTTATACCAGCCTTTGGGGATGACAGTATATACATCTCTCCAGAGAGAAAAACAACCATTTGCTACCACTTTGCCATCCCTGTTCCTTAGGCAATTTTGTCTCCATCCTGTCACTAATCCATTAATCCCACAAGCTTCCATTTTGCTAACATGTTACTTGGTCAATTAAAATGGCTTCTGCAGTTGGTCCAGATCCGATTCCATCAAGGGAATCACTATGCACAAGCTTGCAATAGGCACACCTGCTTCCTTTTGGGTAGGAAAGAAAGAAAAAGATCGTTTTTTTAAGAGGAACAAAAGCTAGAAATGTCCAAAATTTATCAATGCTTTTCAAGGAGAAACCGCAAGTAAATTGACTTTTATCTAGGCTGAGGAAGTAGCCCATTACTCTCTTGTGAATGTTAGTCGTGAGATGTCTAGCTGAGTTTGTGGTCTTTTCGTGCTTTTCCTTTGTGAAGGTTTGTGTCTGTGTTCCTGAGCAGTCGGCTATGCGATTAAGTACCTTGTGGATGCTAAGGTCACGACAGCGTACTCTGCGATTTGACACAGTGAATGCAGATTACACACCATTACATGCCATTAGGGACACGGAGCCACTGTGTCCCTATCATGCAAATAGAGAAAATAAACTATTACTGTATTCTTTCTTTGACTCTTTCTTTATGTCTGCCCATTAGTGCCTGGGGCAATCCCCATAGACTCCGTGCAAGGAAGCACCTTCGAGGAGAAGATATATCTACAGTGGAAGGAGCCAATGGAAACATTTGGTATTATTACACTTTATGAGGTAAAAATATATAATACTTTTTATGGTTGTATAATCTTTCCATTCTCTTTTTCACACATAGAGTGATAAACATTGTGCTTAGGCATTTTGGTCTTGATTCCCACAACTATAACAATGCAATTGAGGTGGCCATTATGAAACAATATAAAAATATTTATATGTTCTTCTAATCTCGTTCCGGATGTTGACTATGTGCATGTTGCAGAATAGAAATCCTTCAGAACTGAACAATCTGCTCTTTCTTACTCTGAAATTTTCACCTCTTTAGAAGATGCCAAGTCTTGTTGAAGATTAATTATTTCTTTTCATGGGTACTGGTGCCCCTTGATACCTTGGTGAGTGGCCATCCTTTGGGTGGGAGATTAGATAATCAATGTTGGCAAGCTATTATTCAAAGATAGTTAAAGTGCCACAGCGCAGCCCAGTCACATTCTCCCTGTCAACCACACATACACTTTCCAGCAGGGGGCCGCTGGTTAATGATCAGGTACAGGAAAACAGGCTGACTTATCTTTCTGCACTGACTCGAGGAAATTGTAATTGCCTGCCTCTGAAGGGAGTTTGCACTCTCAATTGTTTTGTCGAGTAAGAAAGAAAATAATGGGGGGGGGGAAACATAATAGGACTGCAATTCACTCCACTGGTCAGCACAGTGGTTAGCACTGCTGCCTCACAGAGCCAGGGACCCGGGTTCGATTCTCGGCTTGGGTCATTGTCTGTGTGCAGCCTGCACATTCTCCCCATGCCTGCGTGGGTTTCCTTCAGGTGCTCTGGTTTCCACCCACGGTCCGAAAGACATGTTGGTTAGATGCACTGATCATGCCAAATTCTTCCCCGGTATACCCGAACTGGTACCAGAGCATGGCGACCTGGGGATTTTCACAGTGACTTCATTACAGGGTTAATATAAGTTTACTTGTGACACTAATAAAAGTAAACTAAAGCCTGTAGCGAGATTTCTGTACCCTGAACCTGTTGATCGGCTGATTAGTAGATTTGGGACGAGATCTTCTGGCTCTTCCTGCTGCTGGGACCTTCTGGTCCTGTTGACGGCTTACCCTGTCATGGATTTCCCAGTGGCATGGGGTGGATTCAATGGAAAATCCCACTGACAGCGGCAGAACTAGACAATCCCACTACTGAGAAACGTGCCACTATGATTAACATTTTGAAGCTTTTTCTATATGCTCGTACATGGGAGATCTTATATTCCAGAGAGCTGTGGATATTCAGTCATTCAGTCCATTCTATCTCGCTGTTGATGGATCTTTAGGTTTGGAGAGAGTGAAGGTAGTGGGGATTGTTTAAGAAGATAAAGGATCAACTACAATTTTGAATGACATGGAGAAGGTGCAAAGAGCAGCTTCTATTTCTTACATTCTTATTGCTTCGCACTCTCAGATCCTCCCATCTGGGAGCAGAGTCTAAAACCAGAGGGTATAGGTTTAAGGTGAGAGGGGAGAGATGCAAAAGAGCCCAGAGGGACCCTCAGAGGGTGGTGAGTGTCTGGAACAAGCTGCCAGAAGCACTAATAGAGGAGAGTACAATTTTGTCTTTTAAAAAGCGTCTAGATAGTTACATAGGTAAGATGGATATACAAAGATATGGGTAAAATGCAGGCAATTGCAACTGCTTAGTGGTAAAAACTGGGCGCATGGATAAGTTGGGCCAAAGGGCCTGTTTCCATGCTGCAAATCTCTCTATATAACTCTATTGTAGTGCAGGACGGAAACAGTAAGGTCCACTTGCTGCTGATTAATATCCATTGGTCCCTTTGAAGGCATCACTGCTTCATCTCTATCCCAAATTGAAGTAGTTTCAGGAATTATCTAGAAATACCAAGGAGTTGAAACCCCGACATTCTCATAGAAACCCTATGGTACAGAAAGAGGCCATTCTGGATGTTTGTATCACTTAACATTGCCCTAGTTCAAAACAGAGGAAAGGGTCTTCAGTGATTCAGGACACAGATTCCAAATTTCATCTTATGTAAATTGAATCTGGAAGCTCATTAATATTGCTGGCAAGGCTGTCTATCTGAAATGGTGAGCCCAAATTTCTTCCTCCCCTAATTGAAGCCCATACTCTTTACCTCAAACATATGGGGCTCAAATAAAATTTGGGGCCCAGAAATGACCTACTCCTGCATCTATTTCCTATGTTTTATATTTCACACATTAACTCATAGCAGAAGAGCGATGAGGTCCTTAAACCAGGATTAGTTGCCCATTTGGGGCCTGAAGTGGCCAACTAGCCACCCCCTGTTGCTCGCATAGTTGTGGTGGGAGCAGATAGGTGGAAGGCAAGACAGTTGTTGGATTGAAACCCGATCGCAGGTGAGTGTAGAAGAGTACTCATGAGTTCAAATCCTAGCCAAAGAATTTAATAAGTGAAATCTAGGATAAATAGTTTGCACCAGTAGTTGTGACTTAGTCATTATTGAATTGCCATAAAACACTTCATAAATTTTCTTCAGAGCAGGAAATCAGCCATCCTTACATAGCCTCGTCTATATGTGAATTCCCAAGCCAGAATAATGTGCTTGATTCTTAATTGCTCTCTGAAATAGCAGTTTCCGCAGTGATGGCCAAAGAAATGGTGGTTTTGCTGGTGATGTTCACATTCAGTGAAAGAATGAAATAAACCCTCTTAACTTGGCTCACCTGAACATTGTCTGCAGTCATCATAAGAATTAAATTTAAGAATTGCAGAATACCTAGGTTGTTTTCTCTGGAGCAGCAGAGGCTGAGGGGAGACACCCCAAGATATTATTAAACTAGAAAGAGTGCAGAAAAGATTTACTAGGATGCTATTTGATGCTTTGAGTTAGAAGGGGAGGCTGGATGAACTGGGACCTTTTTCTCTGGAGAGCAAGAGAGTTCAGGGTGATCTTATAGAGGTTTATAAAATAATAAAAGGCATAGATAGACCAGCTAAATAGTCGACATCTTTTTCCAAAGGTAAGGGAGTCTAAAACAAGAGGGCATAAGTTTAAAGTGAGAGGGGAGAGATACTAAAGGGTCCAGAGGGGCAATTCTTTTCATACAGAGGGTGGTGAGTGCTTGGAACAAGCTGTCAGAAGTGGTAGTAGAGGTGGGTATAATTTTGTCTTTTAAAAAGCATTTAGACTGTTACATGAGTAAGATGAGTATAGAGGGATATGGCCAAATGAGGGTTATTGCGATGAGTTCAATAGTCAAGAAAAGGGGCGGCATGGACAAGTTGGGCCAAAGGGCCTGTTTCCACGCTATAACCCTCTATCACTCTATGACTTGTTTGAAGTCTACAAAATTATGAGAGATATCAAGTCGATAAGGTTGTTAAGAAGGCATACTGAGTCTTAGCTTTTATTGCTAGGGGGATTGAATTTAGGAGCCACAACGTCATGTTGCAACTGTACAAAACTCTAGTGCGGCCGCACTTGGAGTATTGTGTGCAGTTCTGGTCCCCACATTATAAGAAAGATGTGGAGGCATTGGAGAGGGTACAGAGGAGGTTTACCAGGATGTTGCCTGGTATGGAGGGCAGGTCTTATGAAGAGAGGCTGAGGGATTTGAGGTTGTTTTCGTTAGAAAGAAGGCGGCTAAGAGGAGACCTTATTGAAACATATAAGATGATTAGAGGTTTAGATAGGGTGGACAGTGATAGCCTTTTTCCTAGGATGGAGAAAGCTAGCACGAGGGGACATAGCTTTAAATTAAGGGGTGGTGGTTTTAGGACAGATGTCAGAGGTAGGTTCTTTACCCAGAGGGTGGTAAGGGTATGGAATGCCCTGCCTGCTGCAGTTGTAGATGCGCCAAGTTTGGTGGCGTTTAAGAGGTTAGTAGATAAGTTTATGGATGAAAAGGGAATGGTTTAGGTTAGAGGGTCACTGCTTGTTCCTAATTGGTCGGCTCGACATTGAAGGCCGAAGGGCCTGTTCTGCGCTGTAATGTTCTATGTTCTATATAGATAGGGTTGACAGTCAGGATATTTTTCCCAAAGTTGAAATGTCTAATACTAGGGAGCACGCACTTAAGATAACAGGGGAAGTTCAAAGGAGATGTAAGGGGCAAGTTTTTTAAAACAGCGAGTGGTAGGTGGCTGGAACATGCTGTTAATGGTGGCGCAGGAAGATACGATGAAGGATGTTAAGGTGCTTTTGGAAAAGCACAGGAATATGCAAGGAATGGAGGGATATGGAGCAGGGACAGGCAGAAGGGATTAGTTTAATTTGGCATCATATTTGGCGCAACACTGTGGGCCAAAGTGTCGGTCCCTGTGTTTTACTGTACTATATTCTATGTTCTATGTTCTAATCGTCCTTTGAAGATATGCTGTACAGTACTGATTACACTGTACTAATGGTTACTTGTGTAATCTGTCTTTACTGTAACAATGATATTGGCCCATTGAAGATAAATGTTGTTCTAATAAAGGATGGGGAATGTGATACAAGCCCACTTGTATACTCATTACTAATATCATAGAGTACGATTAGAAATCCTGAGAGGATAATTGGCCAGGAAGAGTTATTGAGCCTGACGGCCTGAAAATGTTGAATTCACAGATAAAATGAAGCTGCAAAGGGTTAATAACCACATCTCTCCTGATGCTAATTCAGCTTCTGCACTTTACCGCACTCCTTGATACAAATAGCTTTGAAGTTGTCGACTGTCATTTTGCTTTATTAAAAATATTCGGCAACAGTAAACACACAGAGAGGAGAAATAAAAACCCTGTGGTTGTCCAAGTAGGTGCTCATTTGTGTCACTGTTGCTGAGACTTTGTCAGCACGTGGGCTCCTGATTAAAGATGATTTTTATTATATGTTGAGCTAACTCCTGACATGAACAAGAAGCAGGAACAGGAGTAGGCCATCTGGCCCCTCGAGCCTGCTCCACCATTCAGTAAGGTCACAGCTTATCCGAGGGGGCGAGGGTTACCTGGTCAGGATCAACGTCCTGATTGACTTGTTAATTCCAGCTCTCCACCTCCTGATGACCCAGTTAAAAATGGGACAATTCTGCTAAACAACAAGTGGAAGTTGGGTCTATCCCACCAACTGCGAAAGCCAGTCCTGTTAAACTAATGAAACTGCAGCTCAATTTTCCATTGTCATAACAGTAAAGTTTATTTATTAGTCACTCACACTTGAATGATGTTACTATGAAAATCACAGGGGTGGCACAGTAGCACAGTGGTTGGCACTGCTGCTTCAGGGACCTGGGTTCGATTCCCTGCTTGGGTCACTGTCTGTGTAGAGTTTGTACATTCTCCCCATGTCTTCATGGGTTTCCTCTGGGTGCTCTGGTTTCCACCCACATTCTGAAAGACTTGCAGGTTAGTGTATTGATTTGAACAGGCGCAGTGTGGCGACCAGGGGAATTTCACAGTAACTTCATGCAGTGTTAATGTGAGCCTTACTTGTGACTAATAAATAAACTTTAAAAAAAAATCACCGAGTTGCCACATTCTGGCGCCTGTTCGGGTACACTGGGGGAGAATTTAGCATGGCCAATGCAGCTAACCAGCACGTCTATCAGAGTGCAGGAGGAAACTGGAGCACTCGGAGGAAACCTGCGCAGTCATAGGCAAAATGTGCAAACCCCACATAGATGGTGATCCAAGCTGGGGTCCCTGGCATCAGATCTCTCCATTCAGATGCTTGTTTCCTACTAAACTGCATATGTGAAATGCCAGCATGGCCTCAGCTGGAGTCCACACGTATTAAAGCCATCACACGATCCTGATTATAGATCACTCCAGATTGAATTGTTTTGAATAAATTTGCAGCAGCAATTTTACTTGGCTGCTAATCTCATCCTTTGTAGTGTGATCAAGTAGCAAACACAATCACTTAACAGAAGAGCAGACCCCGGTATTTGCATATGCATGTCTAGTTCAATCATAAAATCATAGTCCCTACAGTGCAGATGAAGGCCATTCGGCCCATTGAGTCTGCACCGACTCTCTGGCAGAGCATCTTGCCCAGGCTCTATCTCTACCGTCGCATAGTTTGTTTGGCCAATTGGAGTCTGGTCCTGGAAGGGTTGACTGCTAGTTTCTGCCCACAGGCCCACAATGTCTTCTCCCCAAGTGTAGGCCTTGCGCCGAGATTCCATAAACAAAATTCACAAAGACTGGATTCTGATCACAGATGAATCTGTCGGCAAGCAATCACAACCAATTAAGTCACTTCAGAGGAAGGCTTTGAGAATCTTCTCATCATTCTGGCCCTCGTGCACTTTGCTAGATGCCGACAGCAGATGCACCGTTCAGTTCAATAGCTTCTCCAATCCAATCATGTCACCATTTAAGCACATTATTGTTGAAAAATAAAGACAGAATTCGATGAAGAAAGATGCTCACAGTAAGTTCAATTGATTAAATTGAGGTTTTGAAATGTTGATCTGATGTTCAAGTCCTTATACCTCGATACACACAGCCTGTTTCATCGTATTCCCACAGTGCAGAAGAAAGCCATTCAAGTCAGCACTGACTCTCCGACAGAGCATCTTACTCATCCTTGTAATCCCATGTTTTTACCCCAGCACACCCGTTCCCCACTAGTCAAGCTTGTCTATGCATCTTGGGAACCTAATGAGTGATTTGGCATGGCCAGTTAATATATCAGGGATCGTTGCTGAGAATTTATACATTTCTTCATATGGATAGTATTGTTCCCTTTTTATTCATATGACAATTACATTGTCAACTCTCTTTAAATTGTTTTAAATTTATTCATTAATGAGGTGTGCAACTGTCGGCATTAAGTTGCCATTTTGTGCCCCATCCGAATTGCCCTTGAGAAGGTGGAGGTGGTGGTGAGCTACCTTCTTGAACTGCTGCAGTCCATGTGGTCTAGATACACCCCAATGCTCTTAGGGATCGAGTTCCACAATCTTGGCAGAGTGCAGATGGAGGAAAGATGATATATTTCCAAGTCAGGATGCTGAGGGGCTTGGAGGTAAACCAGCAGATTGTGTTGTCCCCATGCATCTGCTGCATTTGTTCTTTGAAGTGATAGAGCTTGTGAATTTAGAAGGCGGAGACAATGGCCTAGTGGTATTATCGCTAGATCATTAAAGTAGAAACTCAGCTAATGTTCTGGAGACCCCGTTTCAAATCCCACCAGGGCAGATGGTGGAATTTCAATTTAATTTTTGAAAATTGTCCTGATGATCATGAAACTATTGTCAATTGTTGGAAAAACTCATCCGGTTCACTAACGTTCCTTAGGGAAGGAAATTTGCCGTCTTTACCTGGCGTGGCCTACATGTGACTAAGCAGTCACAACAATGTGATTGATTGTCAACCTGAAATGGCCCAGCAAGCCACTCAGCTCAAGGGCAACTTGGGATGGGCAATAAATGCTGGCCCAGCCCATGATGCACAAGTCCCACGAATGAATAAAAAGAAAAAGTGTCGCTGCAGTTGGTGAGTTGCTGCAGAGCATCTTGTAGATGGATATTGCTGCCATTCTGCATCAGTAGTGGAGGGAGTGGATATTTAACGTGGTGAGTGGGATGCCGATCTAATGGGCTCCATTGTGCCAGTTGTTGTTGAGCTTTTTGAAAGTTTTGAAGCTACGCTCATCCAGGCAAATGGGGTGCATTCCAGCACATTCCTGATTTGTGCCTTTGAGTGGTGAAAAGGCTTTGGGGAATCAGGAGATGAATCTTTTGTCACAAGATTCACCTTCTTTTAATATTCATTTGTGGGACACAGGCATCACTGGCTGGCCAGCATGTGTTGTCCATCCCTGGTTGGCCAAAGGCAGTTGAGGGACAATTACATTGCTGTGGCCCTGGATGACATGTAGGCCAAACCAGGTAAGGATAACAGATTTCCTTCCCTAAAGGACATTAGCGAATCAGATGGGTTTTCCTGAGAATCGATAATGGTTTCATGGTCATTGGCAGATTCCTAATATACAGATATTTTTTACTGAATTCAAAATCCATCTGCCGTGGTGGGATTCGAACCTGGATCCCTGGAACATCAGCTAAGTTTCTGGATTAATAGCCTGGTGTTAATACCACTAGGCCATTGTCTCTCCCTGCCCTTGTAGCCACAGTATTTATATGACCGGTCTAGTTAAGTTCCTGATCAAAGTTAACACCCAGATGCTCATGCCATTGAGCATCAGAAATATCAACAGAAAACAACTATTAAAATGATTCAAAGGACCTAAAACCCTCAAATTCCAGGACCTGATGGCCAATATTATAGGTTTCTAGAAGAGGAAACTGAAAAAAATAATATATATATGTACTACTACATGGAAAAGTGCACACATATACTAGGTATGATTTTCCAACATTCCAGTGTAACCGAGAAGGGAGAAGCAAAAAGGGGCCATCAGGTCAGTTATCTTTAGAAAAATGCTGTTTTCTATTATTATGGAACTCTTAAGAATGCACTTAGAAAATCAGAGTATGACCTGACAGAATCAACACACTTTTACAAAAGGGAAATTGTGTTTGACATATGCATTACATTTTTGAGGATGCAACTTCTGAGTTAGATAAGAGGAGCAGTATACATATATACATATATATATAGTATTCTTGGATTCCTAAAAGCCATTTGATGAGATGTCACACAAAATGAATATTGCAAAAGGTAAGAGTTTCTTAAGTAGGGGACAATATGTGAATGGAAGATTGGCTGACAAACAGGAAGAAGAAAGTAAAGGCATTTTTGGGTTGGTAGGGTGCAACCAGTAGAAAACTGTTGGTCTCAATTGCAGCTATTTACAAATTATATTCATGACAGAGATGGATAGATCGTGAGCAATGTATCCAGCTGTGCCGATGATGTAAAGCCAAAAGGAAAGGTACACTGTGAGGAGGATACAGAGGCAGCAAAGAGATATTTAACAGGTTAAATGAGTGGGCAACAAGATGGCAGATGGAGGAATATATGAGGAAGTGTGAGGTTATTCACTTTGGTAATATGGGTAGAATTTATTACTGAGAAAAGAGTCATGCTTTCAATGCTTGGCATCCTGGCGGCACAGTGGCTGTCTGACAGCGCCATGGACCCCCAGTTCCATTCCTGGCTTGGGTCACTGTCTGTGTGGAATTTGCCTGTTTCCCTGTGCCTGCATGGCTTTGCTTTGGGCATTCTGGTTTCCTCCCACAGTAAAGTTTTACAACACCAATTTTAAATCCAACCAATTTATTTGATAGTAAATCCGCGAGCTTTCGACTATACAGCCTTCGTCAGGCAAATGCAGTGTTCTGATCTGCAGAGGCACTCATATCCACACAGACAGTTACAGATCTGTAACTGTCCACACAGTGTAAATATCCACACAGATCTGTAACTGTCCACACAGTGTAAATATCCACACAGATCTGTAACTGTCCACACAGTGTAAATATCCACACAGATCTGTAACTGTCCACACAGTGTAAATATCCACACAGATCTGTAACTGTCCACACAGTGTAAATATCCACACAGATCTGTAACTGTCCACACAGTGTAAATATCCACACAGATCTGTAACTGTCTGTGTGGATATGAGTGCCTCTGCAGATCAGAACACTGCATTTGCCTGACGAAGGCTGTAAAGTCGAAAGCTCGCGGATTTACTATCAAATAAATTGGTTGGATTTAAAATTGGTGTTGTAAAACTTTACTGAGTTTACCCCAGTCCAACGCCGACTCCTCCCACAGCCCAAAGAAGTGCGGGTTAGGTTGATTGACCTTGCTAGATTGCCCCTTAGTTCAGGGTAAATACATGGAGTGACGGGATCAGGTGCGATTGTTGTTGGTGCAGGCTCAATGGGCTGAATGGCTTCTTTCTGCACTGTAGGGATTCTATGATTTTTGTGACCTTGCACTCGTGAGGGCAGCTAAACAATAGAAGCCAACAGTAAAGAGATTAACAGTTTATACCTCATGGGAAGAGAGTGCTGATTTGGTTGGCAAGTGTACTCTGACTGGCAGTGGCCACAGCGAATGCAGCAAAGAATAAGTTAACTGTTAACTACCAAGCTTTTCTTTCCAATTCATACCAGGTAGGTCATCTCCCATGGGTTAAGGCATTGCCATGAGGAATGAACCAGGGAATGGCAGTCTCTGATCTTTTGTTTTGTTGGAACATGCTCCTTCTGCCTGCAAAGAAGATCTTTGATCTTTGGTCAGGGAATCTTTGACAATTGCGAGACGAAAAGTTGCTTTAGCATCTTTCAGGTTTGTTCAGCAATAAAGCAAGCTCTGTACTGCCAAACGGTTAGCTGAATGTATTTTAAAAAGCGTGAAACTTGTAACTGTTGAGGGACTCATCCAAGGAACATAGAGAGTTAGCATGTAGATGAGTGAGCAGTTTGCAAACTAGAGGGCATAGGTTTAAGGTGCGAGGGGCAAGGTTTAAAAGAAATATATGAGGCTTGTTTATTTACACAGAGGGTGGTGGGTGCCTGGAACTTGTTGCCGGGGGAGATAGTGAAAGCAGGTATGATAGTGACTTTTAAGGAGCATCTTGACAAATATATGAACAGGATGGGAATAGAGGGATATGGTCCCCAGAAGGATAAGGGGTTTAGTTCAGACAGACAGCATGGTCAGGGCCGAAGGGCCTGTTCTTGTGCTGTAATTTTCTTTGTTCCAATGGAAGATTGGTCTTTGTTTTGAGTGGATTGGAGAGCAAGAATAAGTGAGTCTTGCGACATGTGTATGGGCTTTACGGAGACTGACCCAGAGAACTCTGCACAGCTTTAGTCTCCGTATCTGAGGAATGTATTGGCATCGATTAGTTTTTAGAAGTCAGTTGCCTTATGATGAGGCACTGAGTAAGTTGTGGAGTGGTAGATAGTGAAGAGGGGTGTTATAGTTTGCAGAGGGACTTAGACAAGTTGCAGAGCTGGGCCGAGAGGTGGCAAATGGAGTTTAATGTGGAAAAGTGTGAGGTAATGCACTATGGCAGAAATAATAAATGTGTAGAGTATAGGGCAAATGGTAGGATTCTTAGTAGTCTTGATGAACAGAGGGATCTTGGTGTGTATGTGCATAGATCCCTGAAAGTAGGCAGTCAAGTCGAGAAGGTTGTTAAGAAGGCATATGGAGTCTTAGCTTTTATTGGTAGGGGGATTGAATTTCGGAGCCGCAACGTCATGTTGCAACTGTACAAAACTCTAGTGCGGCCGCACTTGGAGTATTGTGTGCAGTTCTGGTCCCCACATTATAAGAAAGATGTGGAGGCATTGGAGAGGGTACAGAGGAGGTTTACCAGGATGTTGCCTGGTATGGAGGGCAGGTCTTATGAAGAGAGGCTGAGGGATTTGAGGTTGTTTTCGTTAGAAAGGAGGCGGCTAAGAGGGGACCTTATCGAAACATATAAGATGATTAGAGGTTTAGATAGGGTGGACAGTGATAGCCTTTTTCCTAAGATGGAGAAAGCTAGCACGAGGGGACACAGCTTTAAATTAAGGGGTGATAGTTATAGGATGGATGTCAGAGGTAGGTTCTTTACCCAAAGGGTAGTTCGGGAGTGGAATGCCCTGTCTGCAGCAGTTGTGGATGCGCCAAGTTTGGTGGCGTTTAAGAAGTTAGTTGATAAGTATATGGAAGAGAAGGGAATGGTTTAGTTTGGAGGGCATTGCTTTTTATATTGGTCGGCGCAACATCAAAGGCCGAAGGGCCTGTTCTGTGCTGTAGTGTTCTATGTTCTATGTTCTATATTCCCTGGAAATTAAAAGATTGACGTGACCTCACTGAAACATACAAGATTCTGAAGGAACTTGGTAGGATGGACTCCAAGACATTGGATGGAATTCTCCAGCACCATCCTGTGGTGGGATTTCCTGTGCTGGAGGAGGCTTGCCTTTGGCTGTCAATAGGAACCTTCTGGTCCTGCCAAATCGATGGCGATTTGCAATACTCATCCATGCTACTGTCAGGAAAGCCATAGTAGGGGTTCAGACAAGATCAGAAGATTCCATTAGTGGAAAAGGCTGGACAATTCTACCCCTCTGCCCTATCCCCACACCTTGCACATTTACCATGGCTAATCCACCTAACTTACACATCTTTGCACTACGGGAGGAAACCAGAGCATTGGGAGGAAACCCACGTAGACAAGGGAGAATGTGCAAACTCCACACAGAGAGTGACCTGAGACTGGAATCGAACCCTGGTCCCTGATATTGTGAGGCAGCAATGCTAACCATTGTGCCACTGTGCCATTCACCACCATGCTACTGTGCTGCTATTTTCTGATAATCAGGTAGGTACATGGCCACAATTACTGGCATTGGCCAAATGGACAGTGTAATGGCTTTTTAATGGGAAAATATAATGCTTCCTTTCTTTCCATGGACCATCATGTTTAATATGCACTGTTTTCTATTCGTTTTTCATAGAACCATAGAATCTCTAAGTGCAGAAGGAGGTCATTCAGTCCATTGAGTCTTCACTGACCACAATCCCACCCAGGCTCTATTTCTGTAACCCCACAGATTTACCCTACTAATCCCTTTGACACTAGGGTCAATTTAGCTTGGACAATTAACCTAATCCACATATATTTGGAGTGTAGGAAGAAACTCATGCAGACATGGGGAGAATGTGCAATCTCCACACAGACAATGACCTGACGCCGGTGTTGAACTCGAGTTCCTGGTGCTGTGAGGCAGCATTGTTAACCACTGTGCCACCGTGCCGCAAAATATGTTTTTTTTTAACTATTTCACTTATATAGTGAAGGTTGCTACAATAAGAGCCTGTTTCCGTGCTGTAAACCTCTGTGACTCTGGAGTTTGGACAAGTTCATGGACCAGAGTGGGGCGGACTGGTGTGCTGCCTAATTATAACAGCAACACCATGAGGAGGCTTTTAAAAACTCAGATGAACTGATTTCATTGTTTCTGACTTCTCTCTGACAGACCCATCTGTTAAACTCATCTTTTAGCTTCCTCATAAAGCTTAAGCGCGGCCCCATCATGTGATGCGTTCAATCAGATAGTCCCTCTCGCTTCAGCAGTGGCTGACATTTGTCTGTTGGCTCAGTGGGAAGCACTTTAGCCTCAGGTTTTGAAGCTAGTGGGTTGTAACCCTGCACAGGGACTTCAGCACTTAATGTAAGCTGACACTTTGGTGCAATGTTGAGGGAGCAATGGTTTAGCAGAAGAATGTCCTTCATATGAAACATTAAGACCTTGTTCCCAACTCCCTGCTGTGTTAAGGTGGGTGTTAAAGATCATAGATTCTCTGCAGTACAGAAGGAGGCTATTCAGCCCATCGAGTCTGTACGACCACTATCCCAGCTAGGCCCTATCTCCTTAACTCCACTACCCTGCTAATCCCCCATGACACTTGGCTCTATTTACCATGGCTAATCAATCTAACCTGTACATCTACGGACTGTGGGAGGAAACTCATGCAGACACGGGGAGAAAGTGCAAACTTCACACAGACAGTGACCCGAGGCCGGGAATTGAACCTGGATCCTTGGCTCTGTGAGGTAGCAGTGCTAACCACTGTGCCACCCGATCCCATAATATTCAGATTGCCCTCTCAGATTACGAACACCAAGATTAATGTTGGTAATTTTTACCAACATTACCAAAACAGATTGAATTGACAGATAACTCATTTCATTGTCATTTACAGGAACTTGCTAATAGCAACTTATCCATCTAAATAACAATAAACACTGCCCCTCAAAGTAATGATTATTTATGAACTGATTTGCATCATTGCTGAAATAGAGTGAATAAAGAGGAACTATTTCCCCTGTGCGGGAGCTAGCTGGAGTGTGGGGAAATGGGCTAGTCCAGGACAATGGACCTTAACATTAATGCTGGGCCACTCAGGAAGAATTTCTTCACAGAAAGGGTGCTGCAGATCTGAAATCCTTTCCCACAAAGAAAGCTCGCAATGTTAGGTGAAGAAAATTTCAAATGAAGATTGGTAACTTTCATTTTACTAAAAGTTACGGTACCAAGACTGGTAATTGGAGTTCATTTTCAGATCAGCAATGATCTATACCAATGGCAGAACTAGCTTGAGGGTCTAAATACTGCTCTCGATATAAATACAGCACTGATGAAACCATAGAATTCTACGGTGCAGAAGAAGGCCATTTGGCACATTGAATCTGCACCATCCACAATACCATTCAGACCCTATCACCATAACCTCATGCATTTACCCGAGCTAGTCCCCCTGATGCCAAAGCGTAATTTAGCACGGCCAATCCCCCTAATCCATACATCTTTGTACAGTGGGAGGAACTGGAGCACCTAGAGGAAACCCATGCAGACACGGGGAAAATATACAAATTCCACACAGACAATGACCCGAGCCCGGAATTGAACCCAGGTCCCTGGCATTGCGAGGTAGCAGTGCTAACCACTGTGCCAATGTGCTGCCCAGAGTGTGGAAGTAACCATTTACTGTAAATTTGTACATTGCATCTTGACCTTTCCAGAATCAATGGGTTATTTAATGGTGTTGTCTCTGAAGATGCTGGAATGTGGAAGTGATATGAATAACCCTGCTGAGGACTCCCCGAGGTAATTAATTCAAAGTATTTTGTAGAATTGATCTAACTAATGGTGGCATAAGTTCACTCCACTTTGCACAAAGCTGAAAAATTTTAAAGATCAGAATAATTGTCCACAAGTTCTCAAATGACTTAACCCTTTTAGGGATTAACAAATGTCAGAGTGATATATGGTGCCCTCCAGTTCATTAACATGTTCCATCATGAGCAGACACCACAAGAGATCACATTTGACCTAACCAGAAAAGTACTCTCTAACCTGGAAGTAATTATTCTAATTCAGGTCAGGCAAAAATCATTTTATTAGTGGAATTTTTCCAACCAGGCTCTTGAAGAAGGTTTGTTTCTGTATGGTCATCCAGACATCGACCAGATCTCTAAAGGTGGGAAATCCAGCAGAGAAATCACTGATGGCTTTCTTGCACTCTGCATCTCCTGGCTACAGATTTTGCCAGAACAAACCTGTAGTTAGATTGATTGGCCATGGTAAATTGTCTCTCGGTGTTAGAGGAACTAGCAGGCTAAATACGTAGGGCTGTGGGGCTAGATGGGATTGTGGTTGGTGCAGACTCGATGGGCTAAATGACCACCTTCTGCACAGTGGTGAATCCATCTATTCTATTCTAAGCCTCCTCCGGCAGTCCTTTTGACCCACTTGCCCTGTAACCAAAGATGGGCATCATTGACAAAAGCGGCCTCATTAAATAATGGCCACTGTTAAATGGGCCACGGTAACTGGGTCAATAGGGATGGTATTGTCACATGGAACATCACCAAACATTATTCATGTATCGTCCCAGTACGTCCAGTGGAGTATCATATTGACTACATAACCACAGAACTGTGAGGAGAGATTGAGTATGTTTGCCTTATATCCCCTAGAACGTGGGGGACTCAGAAATGATAACATTGAAAAATATATTATTCTTAAAAAGGCTGAATATGTTTCTTCATGGGAAGATGTTTAAAAATGGACAGGCAAGCAGAACGCTGTTGCCAGTAATCAGACACGTCCTGAATATTTATAGTGCTGCTTTTAACCAGCTCACAGGGAAGAAATGGACACAATATATAGGTATCAGGCATTTAAGATGATGTTCATACCTGGAAGCTGTTTGCTAACAGCACCTCCTTTGCTGCAGGCAGCGTGAAGTAGTGGGCCATGGTTTGCTGACAAATTAATGATGAGTTTAATGTTCTTGGTATTAGCGTGCAAATCGTCCATATCGTGCAAATTTGTGAAGGGGAGAGAAATGCTGTGAACCATGACAATCTGCCGGATGATTTGACCCACTCCATCATTAGGCTTGTGCAAGAAACAGTTCAACCCCCAATCTTCGAAGAATTGCTGCACTTGCGCACTAGTTCCTCACCAAACTCCACTGTAGAATGTTGGGACTGATGTTTATTAGGCAGATTTTATTTTCCTGCACAAACCTTTCCTGTCCCCAAATGAGAACAATTAACACTAGGACATCTCATTAATCCAAGTACTTAACTATTCTCAGAATTTTAATAATTGACAAGTTGCATTTTTAGATTTTTTTCTCAATTCACTTTCTGGCCTCTTTTCATCATTTATTAATTTATCATTTATGGCCAGCCAGTGACGTTCATGTCCCACAAATGAATAAAACAAAATCTAGTTGTTTGTTCTCACTCCACCTTTTGTACTTGGTTTGATTCACTCACCCTATTTAGACGGCACGGTGACACAGTAGTTAGCACTGCTGCCTCACAGTGCTCGGGACCCGGGTTCGATTCTGGTCTCGGGTGACTGTGACCTCCATTCTCCCGTGTCTGCGTGGGTTTCCTCCGGTGCTCCAGTTTCTTCCCACACTCCACAGATGTGCAGGTTAGGTGGATTGACCGTGCTAAATAGCCCCTTAGTGTTAGTGGGATTAGTATAGTAAATGCATGAGATTACAGGGATAGGGTCTGGATGGGATTGTTGTCGGTGCAGACTCAATGGGCCGAATGGCCTCCTTCTGTGATGTAGGGATTCAATGATTCGATTTACTGTCCTTCCTATCTATTCCTCAATCATTATATCTTATTGATAATGGAGATAATTTGTTAAGCCTAACATGCATCGGGTTTTAAAGTTTATTTATTAGTCACCAGTAGGTTTATATTAACATTGCAATGCAGTGATTGTAAAAATCCCCTACTTGCCACACTCTGGCACCTGCTGGGATACACTGAGGGAGAATTTAGCATGACCAATGCACCTAACCAGCACATCCTTCCGATCCTGCTGCTCTCATGTACTATTACCATTTGAATTCCAGCAGTTTGCAGTGCCAAATCTTTTTGAGTTGGAGGGTCAGGGAAGATGTCCTTGTCATGCAGTACACTGCTGAATGCCCCACTGCAGTTGATTCTGGGCCAGTGTTTCAGAACAAATCCCCAGGTATAGCACACAGTTGTAAAGGGAGGCATTCTTGACTAAATAACTGGCAGAAAGAATTGACTACCTGACAATTACCTGTGGAAAGTTAAAAGTAATGTCACTATCATTCCAGATGTCCATAGTCTGCTCTCCCCTTTGAGAGTAAAAGTTGAAGTTATTTATTAGTCACAAGTCAGCTTACATTAACACTGCGATGAAGTTACTGTGAAATCCCCCTAGTTGCCACACTCCGGCACCTGTTCGGATCAGTGCACCTAACCAGCACGTCCTGATGTCTTGCTGATGGAGGCTCCCACAACCTCAGTTGCACTCCGACTTAGATTCCGCAGGGGGCCGGTTAGCTTGGTAGGCTGCACGGCTGGTTAGTGATGCCGACAGCACAGGTTCGATTCCCGCACCACCTGAGGTTGTTCATGATCTTCAGGTTAAATCACTGCCAGTCAACTAAACCAAACCACCATCACCACCCACCCCCCACACACCACCACGGGAATGGCATGGTGGCACAATGGTTAGGCAGCGCCAGGCACCCGGATTGAGTCCTAGATTGGGTCACTGTCTGCGTGAAGTTTGCACATTCTCCCCGTGTCTGCGTGGGTTTCCTTTGGCTGCTCCGGTTTCCTCCCACAGAGATTCTCCCCCTTCAGCGGGGCAGAATCTCTGCAGTAGGGAGAGGAATAGAGTTATGTTGCAACACCGGCCAGCGCTGGAAAGAAAGTTTGTGCTGATTAGGAGGAGAGAGGTGACATTGGGTCTGGCAGTACAAGTACTCTGCACCCTAATCATCTTCTCTCAGTATTGCAGACAATGAGCAAGTTCACCTCCTTCACTTTGCCAGTGTTAACTGCTCCATGTACCACGGCAGCTGTCCTTGTGGACTCTGAGTGGGACGATGGGCTTCTTTATGAATTATGGCTTCATGTCATTCACTTGCACTCACTAGGAACCATATTAAAGCCATCCACACATATTTCACACGCTGCCCTCGCAGCTGAGAATGACACAGGAAATGTTTCATCCCACAAGTCTGACATTGATTAATTTCAAGTCCTCAAACTGAAGGACACCTCCATAAACCATCGTATTGGAAGTAGTTTTATGCTCACTCAAAGGCCGAAGGGCACATTTTAAATCTCTCCGGAATCTTCCACGGTTTTACAGGATGTAATAGGACTGATTGTTTCAAACTCCAGTAGGATTATTGTTTCGGGTTGGTTCATTCAAAATGTATCTGACATATGTCGCCAAGACTCTCGAATTGACATGTATTGACCGCGGGCTAATCCCGTTCCCTGGGGCTCAAGACTGGATGTTTCCCGCTGGAGCTGTGAATGGGGCAGCAGTCAGCACTCTCCCCCATAAGGAATAAGCACACTTGACAAGGTTTTTTTCAGACGTAAGGGAAATATCAGAAGGCTGGAACCAGTATGGAGACGAT
Organism: Sphyrna mokarran; assembly: GCA_024679065.1. Classification (NCBI taxonomy): domain Eukaryota; kingdom Metazoa; phylum Chordata; class Chondrichthyes; order Carcharhiniformes; family Carcharhinidae; genus Sphyrna; species Sphyrna mokarran. The sequence continues at coordinate 19,119,465 of JAGIQG010000007.1, read as the reverse complement.
CACAAGGTTAATCCATTGTGTCAGGGGTCAAAGTGCGAAGGGCAGATGGTTTCCTCTGACACAAAAATGAGGCAATCGGAAAGAGCTGTAGAAATTACTAAATGGATTCCTATTTGAAGGCTAAGGGAGGTGAGGACACAGTGTTATTGTCACTGGACTAGTAATCCACGGTAATAATCTGGGGACCTGGGTTCGAATCCCACCATGGCAGGTGGTGAAATTTGAATTCAATAAAAATCTGGAATTAAAAGTCTAATGGTTACCATGAAACCACTGTTGATTTAAAAACCCATCTGGTTCATTAATGTCTTTTAGGAAAGAAAATCTGTTCTTATCTGGTCTAACCTACATGTGATTCCAGAGCCACAGTAATGTGGTTGACTCTTAAGTATTCACTGAGATGGTCAACAAATGCCAGTGACATCCCATGAATGAATAATAAAAAGAAATAGGTACATATTGGTGAAATTAGTTGTTAAACACAGGAAGCACTTATCCATCCAAAATTCCTATATGGAATTGTCTGTCAGATTACTAAAGTAAAAAGTATCACAACACCAGATTAAAGTCCGACAGGTTTATTTGATAGCAAATGCCACAAGTTTTTGGAACACTGTCCCTTCGTCAGGTGAGTGAAACAACATTCAGAAAGCTTGTGGTGTTTATCATCAGATAAAGCTGCTGGACCTTAACCTGGTGTTGTGAGACTTCTTACTGTGTTTACCCCAGCCCAATGCTGGCATCTCCACATCAAGATTACCAAAGCACAGATGTTTCCCAATTCCACGGAGGTGAATTTGAATCATAGAATCCCCACAGTGCAGAAGGAGGTTATTTGACCCATCGAGACTGCACTGACAACAATCCCACCCGGGGTCTATCCCTGTATTTATCCCTTATATTTAAGATGCTAATTCCATTGAGGTTAAGGGGCAAGTTGGCATGGCCATTCAACCTAATCCGCACATTTCTGGAGTGTGGGGGGAAACCGGGCAGGAGCAGAAAAAAAAAGAAAAATTCTCACATTGGGTGGTCACCCTGATACATTGACACATCCAAGCGACCTTGCCGGAGGCATAGCAGCTACCTGTTTGGCAGCAGTGTGTAACTATTTCTGATCAGTCATATGCCCATTTAGGAGATAAATCTGTGATACCTCCCTCTGAGTCCACAACCCAGCAGATGCCCGAAAGCAACCTCCAGGCAGCAGGTCGGGAGGTGCTTGGAGGGGCTCCCTCTCCACATTGGGTGGCAATGGGCAGCTGTGGCCAAACTCATTTTTAAATGCATTCTCAGAGGCAGCTTCCATCCTGAGATACCCTCGTGTTCTCCGATCTACCTTGGCAGCAACCTCTCCTCCCACTGGGCTGCTAACAGCCTCAGGCACGTCAATGGGCTTTGCTTCCCATTTGTCCAGAATGGATAGGCTCTGGGAGGCAACCTGGGAAGATTTCACAGCCAGGCAGTACTTATTTACCATTGGGATTGGCTTCTGTCCCTGATGCCTGATTATTGTCTAAGAGGAGAATATCCTATTCAAAAACTCTGGGAGCCACTGGTGAGGCCAGCATGGTGCTAGGAGAAGCCTAGTTTTTGCGGAAGGATAGAATGAATTGCTTCCTCCATCTGGGAAGCAATCTCAAATCTTAAACAAACTGTTTTCCAGTAGAACAGGGACAACGCTGTCACTTCAGTGGCTGAGAGCAGTAGCTGGTGGTGAGGGGTGGGGGGTTGTCGGAGGAGGGATTTGAGTATGGTGGGGTAGGGGGGAGCTACTCTAATCACAGTTGTTACAAATACATTTGAATCAAAATTAAAAGATCCGTCATATAAAGTCATGATGTGGAGTTCCAGCGTTGGACCGGGGCAGGCACAGACAATTCCTACCTCTTTAACCTGTGTTTAACCTCTCTCCACTCACACTGTCTGCTCTTGTAAAGATTTGATTATCTATTAAGACTCACATTCCAACCATTATCTTGTAATTGAGATTGTGTCTATATATGCCCTATTTGTGAACCAAATCCTGCACTCACCTGATGAAGGGGCAGCGCTCTGAAAGCTTGTACTGTCAGATAAGCCTGGTATTGTGAGACTATTTACCGTGCCAACACATAAAGACTGGCTAATACAAGTGTTTCAATGCAATTTCAGCTGTAATCTTCCTATTCCTTCACACAACTAATAAATGGAGAAGCAAGAAACATCCATCATTCACTCCTGGTTGGGGCCTAATCATCACATAGAAAGTAGGAACAGGAGTAGGCCACTCAGCCCAATGAGCTGCTTTGCCGTAGATTTTGATCATAGCTGATCAGCAAATTCAATAAATATCCTGACCTAACCTTCCCCCCCACCCCGCATAACTCTTGATCCCTTTAGCTCCAAAAACTATATCTAATTTCCTCTTGAAATCACAACATACTTTTCTATAAATGGTTTGAATGGCGGCACAGTGGTTCGCACTACTGCCTCACAACGGCAGGGACCCGAGTTCGACTCCTGGCTTGGGTCACTGTTTGTGCGGAGTCTGCACATTCTTCCCCTGACTACATGGGTTTCCTCTGATTTTCTCCAATTGTCCTTAAGACGTGCTGGTTAAGTGCATTGGCCATGTTAAATTCTCCCTCAATGTACCCGAACAGGGTGCTGGAGTGTGGTGAACTAGGGGATTTTCACAGTAACTTCACTGCAGTGTTAATGTAAGCCTACTTGTGACACTAATTTTAAAAAAAAGTTTGTTAATTGATCTCAATTTTGACTAAAATAAAGCAAAAAAAAAGGGTAGTTTATATTTCCCTCAAGTTCCAAAGATGTAAATTTGTAACAGCGATAACGAAAGCTGATGTCACCACGACAATTAGCAGATAACCAACTGGTTGGAATTTATTCGGGTGACTTGTATTTATCTGATAGTGCAGAATCTTAATCATTCTGATCAATTAGAGTCAATCATCATTCAATTAACATAATGGGGCCCACGTACTGAATAGAAACATAGACCAAGTGCCATTCAAACAGCAAAGGATTGAAGTGTGGGTACTGAAGTGCTCAGATTCAACGTATGAGGAGAGGTATTGGGTTGACATTCCTGATATAATGGGAGCGCTGCTAACTGAGAATCATATTAAAAGGAAGTTTCACCACTTACCCTTATATTAGCTAACCCGACACAGACCTGGATGGCACGTCTGATCATTAACCTGTCAGAACAGTTGAATTTTCACCCCAGTCAAGGCAATGTTTCGGAATGATTTGGCTGAAAAGAGTTACTGTAATGTTAATTGTCCTTTTTCATGCCATTGATCTTTGGATTTTTTTAAAAAATTAAACAGTGACTCCTGATGGCTTATTCAGGGGGAACTGGTTGGAAAGAGTTATTGAATCCGAGAGTGTGAAAAAGCCGAATTAACATCACTTGGTATCCCCGTTAACCTCGAGGGCCTTAGTGAAGATAGAACAGCCTGTTGTGAATGAATTCAACTCCTTCACCGTGCTGGCTTCAGTAGCTCTTCAAATGTCTGAGATATAAATGCATGAGTTTTCCCCGTTAAATATTCAGCAGCGAGAAAACACAATGCAATTAACATCAAAGAACAAAGTTCAAGTCACTCAGCATTCTTTATAACTGTTTCATTTTAATTGGGGCTCTGAGTTTGGGGCTGGCTCTTTAATTCCTATTTACATCACCAGCATTAGTGATGCTCACCATCAGGCAATAGTTTGAGCTGTCTTTGAGGAACATTCTCAACTCTGTGGGACATTTGTTTACTGGCTCGATTCCTGAACCAATGTGAATGATCTAATCACGATATGTTTTGAATTTTGAAGACTGGTTGGGTAATTTTAGTTTGTTTTGTCGTTGTGTTTTGGTTATGGGTCTAAGCAAGTCATCCGAATCAGATTGAACAATAGAAAGGGTACAGTACATAAGGAGGCCGTTCAGCCCACCTTAACCAATTCAGCCCGAGGACACCCTTTCTAATCCTACCTTCCTGCACATGGCCCATAGTCCTGTAGCTTACAGCACTTGAGGTGCAGATCCAGGTACTTTTTAAAAGAGTTTAGGATCTCTATCTCCACCACCGATTGAGGCGGTGAATCCCAGACACCTGTCACCTGCTGCATAAAAAAGTTCTTCCTCTTCCCCCATCTATACCTACTGCCACTTATCTTGAATCTATGTTCCCTTGTGCATACTCCACCAACAAAAAGAATGCCATGGTCTCCATTCCATCTCTTCCCCTCATAATTTTGTACACCTCTATCAAGTCACCCCTCTCAGCCTTCTTTGTTCCAAGGAAAATAACCCCAACTAATCCAATCCCCCCTCTTAGCTACATTTTCCTAGCCCTGGCAACATTCTTGTAAACCTCCTCTGCACTCTCTCCAGAGCCCTTTCTACAGACAATATGGCAGAACTGCACTCCATACTCCATTCACCAGTGTTTTATACAATTCCAACATTATATGTAAGTTAACTCTTTGACTGTTAAGAAGTATTGACAATATGTTGCAGTAGGCATAAGTTTGGATCTGTCTATTGATGTTGAAATTAACATTGAATTGGCTTGCTATTAACACGGCTCTGTCCTACACTAAGCTGACCCTGGGAATGTGTCATGCGCTCTTGTACATCACTATGTCTGCTGTACTATGCTCCGACTACATTAACCTTAAGGCCAGACACGAAGGCTGGAATTCTCCCATCCTGCTCACCACTGGAATTCTAACGACGCGGGAACCAGGGTGGAAAGGGCTGGTGGACATACTATGTACAAATCCATTGAAATAGAGTGGGGATCTTACATTTTCAAGCGAGCGTGGCCGGAGAATTCAGCTGGAAAAGTGAGCAACATGTGCCCATGAAATGCTAACCCAGCAAAATTCATTCAGGAGCCACGTTGGGTGATGGGGCAAAACTGAATCGGCTGCCAGCGATTAACCTCCCACATGTTTATTTCCATGGGCAAAACTATCCTCTGTGTCTTTAAGATCAGAGCAAAGAAGAAAAATAAACCTGTAAAGTGTAAGATATTTTTCAAAGGTTTGAAGTTCCATTTAGCAAGCTTACTTTTAGTTGATTCATCTCCACGTCCTTTGAAAATCTGGGTGAAAAGCACTTGTTCACAAATATTCAGGATGAATATATATATAGAGAGAGAGAGAACAGTACTTTCAGCAGGAGGGCGGTAAACTGAGGCTGCCAATCCTTTTTCTAAAAAGGCACAAAATAGAATATGAGACTCAAATGGATTTAAAAAGGATTGCACCGAGATGGGGCTGCTTTGAAAGTCTATGGCTGATCCATTCTGTATGAAATGCCTTTGTTACTGCGCTGATAGTTATTCCTTCCACAACAGCAAACGGCTTAAAGAAGATCAATTTCTGATGGTTTGCTCATTATTCGCAGCTGAATAGATGTTAAAGCAACCACTTACTGCCTTGATTGATGAAATGACCTCTGCTGGCCATCGTTTTACCTACACCCTCATCCTGGGAGAAGAATAAAAAACACATTAGGAATTTGACACCGCAACATCAAGTAACGACTCGGTTATTAGGGAAAACGTTCAACTGCTCCACTTACCTGAGTAGAAACAAAAGGTCTGAATATGTATTAGCAATAATGCCAGAATTTATTGCCTCACACTACATCCTATACATCTGATTCCAGGTTTCACAAAAATGCAATATCGGAAGCCTGACAGTGCATAAATCAAAAGGGTTTACTGGATAATGATGCAATCTTGTTTCATCCCCACAGCTTTTTTTTATATATATCGCTTCATTTTCCTTTTCACTCTCTCCAAAACAGATCTTCTACAATGGCATCGGTTCCTTTGACCCTGAGATTGACTTATCCAACCAAAGTGGGCGCGTATTCAAGTTGGGAAATGAGACCCACCACTTATTCGTTGGCCTGCACCCAGGGACCACATACTCATTCACGGTCAGGGCCAGCACTGTCAAAGGCTATGGACCCCCCGTCACCAAGCAGTTCACTACAAAGATATCAGGTATTGTTTTCTGGCACCTTCGTCCAATGCTGTGTGCTAATCATTCGCTTCAGGAATATTTTTGTGTAAGGTAGGGGAAAAGGTTATTTCCTCAGAGAATCCCATTAGCGCAGGAGGAGGCCATTCAGCCCATCGAGTTTGCACCGATCACATTCCTACACAAGCTCCTATTCCCCTAATTCCATCTGTTTGTCCGGCTAATCTACCCGGCAGTAGGGTCAATTTAGCATGGCCATATCCCTCTATACCAATCTTACCCATGTCACAGTCTAAATGCTTTTTAAAAGACAAAATTGTACCCGCTTCTATTACTGGCCATTGTTTCTTGCATGATATATGGACAAAACATACCGTTCATATAATACATAGTGGAGAAGGAAAGGAGAGGGTGCAAAATGTAGTGTTACAGTCATAGTTAAGGTGTAGAGAAAGATCAACTTAATGCAAAGTAGGCATATGAGGTAATGTAAGGTAGATAGATGTCTGACTGGACAAATATACAATTCAGATTTATTCAGACAGTTGATAAAAGTATGGAATTCTTTGGGCATGCTGGTCTAAAAGCCGGAAATTCCTGCCTGACTGTCAATGGGGTTCCACATTGTCCACAATTCCAGTGGTGGACGGGATGGGAGAATTCCGGCCAGAGTGTTTGAAAGAATTGATATGAGCTTGCCAAGGTATTACCATATAGTGAATAGCAATGGTACACATTTAGAGAAGATGCTTCCACCCCTGGGGAGAGCAGAACTGGGGGTCATAAATATTAGAGGGTCAGTACCAAATCCAGTGGGTAACTGAGGATAAAATTCACTACACAAGAGAACGGTTAGAATGTGGAATTTACTGCAGGGATCAGTTGAAGCATGTAGCACAGAACACACATAAGGGGAAGTTAGATAAACACCTGAGGGAAAAATAAATAACAGGTTATACTGACAGGGTTAGACAAGAAGAGTCAAAAGGACGCTTGTGTGGAGCATAAATACTGGCATGGACCGGTCGGATGTGTTTCTGAGCTGTAAATTCAGGGTAATTGTGTGTAAAGAGAGATGAGAATCTCTGTCAGACTGACTGATCCTTTTACACACACTGAGTTGCTACTTAAGGCTGCAGATTCAAAGGCAGCTATTCTGCTGCAATTTCCTAAAACACTTGCGATCAAGTATATTCAGAGATAGTTCGAAGCTCTTTGTGTGTGTGTGTTAACATTGGAAATATGCTCGCTTCTTTGATATAGAGTGGACGATTCCCAGCCCTAGGAGAGGGAATTGGAGGCAGGATGGGGATGGGGAGTGAGTGGAGTTTTTGGAGAGGGGGGAGGGGTGGCAAAGAAACAATAATATTTGAATATCTTGGAATTTTTTTTTTAAACTTGTGTTGGCCTGGCTTCCTAACTTGTCCCTACATTTAGTCACTTCTCCGCACACATGGGGCAGAATTTTCCTCTGCTGTCCGCCACTGGAATCGGAGTGGGCAGGACAGGACCATGCAAAGGTCAGTTGACCTCCGGTGGTCTTGGGGGCAGATTTTGCTGGAAAATCCCACCTATGGTCTTCATGTTCAGATGGTAATCCACCCTGCATTGGGGGGGGAAGAAGCTAATTAAGGTCATTACAACGCTGTCATTTTTCTAGGGCAATGAAAGTTTGCCAGAGGCATGTGGATACCACACTCTGTCTGTCAGCACTCTGTCACAGGAGGCAAATGCACAGCAAGAGGGCAAGGCACCATGCAATGAATGTGTGGAGTTCTTTTTAAATGTGTGGATAATAGAAGACTCACAGACAACATGCTTTCAAATGGAAGTGTTTCCCATGAACCTCATCAAAGAGTCGCTACAGTGCAGAAGGAGGCTATTTGGCCCACCGAGACTGCACCAACAACAAACCCACCCAGGCCCCATTTATCCAACTAATCCCCCTGACACTAGCATGGCCAATCGACCTAACCCACACATCTTTGGACTGTGGGAGGAGATCAGAGCACCCACACAGACGCGGGGAGAATGAGTGGCCTACTTCTGCTCCTACATCTTATGGTCTAAGAGGTGTGAGAGCATGAGGTGCCCTAGAACAAATAAATTAGTGAAAAATTGACAAAGCAAAGGTTGATCAGCAGTATTTGCGGAATGGTCCAGATTCCGCTGTTGAGTTCAGCCACCATTTCTATATAAAGTACGACGGGGATTACTGATAGTCCATCATCTTGGCAAATTCACGTCAGTCTTTTCTTAAACTGCTTTGAGGGAGGATGTTTATGAAAAAAAATGACATAACTGGAACAATCCCTTAAACGAAAGAGTGAATCAATGATTAAGTGGCTGCAATTATTCATTCACATGACACTTGCTATTTTGCAACTTGGGTCCATGGCCATCAAGATAGCTCCATATTTCAATTGATGTCAAACAATAAAGCAAGTCAGGTGTAGAGACGCACAACCATACTCCTTTAATCAGGAGTTGTTCAGTTACTTGCCGTAATGCAGTACATTTTTACTAATGAAGCATCTTCATAAAATCCCTACAATGCAGAGAGAGATCATTCAGCCCATTAGGTTTGCATTAAAAAATATCTCACCCCCATATATTTATCCTGCTAGCCTACATATCCCAGGATACCAAGAGGCAATTTAGCATTGCCAATCCACCTAACCCGCACATCTTTGAACTGTGGGAGGAAACCCACACAGACACAGGGAGAATGTGCAAACTCCACACTGTCAGCTGAGGCTGGGATTGAACCCAAGTCCTCAGTGCTATGAGGCAGCAATGCTGACTGCTGTGCTACTGTGTTCAGTATTGCAAATTTGAAAATTTACCTGGACTTTTTTAACTGGGCAAAGAAACAAAAAGACAATCTGAGTATTTCAGCCAATTCTTACTGACTCATTGCCATCAATTTTGTAGACAAGCAGCCAAAACAGAGGTTGTGGATCATTAGGAGAGTAACAGAGGCTGAAGCTCTCTTACCTGCGGCAAAACAGACGATGACGATGAGAGTCTAACCAGTCGCTTTGGAGTGTGTGTTACAGAGAATAGTCATTGGACTGGAACATGTTACAGGGAATATCCATTAGTTTGCAATGTGTTACAGAGAATAACAATTGGTTTTGGTAGCCGACATTGCGAACATTTAGCATGGAGTGTGTTTTAATGCTTCTGTAACAAATTACCGCAAGCAGATTTTAAATCACTCAGGCCCCTTCCACTGAAAATTTATAATGGTATTTCCAAATTCGAATTGCATCATTGAGCAGAAGGCATGTTCATATAATATTGTGAACTTTAGCAGTTTGTAGAATATTTCAAAATCCAGCAACCTTCAATCGACGGTGTCTCATTTCCGAGTTTTTAATTTGCAATTTCCCGATGTTTACCCTGTTTTATTTTATCCAGTCACAGTCACAGGCTTGGGGATTATAATGGCCAAGTCACTGCATGTAGCTTTGCTTGCTGTTCAGTCCTGATTGTGAGGTATAGTGAGAATGTCGATGAGCTGTTTTTATGTTTGAAAAGATTACGCAGTCAAAAGACTTGACAATATCTTGTTGTCCCTCTTGTAGCACCATCCATGCCAGCCTATGATTATGATGCACCATTGAACCAGACTGACAGCACAGTGACTGTTCTACTGAAGCCTGCCCAGAGCAGAGGAGCCCCCGTCAGGTAGTTTAATTGGGATGACAGCGGCTGAGAGTTGTCTTTGCTTCTGATCTTTGATGTTGAATGCTGTACTGGCTGTGGGTGGGGGAAGAGATTTCTTCATATGTTTTCAACTAAACGAGTCTAACTAATCAAAGTGGATCAAAATGTTTGCGACGTGAATGCTGATGCTAATGCCTTCTTTGTGCTCCCATTGAGAAACGTGTCCTATAGTTTGACAAAGCTTTGAATCCAGCTTGCCGTCTTGATTTCTGAAACAGCAAGTACTAAAAACGTAAGAGGCTTGTGTTGAAGCCTTGTGTCTGCAATGTGGGATATTGTAACTTAATGATTATGTTACTGGACTCGTAACATAGATCAAATCTCCAGAGCCATAAGGAAAAATTTCATTGGCTTCCACCAGCATGTTTGCAAGTTGGGGTGGCGATGGCAGCAGTGTAACGGTGTGATCTTTCTGTCACCCTTCCACCCATCCACCCGCACAGAACCATACACAGTTTCATGGATGAAGTGGCAAGAAAGGCTTAGGGAAGCCCACACTTGCCTCACCTGGGTTCCTTAAGTGGCCTCAACTTGAGACTAACAGGAGGAAGTCAGGAACAAGGCAGTATCCGCACTATCTTCACAACCTCATGCATTTGTTGCAATTTTTTCCCATAGTCTGAGAGACGTGCTGGTTAGGTGCATTGGCCATGTTAAATTCTCCCTCAGTGTGCCCAAAAAGGGGCCGAAATGTGGCAACCACAGGATTTTCACAGTACCTTCATTGCAGTTTTAATGTAAGCCTATTTGCGACTAACAAATATATAGATTGACAATGGCCAATCCTTCTAACCTGCACACCTTTGGACAAGGTGAGGAAACCCACAGGGAGAAAGTGCAAACTCCACACAGACAGTGACCCAAGCCAGGATTTGAACCCGGATCCCTGTGAGGTGGCAATGCTAACCACTGTGCCACCGTGCCACCCCAGGTGGATTCATTCCATTCTATTTGCAAGAGATCAGGGATAGAGTGCACACTATTCAATTTTGTTGGATGTCTTCCTTTGGTGAACCTTTGCTGGTGTCAATCATTGAGGATTTGCCACCATTAAGTGCTGCATGCAAAGCGGTCAAATGGCATTATGGGTTGTTGTTCCTGGCACTGGTGCCTGTTGATTAAATTATATATATTTTATGTTTAATAATGTCCCTGGAGATGACTGATATTTGGAAAGCCTGCTTTCCAATTCAATGTTTAGTGGATAATTGGAGAGGAAGTGAGCGGTATCTAAAATAACAGTTGGGGGCACATGGCAGGAATCTATTTATTTGTTTACAATATGGAAAGCAAACATTAGACAGTCATCAACGCTAACACTTGGAAAACTGAATTTGGAATTGATTTACATATTTTAAGACTGCATTCTGTTATAATCTGCTTAGAAATAATCTGCAACTTTTAAGAAAGTGTCTGCATTAAATTATTTCTTCCCTCAAACCTATCTCAGAATGTTGACACTCTTGGGGGTCTAATTTTGAAGTCTCCTGTGTTATACTACAGATTATTATTGGTCCCTAGCCTGACCATCCACTTATTTATTTCAATGTTCAGGCAAATTTGTTGCCTGTCCATTGAGCAATATTCATTTCTGGTGTAAGAGTGAATCTGCTAACTTAGAGCCATAGGCTGAAATCTTACCACCTTACCTGCCCCAGGATCACAGCATTCTCTGTTGACCTCGAGTGGGATCTTACGAGCTTCAGGCAGGAGAGGTTGTATAATACAGTCGAATAGATTCATAGAGTCACAAAGCAATACAGTATGGAAAAAGACCCTTTGGCCCAACCGGTCCATGCAGACCATCGTGCCCTCCCAGCTAGTCCCAATTGCCCACGTTTGACCAATATCCCTCTAATCCTTTCCCATCCTTTTTAAATATTGCTATTGTACCTGCTTCAACCACTTCCTCTGGTATCTCATTCTATACATGCATGAAGACATTGCCCCTCAGACCTCTTTTAAATCACTCACCTTAAACCTATGCCCTCTGGTTTTCAATTCTCGTACCCGGGAAAAAGACTATGGCCAGAATTTTACCGTCCTGCCGCCACAGCAATCGAAGTGAGCGAGCAGCGGCACCATGGAAAGGCCTGATGACATTGGGCAAGATTCTACAGTTTTAGGATGAGCGAGGCCTTAAATCCCACCCTATGTGCATTCATCCTGTCTGTGCCCCCCATAATTTTATACACCTCAATAAAGTCATTCTCATTCTCAACACATTCCATTGATTAAAGCCCTAGCTTGGCCAACAGCTTCCTAAAACCCAGGCCCACTAGCCCTGGCAACATTCTCATAAATCTTCTTTGTACTGTTTCCAGTTTATCAGTGGTCTTTCTTCACAGATAGAGCTTTCTTTAATCTATCCCAAAGATGTTGGTGTGGCTGGTAACGCCAGCATTTATCGCCCAGCCCTAATTACCTTTGAGAAGGTGATGGTGAGTTGCCTTCTTGAACTGCTGCAGTGCCTGTGGTGTACATACCACCAAGTAGCAAGTCTCACAACACTAGGTTAAAGCCCAGCAGGTTTATTTGTAGCACATGCTATTAGCTTTCGGAACTGGCTGTTCCTTTGTTAGGTGGGTGGGAGTTCAGAAGTATATCAGTGTTGCCATGTTATTGCAACCGCAAAGCCAATGGAGAACATCAGATCAAACATAGAACATAGAACACTACAGCACAAACAGGCCCTTCGGCCCACAAGTTGTGCTGATCATATCTATACCTACCAGGCCATACAACTATCTGTAACTCCCAATCCCATTATTAGCTGATGATACAAAGGTTGGTGGTGTTGTGGATAGCCTGGAGGGATGTCTGAAGTTGCAGCGAGACATTGATAGGATGCAAGACTGGGCGGAGAAGTGGCAGATGGACTTCAACGCGGATAAATGTGTGGTGGTCCATTTTGGCAGGACTAATGGGATGAAGGAGTATAATATCAAGGATAGGAGACTTGGCAGTGTTGAAGAGCAAAAGGATCTTGGGCTTTGGGTTCATAAGTCTCTTAAATCTGCCCCGCAAGTGGAGGATGTGGTCAAGAAGGCATATGGTGTACTGGCCTTCATTAATAGAGGAAATTAAACATATTTAACATAGAACATAGAACATAGAACAATACAGCACAGAACAGGCCCTTCGGCCTTCGATGTTGTGCCGACCAAAATAAAAAGCAATGCCCCACCTAACTAAACCATTCCCTTCTCATCCATATACTTATCAACTAACCTCTTAAACGCCACCAAACTTGGCGCATCTACAACAGCTGCAGGCAGGGCATTCCACTCCCTAATCACTCTTTGAGTAAAGAACCTACCTCTGATATCCGTCTATAACTCATACCCCTTAATTTAAAGCTGTGTCCCCTCGTGCTAGCTTTCTCCATCCTAGGAAAAAGGCTATCACTGTCCACCCTATCTAAACCTCTAATCATCTTATATGCTTCAATAAGATCCCCTCTTAGCAGCCTCCTTTCTAACGAAAACAACCTCAAATCCTTCAACCTCTCGTCATAGGACCTGCCCTCCATACCAGGCAACATCCTGGTAAACCTCCTCTGTACCCTCTCCAATGCCTCCACATCTTTCTTATAATGCGGGGACCAGAACTGCACACAATAATCCAAGTGCGGCCGCACTAGAGTTTTGTACAGTTGCAACATGACGTTGCGGCTCCTAAATTCAATCCCCCTACCAATAAAAGCTAAGACTCCATAGCCTTCTTAACAACCTTATCGACTTGACTGCCTACTTTCAGGGATCTATGCACAAATACACCAAGATCCCTCTGTTCATCAACACTATTAAGAATCCTACCATTATCCCTATACTCTACACATTTATTATTCCTGCCAAAGTGCATTACCTCACACTTTTCCACATTAAACTCCATTTGCCACCTCTCGGCCCAGCTCTGCAACTTGTCCAATCACTCTGTAAACTATAACACCCCTCTTCACTATCTACCACTCCACCAACTTTAGTGTCATCTGCAAATTTACTGATCCATCCCTCAATACCCTCATCCAGATCATTTATAAAAATTACAAACAGCAGGGGCCCCAAAACATACCCCTGAGGCACACCACTCGTCACCGAACTCCACGATGAATATCTCCCATCAACCACCACCCTCTGTCTTCTATCTGCCAGCCAATTTCTAATCCAATTAGCTAAATCACCCTCTATTCCACACATCTGCATTTTCTGTAGAAGTCTTCCATGGGCCACCTTATCAAAAGCCTTATTTGGTCATTTTACTGAAATAGTATTGTAACCAATCCTGGCATCATATCATTAGTCAAATTGATAAATGTTGATTTAAATAAGCATTAAGTAATTCTAGAATCTATTGAAATAATCAAAGCTTGAACCAATTGTCATCTATGGGTTACTTTAACTAAATCAACTGTCAGATGGGATGGTCACCAGCAGGGCCCTAAATTCTAAATCTGATTTGCACCAAGTTAGCTGCAGCAACAGTTTAGGCCATTACACTTAGCTGTGGCATGACAGAATATTAAGGCAGAAATTACGTTCTGATTTACTGATTCAGAACTCCCACCCAACTGATGAAGGAACAGCCAGTTCCGAAAGCTAATGGTGCTTGTCGTAAATAAATCTGTTGGACCTTAACCTGGTGTTGTCAGACTCCTTACTGTGCTTACCGCAGTCCAACGCCAGCATCTCCACATTGTGTATGTACACCCACGGTGCTGTTAGGGGGGGGGGTTTTAGGGTCTTGACCCAGTGACAGTGAGAGAACGATGGGGATATGATACTGAAGCAGGATGGTGAGTGGTTTGGAGGGGAGCTTGCAGGTAATGGTGTTCCCATGTGTCTGCTGCCCTTGTCCTTTGAGACAGTGGAAGTCAAGAGTTTGGAAGACGATGTCAAAGGAATTTTGGTGAGATCTAGCAATGCACCTTGTAGACGGTATGTACTGCTGCCACTGTTCATCTGCTGTGGAGAGGATGAATTTTTAAGTTAGTGGACGGGGTGCTGATCAAACGGATTGCTTTGTCCTTGATGGTATTGAGCTTCTCGAGTATTGTTGGAACCAGACTGATCCAGGCACGTGGAGAGTTTTCCATCACACTTCTGAATAGCACCTTGAAGGCAGTCAAGGGGTGAGTTACTTACTACAGAATGTGCAAGTTCCACATAGACAGTTACCCGATCTGCTCCTGTCACCTAACTATATCATTTCTGCTAAGTTTCTGTTCAATGAAAACCCTTAAGATATTTATTATGGGAATTCAGCAACTGTACTCCCAGCAATTTGTTTTGATTTGATTTGATTTATTATTGGCACATGTATTGGGATACAGTTGCTCATTTAAGTTGTGAATATTTTTCCTCTCAACAGAGTCTGGAGCTCTCTTCCTCCAAAGGCAATGGAAGCAAAATCTTTGAATAATTTTCAGGCTGAGCTAGACAGATTCTTGATGAACAAGAGAGTAAAAGGTCATCAGGAATCATGAGGGTGAGGTTACCATCAGACCAGCCATGAACTTATTGAATGGCAATGGCAAAGCAGGCTCAAGGGGAGAGTGGTCTACTTGGGGCGGCACAGGGACACAGTTGGTAGCACAGCTGTCTTACAGTGCCAGGGATCTGGGTTCAGTTCCTGGTTTGGGTCACTGTGTGGAGTTTGCACGTTCTCCCAGTGTCTGTGAGTGTTTCCTCTGGGTGCTCCAGTTTCATCCCATAGTCCAAAGCTAGGTGCATTAGCGATGCTAAACTTTTATTTTATTTTGCTTTTTATTTTGGTCGGCACAACATCGAAGGCCGAAGGGCCTGTTCTGTGCTGTAATGTTCTATGTTCTATGTTCTAAACTCTCCCTTAGTGTACTCAAACAGGCACTGGAGTGTGGCAACTAGTGAATTTTCACATTAACTTCATTGCAGTGTGAATGAAAACCTGCTTAGAATCATAGAATCCTACAGTGCAGAAGAGGCCGTTCAGTCTATCAATTCTGCACTGATCAAAATCTCACCAAGGCACTATTTCCATAACCTCATGCATTTATCCTAACTAACTCCCCTGATATTAAGGGGCAATTTAGTATGGCCAATCCACCTGTCCTGCACATATTTGGACAGGAAACCAGAGCACCTAGAGAAAACCCTCGCAGACATGGGGAGAACATGCAGTCTTGTGGTTAAGTCAATCAACTTAAACCACATATCTTTGGAGTGTGGGAGGAAACAGGAGCACTATCCATTGTGATAGGATTTGAAAACGCAAAATTAGCTGAGTTTTTATATTAATAATACGGTAATAATACCACCAGGTCATCATCACCCCACAAAATTTGATTCATTCATTGGTGATCTGCTGTGATGTTAGAGTAAGAATCAAATCTCACATTTACCATAAACAACACCACAGGAGATCCTGTAGCTTGGTTATCATAAGATTTCTTTTCTAATATCGTATCAGATCACCAATCCACACTGATTGAATAAAGTACAGTGGCACAGTGGTTAGTACTGCTGCCTGACAGTGCTAGGGACTCAGGGCTCGATTCCTAATTTGGGTCACTGTCTGTGTGGACATTCTCCCTGTGTCTGCATGGGTTTCCTCTGGGTGCTCCGGTTTCCTGCCCCAGTCTGAAAGATGTGTGAGATAGGTCGATTGGCCATTCTAAATTGGCCCTCAATGTCAGGGGAAATAGCTAGGGTAAATGGTGTCGTGGGGATAGGGCCTGGGTGGGATTGTGGTCAGTGCAGACCTGATGGGCCAAATGGCCTCCTTCCACACTATGCGGAATCTGTGAAAGAACAGACAGGAGCGATCTCTGAAGCTGTGTTTGCCTCGCAATGCCGAGGGGATGATCACAACTCACTCACTCCCTGAGCCCCAGAGTGGATGCTTTCCTCTGCATTCCAACACGCCTCACTCCAGGTGCCTTTGCTCCTTTTGGCAGTTGCTATAGCGATCGCTCGTAATGAATACCAGGCAATTCGGAAGGAATGGGTAGATTGCAATGTCAGAGTGTGGGTGATGGTAAGGGAATCATTTCCTCCCAGGTTCCGTTGCAGTGATATAATAATCAGTCCCTTGCACCCATTATCTTTGATTACTAAAGTGTGCTCCGCAACAAAAGGAAGTGCCTGATCTATTATGCTGTCATCAATTAAAGGATGAAAGATGTCTCATTGCCAGAGTGTGTCATGGCCCACATAGCTCCGAAACAGCTTGATTCAGTTGATATGTGGTGACATTGTTATTGAAAGATTAACAATGCAATGTCGCCTGGAATTAGTGGGATTTAATCAGCAGGGGATTGCCGGAAAATTGCAGTGTTCCACTGTCTATTAACATGTAAAATGGACCTCCTTTTCGAGACCTATTTCTTTTTTCACTGAACCTTAGTGTTCGGCAAGGTGGAAGCAAGATCTGAGGGATGGGTTACTTTCCCACTACACAGAGCTGCTGAGGTCAGGTACAGTTCGGAAAATGCAGAGTAAATCTCCCTCAACCTGCACAATGTGTTTCAACCCCAGGTTCAAGTTTCATCTCATGAGCCATATCTCCACACCCTCTCCCACTGCCTATACCCGCAAAGGATGTTGCCAAGGAGTGAAATATAGGCCTGCATTTTCTTCGCCGTTCCCTGAAGTTTGCCAGTAACAGGAAATGGGATATGGGTTGAGATGTCATCCCACCGACTCCCAACTGTGCGCTGACACATCTGGAATTGCTCACCACAGGTGACAACTGACCCCCCACATCCCCGTATATGAAAAGGCAGATTTCTTTTATATTATTTACGGGTTGCGGGCATCGCTGGCTAGGCCAGCGCTTATTGCCCATCCCTATTTGCCTTTGAGAAGATGATAGTGAGTTATTTCCTTGAATTGCTGCAGCCCCTGTGATGTAGGTGCACCCTCAGTGCAGTTAGGAAGGGGGTTCAAGGATTTGACCCAGCAACAGTGAAGGAACAGTGATATATTTCCCAGTCAGCATGGTGAGAAGCTTGGAGGGGAACCTGTAAGTGTGGTGCTCCCATGGAACTTGCTGCCCTTGGTTAGGTTGATTGACCATGCTAAATTGTCCTTAGTGTCAAGGGAACTAGCTAGGAGTAAATACATGGGGTCATGGGGATAGGGTCTGGATGGGATTGTGGTTGGTGCAGGCTAGATGGGCTGAATGTCCTCCTTCTGCACTGCATGATTCTATGATTTTACTGTTGATAATAGCAGTCGTAGGTTTGGAATTAATGGAAAAAGATGAAGCCTGCCCTAAGGGGAGGGTGTTAAACTGGGGGTGGGCTAGATATAGCCAGATTAGGCAGGATCTTAAGGATACCGACTGGGATAAGCTGTTCGAGGGTAGGTCGACGCTGCACATGTGGGAATCTTTCAAGAGAAAACTAAAATTTTTGCAGGATAGACACGTGCCGGTAAGGAGAAAGGATGGGAAGGGTAGGATTAGAGAACCGTGGGTTACTAGGGATGTTGGGGACTTGGTCAGGAAGAAGCGGGAGGCGTACGTTAGATCCAGGCAATTGGGGACAGAGGCAGCGCTGGAAAAATGTAGAGAGTGTAGACGGGATCTTAAAAGGGGTGTCAGAAAGGCAAAAAGGGGCCACGAAATGGCCTTGGCAGGTAGGATTAAGGAAAATCCTAAGGCATTTTACTCCTATGTAAGAAGCAAAAGGATGGTTAGAGAGAAGATTGGACCTCTCAGGGACAGAGGAGGGGATCTATGCTTAGAGCCTGAGGGGATGGGGGAGATCCTGAATGAATACTTTGCGTCGGTATTCACGCGGGAGAGGGGCCTGATATCTGATGCCGGCTTTGAGGATTTTGAGGGCCCGTTAAAGGAAATTATCATTACGAGGGAAGAAGTGTTGGGGCTTTTAGGTAGCATAAAGACTTATAAAGCTCCGGGGCCTGATGGTATTTATCCCAGGCTGCTAAGGGAGGTGAGAGATGACATTGCTGGGCCTCTGACGCAAATCTTTGTCTCTTCTTTGGACACAGGGGAGGTCCCAGAGGACTGGAGGATTGCAAATGTAGTACCGTTTGTTTAAAAAGGGTCAGAGGGATAACCCAGGGAATTATAGGCCGGTGAGCTTGACTTCAGTTATAGGTAAGCTAATGGAGAGGATCCTCAGGGACAGGATGTATGAGCATCTGGAGCGCTGCGATCTGATCAGGGATACGCAGCATGGCTTCGTTAAGGGGAGGGCGTGCCTTACGAATCTAGTGGAATTTTTTGAAGAGGTGACAAAAACGGTTGATGAAGGACAAGCCGTTGATGTTGTCTACATGGATTTTAGTAAGGCGTTTGACAAGGTTCCCCATGGTAGGCTGATAAAAAAGGTGAAGGCGCATGGGATACAGGGCCAGGTATGTAGATGGGTTGAAAACTGGCTTGAGAGGAGGAGACAGCGGGTAGTAGTGGAAGGCTCTTTCTCCAACTGGAGGTCAGTCACTAGTGGTGTGCCACAGGGCTCAGTACTAGGACCTCTTCTATTTGTGATTTATATAAATGACTTTGAAGAGGGGGTAGGTGGTGTGATCAGCAAATTTGCTGATGACACTAAGATACTTGGATTGGCGGGGACTGAGGAGCAGTGCCAGGCAATACAACAGGACATAGATAGGCTGGTAGATTGGGCAGATAGATGGCAAATGGAATTTAATCCGGATAAATGCGAGGTGACGCATTTTGGCCGGAATACTGTAGAGGGGAGTTATAGGATAAAAGGTAAAACTATCCGGAGTATAGAGACGCAGAGAGACCTGGGGGTGCAGGTTCACAAGTTTCTGAAGGTATCAGTACAGGTGGAAAAGGTGATAAAGAAAGCGTATGGTATGTTAGCCTTCATAGGAAGGGGTATAGAATACAAGAGTAGGAGTTTGATGGTGCAAGTGTATAGAACGTTGGTTAGGCCTCACTTGGAGTACTGCGTCCAGTTCTGGTCGCCGTACTACCGGAAGGATGTGGAGTCCCTGGAGAGAGTGCAGAGGAGATTTACCAGGATGCTGCCTGGTACGGAAGGGCTGTCTTACGAGGAAAGGTTGAACGCACTGGGGTTGTTTTCCCTTGAAAGACGTTGGCTGAGAGGGGATCTATTAGAGGTATATAAGATTATGAGGGGTATAGATAGAGTAAATGGTGGTAAGCTTTTTCCACCATTAGATTCGGATAGAACGAGGGGTCACGGCCTTAGGGTGAGAGGGGCTATGTATAAGACTAATATTAGAGGGCATTTTTTCACACAAAAGGTAGTGGGGGTATGGAATGCACTACCGAGTAAGGTGGTGGGAGCAGGCATGCTAGGGTTGTTTAAGGGTCTCTTGGACAGCCACATGAGCGGTCTGCAGATAGAGGGATATAGGAGGACTGTTTAAATACTTTAATTGTTTCCACAGGCTATTCGGTCCACCTTGTTGACCAACAAGGTGCATGCATTTGGCAGGTCGTGCGAGGGTTGCTCCTGGAGGTTACTTCAGGAGTGGCCTAGTGCTTCACATCGTTAGTGTATGCTTAAACTGGACCATCAGATGGGCAACACGACAGCTCAGAGACTATCGCTGTTGCTGTGCAGACACATGGATTTGGGCCTGTGTCTGCGGGAGTTTGCGCGTTCTCCCCATGGTTGCGTGGGTTTTCTCCGGGTGCTCCGGTTTCCTCCCACCTCCCAAAAATGTGCTCTTAGGCTGATTGGGTAACAAATTGTCCCTATATTGGTCTCTATATGTCATTAAGACGTTAGGATGGCGGCGCGGGCTCGTTGGGCCGAAGGGCCTGTTTCCCGTGCTGTGTTGTTCTTTGTTCTTTGTTCTTTTTTCTTTGAATGTGCTGCTTGAGAAGCCTTGGTGAGTTGTTGCTTGTAGATAGTACACACATTTACCACTATGAGCTGGTGTTGGATGTTTAGGTTGGTAGGTGAGGTGCCAATCAAGTGGACTATTTGTCCTGGATGATGTCGAATTTCTTGAGTGTCGTTGGAGCTACACTCATCCAGACAAGTGTGGAGTATTCCATCACACTTCTGACTTATGCTCCGTAGATAGTTTCGGAGAGTCAGGGGAGCTGTAAACATTTATGTGCAATCAATTGGAAAAAGATTGACTGAACTGGGAAAGAGATGGTCTATTAGCAAATAGATCTGTGGTGACGTAGACACAGCGAGGTGTTTTCCCTTCTCTGTTTGTTCCACACGCATGGTTTGGTAACAGCAGAAATTCCACCACAACTGTATAATCAAAGAACAAAGAACAAAACAGCATGGGAAGCAGGCCCTTCGGCCCAACGAGCCCGCGCCGCCACCCCGATGTTCCCACCTCTACCCACAATCCCTGTCTATGTTGATAGATCTATGCATTAAAAACCAAATTTGAGACAATTTAGGAAGAATTTGTTTTGCCAATTAGCCTAAGAGCACATCTTTGGGATGTGGGAGGAAACTGGATCGCCTGGAGAAAACCCACGCAAGCACGGGGAGAATGCGCAAACTCCCACAGACACAGGCCCAAATCCATGTATCTGCACAGCACAGCGATAGTCACTGAGCTGTCGTGTTGCCCATCAAATGGTCCAGTCAAGCGTACACTAACGACGTGAAGCACTAGGATACTCTCGAAAAAAAAAATCCAAGAGCAGCCCTCTCACGACCCATCGTGTGTATGCCCCTTGTTAGACAACAAGGTGGACCAAAGCACCTGTAGGATAAAAACAAGTACATCAATATCATCATCTATTTACAAACTTCCCAGGGACTCCCAAGGCTCATGATCCTTATTTTAAATCAGTTTTCTATACCCCTCCATTCCCATTCTGTTCATGTGCCCATCTAAGTATTTCTTAAATAACTCCAGACTACCTGCCTCCACCACTTTACTTGGCAGCGCATTCCATACCTCCACCACCCTCTGTGTGAAAAAACTCCCTCTAAGCCTGTGACCCCTCATGCTATTTGAGTCCATCCTAGGAAAAAGCTTAACCCTGTTTACCCTATCTGTACCCCTCATAATCTTGTACACCTCTATCAGATCTCCTCTAAGTCTACGTCTTTCTAAGGAAAACAGTTCCAATTTGCCTAATCTCTCCTCGTAACTCAGATCTTCCATACCGGGCAGCATCCTGGTAAACCTCCTCTGCACTCTCTCCAGAGTCTCCACATCCTTCCGGTAGTAGGGCGACCAGAACTGGATGCAGTATTCCAGATGAGGTCTAACCAGCGTTTTATACAACTACAGCATTAAAGGCCAGCTCTTGTACTCTATACCCTTTTCTGTAAAGGTTAGCATACTATATGCTTTCTTTTTTTTCATTTTTGATCACCCTCAGCCCATGATGTTCATGTAGGTCAGCAATTGGGGAACAGGCAAGTACAAATTGCAGAAGGGTTCCTGCTGCGTTAGAGTTTTGCCGATGCTTGATTAATTGATCTTAATTTTAAATTGTTTGAAATTTATTTATTAGTCAAAAGTAGGCTTACATTAACACTGCAATGAAGTTACTGTGAAATTTCCCCTAGTCACCGTACTCCGACACCTATCGGTACATTGATGGAGAACTTAGTATGGCACCTAATCAGCACATTTCCCGGATTGTATGAGGAAACCTGGAGGAAACCCATGCAGACATGGGGAGAACATTTTTTCTGCACAGACAGGGACCAAAGCTGGGAATCAAACCAGGCCCCTGGCACTGTGAGACAACAGTGCTAACTATCGTGTCATCACAACAAAAAGCTTTAATCAATATCACAGAGAGTTCTGGTGCCTACAAATGGGTGGCATTTATCCTAACACTGGGTGGCAATGGATTCATGGGTTCAGGCAGACCTCATTCTAGATACTCGAGTCCATCATCTCGGTGGATGGTCCAATTCAGTTCTTGAAGGAGTGCTGCACTGTTGACGGTTCCGAATTTCAGAAGTGGTCATTCTGAAAATGCAACACTATTTCAGTGACCAGCAGGGGCGATTCTCAAGTTCTGGTCAATACTTATCCTGAAAACAACACATGAGGACAGATTGTCTGATTATTATCACAATGCTGTCAGCGGGAACATTCGGGGTGTAAATGAGCTCAGTAAGAAGTCTCACAACACCAGGTTAAAGTCCAACAGGTTTATTTGGTAGTAAACGCCACTAGCTTTTGGAGCACTGCTCCTTCATCAGGTAAGTTGCCATACTTTATACAACATACTACAAATGAGCTGCCATACTTCGTACAACAGTGAGGAAACAATTAACATTAATTGAATTGAGCTGATGTATTATTGTCACACATATTGTGATACAATGAAAATTGTTGTTTCTTGGATGCTACACTGACAAAGCATACTGTTCATAGAGTACATAGGGGAGGAGAAAAGGATAATGTGCAGAATATTGTGTTGTAGTTACAGATAGGGTGAGGAGAAAGGTTAGCTCACTGTGTAATCGGACCATTTCAAGAGTCTGATGGCAGCAGGGAAGAAGCTGTTCCTGAATTGGTTTGAATGTGATCTCAGACTTTTGTATCTTTTTCCCAATGGAGGAAGGCAGAAGAGAGAATGTCCGAGGTCCTTGATTATGCTGGCTGCTTTCCAGGGACAGTGGAAGGTATAAACAGAGTCAGTGGGTAGGAGGCTGGTTTGCATGATGGGTTGGACTTCACAACCCTTTATCGTTTCTTGCGATCTTGAACAGAGCAGGAACCATACCAAGCTATGATACAACCAGAAAGAGCGCTTTCTATGGTGTATCTGTAAAAGTCGGTGAGAGTCGTAGCTGACATGCCAAATTTCCTTAATCTTCTGAGAAAGTAGAGGTGTTGATGGGCTTTCTTAAATATAGTGTTGGCATGAGAGGACCAGAACAGGTTGTTGATGATCTGGATATCAAAAAATTTGAAGCTCTCGACCATTTCCATTTCATCCCCGTTGACGTAGACAGGGGCAAATCCTCCACTATGTGACGACTATCTCCTTTGTTTTACTGGCATTGAAAGTGCAATGGGTTCCTTTGGAAAGGACTACTATATAATGCAAGCCTTTCTATCGTCGATATCGAAAATAATTAAATGCATTTTAAAGTAAAATCACGTGCCTTTTCTAGCTTTTAAATGTTTTTGTTGTTAGATTAGCCTGATCGGTTGTCACCACTTAATTCTAATCATCGTTTTCAATTTGGTTGACAAAGCACTTAAGTTTCATTACAGCAGCTTAATTACCGATGATAAGTTTAATTATCTCCAGTCCTTCTGTACGCACACAGATCACCCATTCATTGTGAAACTGAACTGACAGCAGCAAAAATAGTGCCACAACTTCAATCTGCGTACGGCCGCACAACCTGAGAAATCCTTCATTGTCTGCTGACAAGCTGAGCGCATGTAAGGGATCATCTTAACTTCCGTCAGTGACACAAAAACAGATCACATTGCAGCAGCTGCGCATTGTATATCCCATCCAATTTGTTCTGCCGTTGGAAGACAATCCGAGCAGGGTGTCTAATGAGCGCCACCTGTTTTGTGCCGTTGTTGAAAGATAAAATTATTAGCCGTCAGGGTGGGAGAAAACCTCCCAGGGTGGGAGTTTTTTCCCCACCCTGAGTTTACAAACTCTGGGCAGCATCAGCTAATGCAGCCTGCCATCATTCACCCCACATCAGCACAGATAATACACATCTGGGCCAGTGTCCCCTCGGGCATCCGCTCTGTTATCACACACCCATCGTTAGGACGCACATAAGTTTAGAGAGTGCCACTGGGGTACATACGTGCTGGCTGGATGTTACCATTAGTGGTGAAAACAGAACAGTTTGCTGCTAATGATGCTTTCCAGTGTGTGCTGATGATTGGGATCATTCCCTGAATGATCAGACACATAACACAGTGATAAGTGGATTGGAAGAAATACAGAAAATAGACAGCAGAAGGAGGCCATTTGGCCCATCGAGTCTGTACTGACCACAATCCCACCCAGGCATTATTCCCTCTAACTCCACGTATTTACCCTGCTAATCCCCCTGACACTGGTGTCAATTTAGCGCGGCCAGTGAACCTAATCCACACAGCTTTGGATTGTGGGAGGAAACAGGAACACCTGGAGGAATCCTAGACAGACACGGGGCAAAAGTGCTGGCTCCGCACAGACACTGACCCAAGACCAGAATTGAGTCTGGGTCTCTGGCATTGTGAGGCAGCAGTGCCAACCACTGTGCCACCGTGCCACCCTAATGAACCCAATTAGAAGTAATTCTGGATTACAGGTCTATGACACTTATAACCAGGATATTACCAAGACCCACAGCATATGCTGTGTAGAGTACCCTCATCTTGACATCACGTTAATTGAATCACTGAAGGTGTGATGGTGGAGACATTAGGAGAAGGATTGTCAACTCTGTACCTTAGGCTAGCATTGAAACAGAGAAAATAGGAGCAGGAGTAGGCCATTCAATCCTTCGAGCCTGCTCCATCGTTCATTATGGTCATGGCACATCATCCATCTCAGTAAACTCTCCCCATTTCCCATATCTTTTAATCCCTTTTGCTCCAAGAACTACATCTAACTCCTTCCTGACAACAGTCCAAATATGTGTGGGTTAGGTGGATTGGCCATGCTAAATTACCCCTTAGTGTCAGGGACTAACTAGGGTATACATATATGTGTGGTTATGGGGATAGGGCCGGCGGTGGCGGGAGTAGGGGGTTGTTGTGTTCGGTGAAAACTCGATAGGCTGAATGACCTCCTTCTGCACTGTCGGGATTCTATGATTGTATGAAAACGTGTTTGGTCTCAATTGTTTTCTGTAGTTATGAATTCCATAGGCTCATCTCTCACTGGATAAAAGAAATTTCTTTTCATCTCAGTTCTGAATGGTCTACTCTGTATCCTCAGGCTGTAACCCCTGGTTCTGGACTCCCCCCACATCGGGAACATTCTTCTTGCATCTACCCTGTCGAGCCCTATTCATATTTTATAGGTTCTGTGAGATCTACCCCCCCCCCCCCCCCCCTCTTCTAAACCCCAGTGAATATAATCCTAACCAACTCAATCTCTCCTCATATATCAATCCTACCACCACAGGAATCAGCCTGGTAAACTTTCACTGCATTCCCTCCAGTGTAAGAACATTCTTCCTCAGAGAAGGAGACCAAAGCTGCACATGATATTGTAATTGTGGTCTCACCAATGTTCTATATGATTGCAACAAGACACCCCTGATCTTGCATCAAACGCTCTCTCTATGAAGGCCAATATACCATTTGTCTTCTTCATCGCTTGCTCAACTTGCATGCTCACTTTCAGCAATTAGTGTATCCCCTGCATTCTCCCCACAGCTCACCATCCCATCCAAATTTCTGTTAGCTGCAAATTTGAAGATTTTACTTTTTGTCCCCTCATCTAAATCATGAATATATATTGTGAATAGCTGGAGTCCAAATACTGATCCCTGTGGTATCCTGTGAATCTCTGCCTGCCATTTGGAAAAAGACTAATTTATTCCTACTCTGTTTCCTGTCTGTCAGCTATTTTTCTATCCATCTCAATGCAATACCCCAATCCCATATGCTTGAATTTTATAGGCTAATCTCTATGTGGGAACTAGTTGAAAGCCTTATGAAAGTCCAAATAAACCACATCCACTAGCTCCTCCTTGTTAACTCTACCAGTTATACGTAAGAATTAGGAGCAGGAATAGGCCATCTGGCCTCTCAAGCCCGCTCTGCCATTCAATAAGATCATGGCTGATCTTGTTATGGACTCAGCTCCACTTAGCCTTGAACAATTCCAGTAGATTTGTCAGGCATGATTTTCCTTTCGTAAGTCCTTGCTGACTCTGTCCCATCCTGTTACTATTTTCTAAGTGCTCTGCTGTTAAATTTTTATAATGGACTCTAGCATCCTCACTGAACTCTCACCAACTTTTACAGATGCACCATAGAAAGCATTTGTTCTGGTTGTATCACAGTTTGGTATGGCTCCTGCTCTGCCCAAGACCGTAAGAACTTACACAAGGCTGGGAATGTGGCCCAAGCTATCATGCAAACAGGCCTCCCATCCATTGACTCTGTCTACACTTTCCACTGTCTCAGCAAAGCAGCCAGCATAATCAATGACCCCATGCACCCCGCACATTCTCTCTTCCACTTCCTTCCATCGGAAAAAAGATACAAAAGTCTGAGGTCACGTACCAACCGACTCAAGAACAGCTTCTTCCCTGCTGCTGTCAGACCTACCTCGCATTAAGTTGATTTTTCTCTACACCCTATCTATGTCTGTAACACTGCCTTCTGCACTGTTTCCTTCTCTATAAACGATATGCTTTGTCTTTATACCACACAAGAAACAATACTTTTCACTGTATGCATGTGACAATAATAAATCAAATCAAATCATTTCTCCCACATTAGGCTGATTGGATTCTAATTCCCTTTTTTCTGTCTAAATTCCTTTTTAAATAGTGTGCTTACTTTAGCTGTCCTCTAATCCATAGGAGCTGTTCCAGAGTCTATAGAATCTTGGAAGATGATGAACAATGGATCCATTATATCTAGGGCCATTGTAATACAATGTAAATTATCTGGCCCTGGGGATTTATTGGCCTTCAGTCCTATCAATTTTCGCAACACTATTTTCCTACTAATATTGATTTCCTTCAGTTCCTCATTCTCACTAAACCCTACATCCACCAGCATTTCTGATCTGTTATTCGTGTCCTTCTTTGTGAAGACATTTTGTTGGTCAGCCATTTCTTCGTTCCCCATTATAAATTCTCTTGTTCCTGACTGTAATGTTCCTACATTTGTCTCCACCAATCTTTTTCTTTTCACATACCTATAGAAACTTTTGCAGACTGTTTTTATGTTCCTTCCAATCTTATTAAGGACCTCCAACTCCTTTGCCCTCCTTTGTTGAATTCTAAACTGCTCCCACTCCTCAGGGCTTCTGTGTTTTCTGGCCAATTTGCATGCGTTTTCCTAGGGTCTAATACTATCCCTAATTTCCCTTCTAAATCATGGTTTGGTGACCTATCCCCTTTTACTTTTATGCCAGACAGGAGTGGAGAGTTGTTGCAGTTCACCTGTGCACTCTGAATATTTGCCATTGCCTTTAAGTAACATTCCCCAAACTATCACAGCTAACTCGCACCTCATACCATCACAGTTTCCTTTACTTAGATTCAAGATCCTTTCTGTCTTTTGTTCTCATCCTTGTTTCCCTCTCCTCTGACTCCTCGCATGGATCCGATCCCCCTGTAATTTTAGTACGAACCCTCCCCAGCCACTCCAGCAATTACTAGCCATAGCTAAAGATAGTTGCAAAGCCTTCAACCTTGCCTTTCACATGCCCCTGCTGGGTTCCATCATCACTAGGAACTGGAGTGTTCATGTAATCTCTTATATAAAGCACAGGCAGGGTTGAGAATGTTCAGATTCTGAGCACATAGTTCAATTGAGACAGTCATCTCTGGTTCCATTTTCTGAAAATTGAAGTGGTAGAATTAAAAAAAATGTTTAAAACCCTGCAAATCTTGACCCCAATCAAATCGACTCAAACATGAAGCGTCCTTGGAGTGGGATTTGTGTGATAGCAGAGAATTTTACATCAGTGGACTCTGCTGTGTGCTTTTCCCAATCCATTCACGGCCCTAAGAAGACAATTATTACGCAATTGAGAAAGTGAGCACGCGGGGTCAGTCAGTATCTGCTTGCTAAATCTTTTAGATTAACAAGACACCGGGGCAATGGAAATATTCTCTGGAGAGTTAATGCGATCAATGGCAGTGATATGTGAAGGGTGCAGTGATTAACATTAGAAGCTTGTGTATGAGATTTAAATGCTTTTCTTCAACTGTCTAAATTGAAAGTAAGTTCGTTTCTGTCAAAGTGCATAAAAAATAAATCTGGTTTCCAGGTCACAATCCATTAAGGCCACGTCAAAACCGAATAATTGGTTGTCATTTTGTAGTTGGAATTGTGAAATATAAGTGGCAGGGCACGATTGCAGGATCTAATTGGTGTCAGGCTGGGTCGCAGGATCCCTCTTGAGAAATTAGTTTGGTTTACCTGTTCCGTTATCTATTAATGGTAATCATTCTCTTGGAGGTTGTTGAAGAGATGGAGTGCTTAACCTTTCGAGTAGTTAAACTTTGGATGGGACAAAGAAAGATAGAGGGCAAACATGTAAATACCAGGCAAGATACATCTCCTAGTGCCAGGAAGCAGGAAGGGAAGGGCCACAGGTAATCCTGCTTCACTGACACTTCCCAGCAATTTTGGATTGATGCAACTAATTGAATGCAGTCATTTGTATAGTCAATAAAAGGTATAGCAGGATTGGACTAGGCAGGTTAATATTTATGGCAAAAAGGTCACCTACAGCGATACCAATAGTTTCCATGGTGGCACAGTGGTTAGCGCTGTGTCCCACAGCGCCAGGGACACAGGTTCAATTCCACCCTTGGTTTACTGTTTGTCCTTTCCTTATCTGCGTAGGTTTCCTCTGGATGCTCTGGTTTCCTCCCACATTCCAAAGATGTGTGGTTGAGGTGGATTCTTTTTAATTCACTTGTGGGACATGGACATCACTGGCTGGGCTAGCATTTATTACCCATCCCTCGTAACCCTTAAAACTGAGTGACTTGCTAGGCCATTTCAGAGTGCAGTTGAGTGTTAACCACATTGCTGTGCCTCTGGAGTCTGTTGAATCAGTTGGAATTCTTTGAGGATGTAATGAGTCAAGCTGGTTGAGGAGAAATGGTGGATGTGGTTTACTTGGACTTTAAGAAGGCCATTGACAAGTTTTCACATAACAAACTATTAGGTAAAGTTAAAGCACATAGAATTGCAGATAATGTCTTGAGAATGCGTAGAAAGCTGGTTATCAGATAAGAAGCAAAGAGTTAGTATAACTGGGTCATTTTTTGATTGGCAGTCAGTGACTAGTGGGGTTCTGCAGAGATCTGTACTGGAACTCAGGCTGTTCACATTATATGTTAATGATCTGAAAGAGGAAACTGAATTATTATCTCCAGATTTGTAGATGAATGAAAGTGGGAGGGTGAAGAGATGCAGAGATGCTTCAGCGTGACTTGGATAGGCTGAGTGTGTGGACATACGCATGGCAAATGCTGTATAATGCGTATCAATGTGAAGTTATCCACTTTGGTACCAATAATAGGAAGACAGATTATTATTTGAACAAATGCAAATTGAGGGAGGTGGATACTCAGCAAGACCTTGGTGACCTTGTGCATTAGTTGCTGAATTAGTTACAGAAGGCAGTATTTGAGAGTCAACCATCAGTCTGGAGTCAACATGTGGACCAGACTGGGTAAGGAATGCAAATTCCCTTCCCTAAAGAACATCAGCGAACCAGAGAGGTTTTTCTGGCAATGGTCTCATGGTCACCAGTAGACTTTCATCTCCAGGTGAATTCCACATTCATCAGCTGCCGTCACAGGATTTGAACCTACTCCCCAGAACTGGGTCTCTGGCTTACTAGCCCTGTAACGATACCACTACGCCATTGCCTTCCCTGAGCAATGTATCCATGGTAGGCACCCCTTTCAGTCAGCCTGTAAAACACCGTTGGACTCAGAGAGATCACTGCACACCGGCTATACTGTAAAGCGTGACATGTTCATCTGAATCAGGTGAGTGACTGAGTTACCTAAGGGCTCAGTTAAGCTGGTGGTGGGGCAACCATCAAGCAGGACAGAGGCAGTAATGGCTTACGTTGGAATTTTAATTGTCTGTCATGCTCACTTTTTTGATATGTAAATGAATTGTATGAGTTTAAACGGTCAACATTCTTATTCTGTGAGCGTATGTGGGAGCCATTTTAGCATAATCCCACAAACAGCAATGAGATAAATGCCTTCACTTCGCATTGGCAGTATTGCTTTCAGAATGGAATAATAGGAATTGTATCTCGCACCCACTATCTTCTGATTCAAAAGCAAAGGTTACACAAATTGTGCCAAACATTCAGCACACTGGATACATCCTACATAGAAGTGTTTAGGATTGAAATACTTTTTTAAGGAAGGTCAAGATTGCTGTATTAGATAGCATATAAAATGAAAGAAAATTCACAGAACTCATCACTCGCTTTGCAGGCAAACTTAATTTTCCTTCTACTTGACCTTGTCTATTTGCAGAAATTTAAAAGCTGTAAAGCACTTGAAGATGCCAAACACACGTAAGCTCAAAGAAATCATGCACAAATTCATTGCTTCTTGTGCTTTGTGTTGTGTGGTGCCAGCAGTGCTATTTACAAAAGAATCTTTCTCAAAGCATTCTTTCTGGTTGTATCACAGCTTGGTACAGCTCTCCCGCTCTGCCCAGGATTGCAAGAAACTATAAAAGGTCGTGAATGTAGCCCAATCCATCACGCAAACGAGCCTCCCATCCATTGGCTCTGTCTAAACTTCCCATTGCCTTGGCAAAGCAGCCGGCATAATTAAGGACCCCATATATCCCAGACATTCTTGTTTCCACCTTCTTCCTTCAGGAAAAAGATGCAAGTCTGAAGTCACGTACTAACTGACTCAAGAACAGCTTCTTCCCTGCTGCTGTCAGACTTTTGAATAGATCTATCTTGCATTAAGTTCATCACTCTCTACACCCTAACTATGACTGTAACACTGCATTCTGCACTCTCTCATTGCCTTCTCTGTGAATGGTATGCTTTGTCCACATAGTGCGCAAGAAACAACACTTTTCATCATATGCTAATACATGTGAGAATAATATATCAAAATGTTCTGTGTTTCTTTTTGGATTTGAAAGACCAGTAGTGGGTCCGGGTCAGTTTAGGTGTGCTCCCTGGAGATGCGATGGGTCAGCTGGATGTCTTTGGGCATGATGGTGACTTGCTTGGTGTGGATGGCGCACAGGTTGGTGCCCTCAAAGAGCCCCACCAGGTAAGCCTCGCTGGTCTCCTGCAGGACCATGATGGCCGAGCTCTGAAAGTGCAGGTCAGTCGTGAAGTCCTGAGCGATCTCCGCACCAGGCACAGGAAGGGCGGCTTGCGGATCAGCAGCTAGACAGATCTCCCCAGAGAGCCTCAGTGCCAAGCCTGTAGTGATGAGGCTTCTTCACTCTGCCCGTGGCTGGAGTGCCCTTGCGGGCAGTTTTAGTAAACAGCTGCTTGCAGGGAGCTTTCCCTCTGGTTGACTTGCGTGCTGTCTGCTTGGTTCTGATTGTGCAAAATAACAACCTTACGACATTCTCTTATTCTGCGGCACTGTGTAGCATTCTGCCCTACTTTTCAATCTTGTAAAAGTATGTCATTGTCATAAAATGTGGAATATTTATGGAATGGGAAATGGGGAATAGGGCAGCACAGCGACACAGTGGTTAGTCACTGCTGCCTCACAATAATTCCAGATTCGGGTCACTGTCTGGGTGGAGTTTGCATGTTCTCCCCGTGTTTGCATGGATTTCCTCTGGGGGCTCCAGTTTCCTCCAACACTCCAAAGATGTGCAGTTTAAGTTGGTTGGCCATGCTAAATTGATTGTAGTCTCAGGAGACTAACAGGGTAAATATGTGGGGTTACAGGAATGGGGCCTGGGTGGGATTGTGTAGACTCGATTGGCTGTAACTTCATTCTGCACTGTCTATGATATTTTGGAAGTCACTTTTCTTTTAAAAATTGACATTAAATTGCTGGAAGAGATGGCTGCTGAGTCATCTGCCTTTTTTAAAATTCATTTGATGGGATGTGACCGGGCCAGCATTTATTGTCCATCCTGAATTGGTGATGGTGAGCTGCTTTCTTGAACTGCAAGAACCACATGAATGGTAAGAACTTCAGGTGATGGTGTTCATATGTGAATGCTGCACCAGTATCTTCAGAAGGTAGCAGTCATGGGTTTGGAAGTCATCTGTAGCTTTAAACTGCCACAAGACAGAGGGACACATTCCAAGCTGAGGAAGGGTCATTAGCAATCTCCTGAGAGCACCCAGAAGGGAATTTCTGATGCGAATGGGTCTTTCCCCAAACATAGATATTAACAAGGGGGTGAATATCTGCAATTAACACACCAGGCTATGGCTAATCAACTAAACCCAGCGCTATATTTGGAAAGGGAAGCTGAGAAGTCACATGGTGAAATAGTCGTGTTGGTCTCCCTTTATAATCGCCAAGCTCTGTCTTCATAAGAAGTAGCAGAAAGAGCAGCAATACCCATGCCTTATGACCTGGAGACTGCAACACCTTCCCAAGCCCGCTTCTTTTCAAGTCCACCAGCAACTAAGCTCTTGGTAACAAGACAATGAGTTACCAAATCTGTGACCCAGAGAATGTTCGCCTCTTCAAGAGCATCCTGCAACAAACCCAAAAAATGTCTGCTCCTTCAAGAGCATCCCACAATGACTCTGTTGTATGACTCCAGCTGTTGAATTCACCTGACCACATTTGAGGAGTGGAAAATCAGTCTTCAACAGGATCTACACCATCCATTTGTTCTAAGACATTTGCATTGCTAACTACTCTTCTGTTTATAACTTGTAGAAGTGCACTATTCTTTGTAACTGTGTGTGTGTTTATGTTTGTATGTATATGTATGTATGTATGTCTACGTATATCTGTATGTGGGTGTGCATGTGTGTGTATGTTTGTATTTATAGGATGGGATGTGTGTGTGTGTATGTGCATTTGTGCGTGCACGTGTTTGTGTGTGTGCATGTGTGCGTGTGTGTGTGTGAGGATGACCCGTGAAAATCTTGCTCCTGTTTGGTCAAAGTGTCCACACACTCATGGGTTAAAAAACACACACATTCCTTTTCGAAAATCAGACTGATTACGGATAGAAGGGGAAGGTACAGGGCTCTTAATGCTCCTCATTCCCATCCGTAACAATAGTCAATTTAAATGATTCATTTAATTTGCTTCCTCACTTTCTGCTCCTCTGCAATATTTGAATAATCATAAAATGTGAGAAGTTAGGAGATAGAACATTGCAAGTTTATTGAACCTAATACCGTGATCTCAGCCAATCTACATAATGATTCAGGCAATAAATATTTTATATACTTTTCTTACGAGCTGATGTGTTTTGTAGCTGTGAAATGACAATAAAGGAAACATGACTCTAGTGAGGTTGCTAAAATTTTGCTCCACAGATATTGCGCGCAGGCAAACTAGTGTAAAATGCCATACAAATTACAGCACATAACATACAGCTCATTATGCCTGTGCCACTGATAGCTCTTCACCTGAAGCTATTTGCTCAAGTCCCATCTTTCTGCTGTACAACATTTTATTTATTCATTGACAGGATGTGTGCGTCACTGGCTGGACCAGCATTTATTGCCCATCCTTAATTGCCCTTCAATTGAATGGCTTGCTGGGCCATTTCAGAGGGCATTTACTGTACACTGCAACACATAAGCAACAAGTAATTCACACTTTTAAAAATGTCACAGCTACACTGCCACTTGATTTTCCAAAATAAAAATGCAACTTATTGGCCTGCAAGAGACAACACAACTTTGTTTCATATGTATTCCAGTCGCTTGAGCTCAAAGCTTACATCATTGAACTGACAGGCCAAGCATAAACTGATGATTGCAGCAGCAGAGGTCTGACAAGAGAGGGAGAGCCACTGCAATTGGCCTCAACCCAGCTCTAACGGGCAATGTCTGGCCAATCGAGACACCTGCACTGCCTGAAAATATCACCTCAGCTGCACCCCATTCATTGGCCAGACCAAACACAGCCCCCACTCCCGTCCCATGATCGCCTGCAGGGCAGCAGCAGGCTCTAGTGAACATTGTCAGGTACCAGCCTGGCAGTGTCAAAGTGCCAGGCTGGCATTGCCAGGCTGACACTGCTCTGTTGTCCTCGAGCTCTGGGGAGGGGGGGGGTTAAGGGGGCATCGATGTGCGGGGTGAGCCGCTTAAATCACATAAGAGCCGAGAAATCAGAATCACGCCAGATTTTTCAGCTCTTGCCATTTACCGCTTTTGGATTTTCAGTGCAGTTGGCCTCTTGCTCATTTCTGGTAAAAGGCTGAATAATTTATTTAAGTGACCATTTGCATGGCATTAGTGAGGCTGGTGCTGAATTGTCTGCGTTCTCTTGTCTTTAGGTCCTCACTGGGAGAAGTACTCTCCAGCGAGGAAATCATCTTCTCCCCACAAACAGGAAGCAGTCATTTAGTCCTTACTTGTAGAACCGGAAGCTATTGAGACCACCCTCCCTCCCCCACCTGCCCTCCCCGGGGAGGTCACTGACAAGGGGTGGTGTCAGCTTGGTAGTGCCAATCTGGCACTTTGACACTGCCAGCCTGGAACCTTGGCAATGCTCAATGGGACCTGCTGCCCCTCTGCATGTGATTAGTGGGGTGGGGGGAGAGGGCGGGGACAATGATTGGTCTGGGCAATGGATGGTGGGTGCATCTGGGATGATATTTCCAGGAGCTGTAGGGCTCACAATTGGCCAAGCTCTAACCCCCTCCCCGCCGTTGGGAAGGTGGGGCTGGGTTGAGGCCAACTGCAGCAGCTCTCTCTTTGTCAGTTCTCTGCTGCTTCAATTGCACATGTGTGTAGTTAGGTGGATTGACCATGCTAAATTGCCCCTTTAGTGTCAAGGAATTATTGTAAATGAATAGGGTTATAGGGATAGGGCCTTGGTGGGTTTCCGGTGAATGTAAACGCAATGGGCCAAATAGCCTCCTTCTCTACTGTTGGATTCTATGATTCTATGTGTGGCTGCAGAGATCTGCACATGCGCAATAGCTCCTTCTGCTGCCAGAGCAAACTGGCTAGTGAATTAAGTCCTGCCCTCTGCCTCTAGTAGCTTGAAACAGTCTAGCCATTTTTTCAGTACTAAGTTCATAAGATTGGGAGTTAATGCTCACCCAAAAAAGAGACCTGAAACTCTCCCATTTTCATGCTAGCTGAACACTTAGAAGTTTTCGTGTAAAATCACTCTCAAACAGCCAGCCGCATTGTTGTGGATCTGGAATGGAAAAATTATCTTCATCAGATCTCCACCATCCACAATTAAATCACACAACAGCTGAGAAATCAGGCTTATGCTTTTCGGCTCTCGCCATCTTACTGGTATTGGATTTCTGGTGCAGTCAGCCTCTTGCCCATTTCGGCTAAAGGCTGAATAATTTGTTTAAGTGACCATTTGCATGACATTAGTGAGGTTGGTGCTGAACCATCCAGGTTCTCACATGCACTGGTGTGAGGTCAAGTTGACCCATGGAGTGGACGGGATGAGGGGAGCGGTGGAGGGGGGGATGTTTTGGTGGCCAAGTTCGAAGGAAGGAGGGGAGACAAGGGTTGTGGATAGGGGAAACCAGGGCCATACAATCAGCAATATTCACATTAAATTCTCCCATCAAACCCCCCCAAGTCTAATGGTTACCTTGCTTATTTCAAAGAAACAAACTGCTATGTTAACAAAAAAAAATGGAGTTTGAATGTTTTGAACACCTGCCTCCCAATAATGCAGAGGAACAACACATTCAAGTACTTTTACTGTATCAATTTTGGGAGCAGTTAGATTATGGACCATGAAACTCAGTGCTCTCCACTGTAGAAGGGGACCTTTTCCCAAATGGCTTGCTCGACCTGACAAAGTACCCTTGTTCCTTGTCCCCTCGGAATGAGTCCCTTTTTTTGGGGTTTATCTATCGGAAGCAATTCTCATGATTTCACTCACCCTCCAAGGTAAAAAACACAAAGACAATTGAAACAAGGCAATATCAGATCAATTATTTGTTTATTATTATTTTATTATTTATTGTCATAAGTAGGCTGACATTAACACTGCAATGAAGGTACTGTGAAAATTCCCGAGTCGCTGTACTCCAGCACCTGTTCAGATACACTGAGGGGGAGTTTAGCATGGGCAGTGTACCTAACCAGCACATCAGGAACCCAGAGCACCTGGAGGAAACCCACGTGGATAAAGGGAGAACGTGCAGACTCCGTACAGACAGAGACCCAAGCCAGGAATTGAATCCTGGTCCCTGGCGCTGTGCAGCACCAATGCCACCCAAGAATAGTATTGGGTGATCATTAAGTGAAAGGAGTGAGTAAATTTGATGCCACATGATTTCCTTATTTTTTTCCTATATTCGCTTGCCCAAAGCATAAGCAAGAGTTATTCTAATGTTCTCAACGATCACCTCTCTGTCCTCAGGGAGTGCAGAAGTTGTGACAAATAACAGAAAAACATGCAGTATCAGGATAACTCCAAGCCAATTATAAATTCTTCCCTCAATGCTTGTGTGTTCGACTGGTAGCTAAATACAAGAAAGGCAAGAACAGTTTATGCAGAAACTTCCTAAATATTAATGAGTGGCAAAAGATTGTTTGCATTAACATTCCATCACAACTATTGTATGTTCTTAAAGCCTTAAACAAGATCATTCCAAATCTAATCTTCCAGAATCCTTTGAAATATTGAATCCTCTAAAACCGTGAGGCTTTTTACTTTGCCCTGCCCTTCATTCACAATATGTTACCCATAATTGAGTTCGTATTTCCAATGCAGCGTTGCAGTCATAATTAATATTTTATTATATTAGATTTTATCACTGTATAGTAGACAGGGTATTCTGCAGAGCTGAAAGAGCCATGGTGAGTTATTGATGCAGTGAAAATTCCCTGTAATGAGTTGCGGTTGGTTGAACAGAACGTACATTTACAGTATCTAGGTAATATTCTACTGCAATTTATTACAGATCTAATCCCAGTAGTGAAGGGACAGGGTGGAATTAAAGCCACAAATACTGAATATTAAATGTGAGAGAATTTTAAACAGTTTAATCTTGCACTCTGAGATAAGGATAAACGGGTTACAAATTGCCCAGCGCTGTAAGTTCCCTGTTGACCAAGTTCATTGTAAATTATTTGAAGAGGCTAAACTACTTGGCCATCTGAGAACATGTCTCTGATCTCAGGAATGTTAATTGACAGCCATTCATATATTTGAGACTTACTACCAATGTGTTTTTTTTTGTACAGAATGGAATTTGTATGGAAGCAATGTTAAGGTGTTTTCACACTGCCAGTGCTGAACCAAGGTCTAGTCAGATGTAACTTTGCTATGATGCAGGCAGGCAAATGGAATACCAAGGAGTGTTGCACTGTCAGAGATCTTGCCTTTTTGGATAAAGCAAAATAAGATCCTACCTGGCCTCTCAGTCATAGAATCAATGATGTGGAGATGCCAGCATTGACTGGGGTGGGACAGTAAGAAGTATCAAGAGCTTTCAGAGTGCTGACTCACCAGATGAAGGAGCAGTGCTCTGAAAGCTTGTGCTACCAAAGAAACCTGTTGGACTTTAACCTAGTGTTGTGAGATTACAATCAAAGAATCCACAGTGCAGAAGGAGGCCATTTGGCCCATCGAGTCTGCACCAACCACGATCTCACCTCGTCTGTATTGGCATAACCCCATGCATTTACTCCAGCTAATCTCTCTGACATTAAGGGGCAATTTAACATAGCCAATCCACCGAACCGCACATCTTTGGACAGTGTGAGGAACTGGAGCAACTGGAGGAACAGACATGGGGAGAATAGTTCAAATTCCCCACAGACTGTGACCTAAGCCGGGAATCAAACCCAGATCCTTGGCGCTGTGAGGCAACACTGTACTAACCACTGTGCCACCGTGCTGCCCATAACTTTGTGTTGGTGGATGTAAAAGATGCCAAGGTACCATCACTGAATCTCTCACTATCAATATCCTGGAGTTACCTATTGGCTAAAAACTGAGCTGGACTTGCTATAGCAATACCCGTAGCTGCAAGAGTAGGTCAGAATCTGGGAACTTGCAGCACGAAACTCACCAGACAAGATAAAGCACCCTGCTTGATTAGCATCCCAAACAATGTTCACTCCCTCTACCACCAACACAGAGTGGCAGCAGTGTGTGCAACATACAAGGTGCACTGTAGCAACTCACTAAGATTCCTTAGCCAGCATCTTCCAAATCCAAACTCTATCACCTAGAAGGACAAGAGTTTCAGGTACATGGGAACACCACCACATACAATTTTCCTTCCAACTCACTCATCATCCTGAATTGGAAACATATTGCCTTTCCTTCTCTGTCATTGGGTCAAAATCCTGGCACTCCTTCCCTAACAGCACTGTGGGTGCACGTACACCACATGGACTGAGGCAGTTCAAGAAAGTAGCTCATCAACACCTTCTGAACGGCAATTAGGGATGGGTAATAAATGCTGGCCTAGCCAGCGACATCCACATCCCATTTATGAATTAAGAGTAGCACAGACACTGCCCAGATCCTTCCCTTGTGAGCCTGGTTTCCTTGTCAAGATTTCACTCCAGCCCGACCTCCCTTCCAGCTTTTGCCTCGCCTCCCATGTCCAGCCTTGGTGCAAGGCTTGTTAACTTGATGTGAGTGAAGTAATGTGAGGTTCTTAGGAAGGCAAAGGCAGCATCTATTGACGTCAGAGTCCCAGAAGAGGCGAAGTTGGCCAGATGCAGATTATTTACATATAGCAGTAAAACTGAAGCCTCTAAATTCTCACTGACGGGGAATTCAACTAGAGGACAAGCTTAATTCCCGCCAAGTGGCCTCGTAGTGAAACGCATGCAATGCAATGCATAAAATTGAGATTCCTAATAATGTTTTTGAGAATCTCAACCTGCCTTTAATTCACTTTAATGGAAGTTAGGGGAACAACATTTGAATAGTTTATGCCGGTATCAGGGATACATATTGTTGCCTCCTCCTCAAAATTAAGTGCCTCTCACCCATCACAACTCTGGAATGGGAAATTCTGCCCCAATCCCAGTCACCCCATTCCTGGGCCAGGGATTGCACCCTTTTCGGGATCTGATGACCCTTGGGATGGGGGAAAGGACACCCCAATCCCTCAATTATGGATAAAATCATAGAATCCAACAGTGCAGAAGGAGGCGTTTTAGCCCATTAAGCCTGCACTGACAACAATCCAACCCAGCCCCATTTCCACAACCCCATGCATTTATCCTAACCAGTCCTCTTGACACTAAGGGGCAATTTAGCATGGCCAATCCACCTAGACCGCATATCTTTGGACTGTGGGAGGAAACTGGAGCACCTGGAGAAAGCCCATGTAGACATGGAGAGAATGTGCAGACTCCACTGGGAATCAAACGCAGGTCCCTAGCACTGTGAGGCAGCAATGCTAACTATTGTGCTCTGCATCTCCGCCTATCCCTGAAGTTAAAGATCAGATCCCACCACAACAGCCTCCTGTGTGATAGTGACAATAATAAATTAAATCACATCAGATAAGAGAGTGTTTTTTCACACAGCTCGGGTCTGGAGTGTAGTGCCTAGAAGTGTGGGGTCGGTGGGTTCAATTGAGGCATTCAAAGTGGCATTAGGTGATTACTTGAATAGAAACAGCATGCAGGGGTAAGGGGAAAAGGCAGGGAAATGGCACTAAGACATATTGAAGAGTTGGTGCCAATACAGTGGGTCAAGTGGCCTCCTTCAGTGCCGCAATAATTCTACAAATCTTTTTGAGTTGATTTATTATTGTCACATATAGTGTTATATACAGTGAAAAGTATTGTTTCTTGTGCACTACAAAGGCAAAGATACAACTCATAGAGAAGGAAGGAGAGAGTGCAGAATGTAGCATTACAGTAGCTCAAGAAAAGGTGTAGAGAAAGGTCAGCTGAGTGCGAGGTAGGTCCATTCAAAAGACTGACAGCAACAGAGAAGAAGGTGTTCTTGAGTCAGTTAGTACATAACTTCAGACTTTTTCCCAATGGAAAAAGGTAAAAGAAAGAATGTCCGGAGTCCTTAACTATGCTCATTGCTTACATGAGGCAGTGAGAAGTGGAGACAGAGTCAATGGATGGGAGACTGCTCCGTGTAATGGACTGTGTTTCATTTCCGACCTTCTATAGTTTCCTGCAGTCTTGGGCACAGCAGGAGCCCTAAGCTCTGGAACTTGCTCCCTACAACTCTCTAACTCCATAAAATCCAGATAGTGCAGAAGGAGGCCAATCTGAGATACAACCAGAAAGAATACTTTCTATGGTGCATCTATAAACGTTGGTGAGAGTTGTAATGGACATGCCAAATTTCTTTAGCCTCCTAGAAATAAAAGCATTGGTGGGTATTCTGTGATAAAGGCACTGTTTTAAAATTCGGGGTCACCAAAACAGAGATGAGGTGTTTTTTTTTTGTTCTCTCAGAAGGTTGTATGACTTTGGAAATCTTTTCCTCAGAAGGCAATGAAGGCAGGATCATTGAATATTTTTAAGGCAGAGGTGGATAGATTTTTGTGGACAAACAAACGAAAGATTATCTGCAAGATTATGAGAGGCATGGACAGAGTGGATAGTCAGAAGCTTTTTCTCAGGGTGGAAGAGTTAATTACTAAGGAGCACAGGTTTAAGGTGCGAGGGGTAAGGTTCAAAGCAGATGTACGAGGCAAGTTTTTTATACAGAAGGTGGTGGATGCCTGGGACTCGTTGCTGGGGAAGGTAGTGAAAGCAGATACAATGGTGATTTTTAAGGGGCATCTTGACAAATACATGAATAGGATGAGAGCCGAGGGATATGGTCCTCGGAAGGGGAGGGGATTTTAGTTCAGTCAGGCAGTATGGTTGGTGCAGGCTTGGAGGGCCGGAGGGCCTGTTCCTGTGCTGTAATTTTCTTTGTTCTTCTCTGTTCTTTGCTACTGGGGGATTCAGGGAAAGTGGAACTTGAAATACAAACAGATCAGCCATGATCTTATTAAACAGCAGAACAGGATCGAGGGGCCGAATAGCTGACTCCTGCTTCTATCTTGCAAGTTTGAGATAAAGGTGACCTTGAAACGCTGCGTGAATTGAACCAATGGCAAGAACGCCTGATAGAATGCAGAATTAGAAAATGTAACGGAATATTGAAGTTGTTTTCACCTGCTAAGATGCACTAGGCGCAAATAAAACAGGAGTGCAAATGTAAGGTTTAGTACAATTACAAACATGTCATCTTTGCTGTTTCCAGTTGAGACAAGAGGAAAATTGGATTCTGGTTCTCAGCTGACTGCAAATGCTCATCAGGAGTTTGACGAATGGTCTGTTGTTGCTTGTTTCTGTGTGGGTCAGTATCCATTTGGTGAAAAGGAACAGGTTGATGTTCTCTGGCATCAGCTAGTCCGCAACCTTACAGTTCGAAGCCTAGACAATACATTCTCCCCTCAAGTGTGGCGGAAGTGCAACTGTGCCGGGGAAGAGGGGGGAAGTGCTCCGAAACATGCCGACGATCTTACATCCAATTTATTCTCACTGAAGACAGACGGACATTTTTTCCCCTTTGTTCTGTAATCAGTGCACATACTGTGCATCAAAATGTCACTACCTGAGGCTTTCAAACAAATGCTTTGAGGAAGCTCAAAGCTAAATACATTTCTGATTTCAGATGTGGAGAGATTATGTGAATACTTGATGAATTTCAAAGTTGGAGTTCTCCATTTTGATATATTTTTTTAAAAACCTGTCATTGATTAAACTATTTTATTGGAATTTAAACAAATGAGGCATGGAATGCATAAAAGCCTTTGTATCCAACAACAGTAACTTATATTGCATGTTTAATGGAACGAAATATCTCGCAGTGCTGCACAGGACATTATAAAAGCAAAGTATCACACTGAGTCACAGAAGGAGATTTTTTTTGATTTATTGTTGTTACATGTATTTACAGTGAAAAGCATTGTTTCTTGCGCATTATACAGACAAAACTACCGTTCATAAAGAAGGAAATGAGAGAGTGCAGAATGTAGTATTACAGTGATAGTTAGGGTGTAGAGAAGGTCAACTTAATGCAAAGTAAATCCATTCAAAAGACTGACAGCAGCAGGGAAGAAGTTGTTCTTGAGTCAGTTGGTACGTGACTCAGATTTTTATGTCTTTTTCCTGATGGAAGAAGGTGGAAGAAAGAATGTCCGGGTGCGTGGGGTCCTTAATTATGCTGGCTGCTTTGCTGAGGTGGCTGGAAGTGTAGACAGAATCAGTGAATAGGAGGCTGGTTTGATGTTAGATCAAATGATCAACTGCTTGGTCAGATGAAGATGGAATAGAACAGTGGCCCTGTGGTTAGCACTGCTACTTCTTAGTGCCAGGAACATGGGTTCAATTCCAGCCTCAGGCCACTGCCTAGATGGAATTTGCGCATTCTCCTCATGTCTGCTTGGGTTTCCTCCCACAGTCCAATGATGTGCAGGTTAGGTTGATTAGCCATGCTAAATAAGCCTTTAGTATCAAAAAGGGTCTAGCAGGGTAAATATGTGGGCAACAGGGGTAGGGGCTGGGTGGAATTGTGGTCAGTGCAGACTTGATGGACCGATTGACCTCCTTCTGCACTATCGGGATCTTATGGACTTAGAAAAGTGCGGGGAGGAAGTTCCAGAGCTTACAGCCTGGGTGATTCGAGGTCTGGCCATTACGGGTGGAAAATCACCATCTAGAATGCTCAAGAAGCACCACAATTAGATGAGTGACGATATATTGGTGGCTGGTGGGCTGGGGGAAAATGCAGGGATGGGAGTGGTCAAGACCCGGAGGAATCTGAAAACGAGTAAACAGAGGGGTCACATAGGAAATGCTAATTTACTCTCTCAGTTACTGGAAAATAGTTGATCGGAATTTCACCGGTCTTAAAGTGCCTTCGTTTACTTGGCTCGAATTATCTGGCCTTGTCCCCCCCCCAACTCGGTCCCTCGAGCCTGCTCTGCCATTTATTAAGACCATGGTTAGAACATAGAACATAGAACATTACAGCACAGAACAGGCCCTTCGGCCTTTGATGTTGCGCCGACCAATTAAGAAAAAGCAATGACCCTCTAACCTAAACCATTCCCTCTTCATCCATAAACCTGTCCAATAACCTCTTAAACGCCACCAAACTTGGCGCATCTACAACTGCAGCAGGCAGGGCATTCCATACCCTTACCACTTGATCTGATAGTAACCTGAAATCTGCATCCCTCCTGCCCCCACACACCCTTTACTTAACAAGAATCTTCACCCCTGCCTTCAAAATATTCAGAGGATCTTAGCTGCCATTCACACCATGCTCCCACTGCAGGGAAGCCGGAGAACTTGGTGGCCAGCCAAATCCCCGTGCATTGCGGTGGGATGGAAATAATGGTAAGATTCCGGCCAAAGACTTCCATAATCTGTTCAGGCAGAGAGTACCAGAGACTCACGACCCTCTGAGAGAAACAACTTCGCCCCACCCCCATTTTAAATCGTTTCTACAAGGAAAGAAAATGAAACGCACACTCGTTAAACCACTGCTTGAAGTGCCGCAGTTCAATTGAAATATCACGCTCATTTTAAAATAAATCCTTTGCTGAAAGATTTCCAGGATACAATAACATTTGCAAGTCTCTGAATTCTTCTCTACACTTCACAATTGGAGTGCTTTTGAAAGATTTCCAAAGCGTTTCAAACAGTTTGTTCTTTTGAAGAAGGATTTCAGTGAGCTTTTCTGGTTTGACTCGTACCACTTCGGCTAATATCGTTGAACCACTTCATTATTTATTTAAAAAAAAACAATGCCCAGCTCAACAGGATCAGTATTTGTCCTTACTAGCCTGTTTATTACAAGAGAATCTCTTTAGCAGCAAGTTCTGAAGATGTGCTGACCGGAAACTCCCAGGCTGAAGGCAGGACTGAATCGGCACAGTGGCTCAGTGGTTACACAGCTCCTTACAGGGTTAGGGATGTGGGCTCGAATCCTGGCTTAGGTCACTGACTGTGCAGAGTCTGCACACATTCTCCCCATATCTCAGTGAGTTTCTTTCAGGTGCTTCAGTTTCCTCCCACAGTCCAATGATATGCAAGTTAGGTGATTGGCCATACTAAATTCTCCCTCACGAACAGGTATTAGAGTGTGGCAGTTAGGGGATTTTCGCAGTAACTTCATTGCAGTGTTAATGTAAGCCTACTTGTGACACTAATAAATAAACTTTAAAAAGAAG
The DNA here is from genome assembly GCA_024679065.1 of Sphyrna mokarran. NCBI lineage: Eukaryota > Metazoa > Chordata > Chondrichthyes > Carcharhiniformes > Carcharhinidae > Sphyrna > Sphyrna mokarran. The sequence continues at coordinate 19,074,790 of JAGIQG010000007.1, read as the reverse complement.
TCTAAAGTTTATGAGGGAGCATTTCCTCCCACATCGGGCCGTGGGAGGAAACTGGCACACCCGGAGGAAACCCATGCAGACTCCTCACAGATAGTGGACCCAAGCTGGAAAGCGAACCCAGGTCCTTGGTGCTGTGAGGCAGCAGCGCTAACAACTGTCCCACTGAGCGACAAAGGAACTTGTCACCAGTGGAACTGATTCAGAGAAAGTCGTGAACCACCAATCAGAGGAATTTAACTAATGTCAATGGAGATTCAAGCCATTAATCTTTTCTTTGTCACATTCGGCTGTTAAGTCACTGCCTAATGCTCGTAGTGCTTAGCATCAGAATGCTTGAAGTCATTTTTGTAGTTAATCTCAATATCAGTTATCTAACAAACCAAAGTCTGTTCTTTACCTTATATGATGAGCTTCCAGATGTTTCACATACTTCATTCTCTGCCTTTCACCCCATGAATAATGACAGTGATCCCATGCCACATCTGGGGAAATGTTCATTTCACTGATATATAACAGAGTTGCCGCTGTCTCTTAATTGCTATATATTTTGTTTTATCCTTTCGTGGGATGTGAGCACTGCTGGCAAGGTTAGAATTTATTGCTCATTCCTAATTGCCCTTGAGAAGGTGGCAGTGAGCTGCCTCCCTGAGTGCATCTGGCATGGGTACACCCACAGTGTGGTTAAGGAGCAAGTTTTCAGGATTTTGTCCCAGCTACAGTGAAGGCATGGTGATACATTACTGAATCCAGATGGTGAATAACTTGAAGGGAAATTGCAGGTAGGTGTGCTCCCATGCGGCAAGGTAGTTAGCACTGCTGCCTCGCAGCACGAGGGACCTGGGTTTGATTCCTGGTTTGGACCACTGTCAATGTGGAGTCGCACATTCAAATTTTTAAAAAGTTTTCAAGTACATTTTTTAGTCACAAGTAAGGCTTACACCAACACTGCAATGAAGTTACTGTGAAATTCCCCTAATTGCCACCTGTTCAGCTGTCAATGTACTTAATTAGCATGTCTTTGGAGTGTGGTAGGAAACTGAAACGCTCAGAAGAAACACACGCAGACACGGGGAGAACATGAAAATTCCACACAGACAGTGACCCAAGCCAGGAATAGAAACCAGGTGCCTGGAACTGTGAGGCAGCATTGCTAACCATTGTGCCACCTGCATTCTCCCTGTATCTGTGTGGGTTTCTTCTGGGTGCTCTGGTTTCCTCCCAAGTCCAGAGGACATACTGGTTAGGTGCATTGGCCGTGAAAAGTTCTCCTTCTGTGTGCATGAAAAGGCACCGGAGTGTGGTAACTAGGGGATTTTCGCAGTAACTTCATTGCAGTGTTAATGTAAGCCCACTCGTGATACTAAGAAATAAACTTTAAAAACTTTAAAGCATGCAGCTGCTGCCCTTGTCCTTCTAGATGGCAGAGGTCATGCTTTGAAATGTGCCGTGAAAGGAGGCTTAGTCAGTTGTAGACTAATCTGCTCTATTGCAATTTCAGTCTTTTTCCCAAGATGATAAACTTTTCCGTGGAATGTCTATAAAAAGGGATAGGAATAGACACCAAAATATAGTGAATGCAAGAAATCTGAAATAAAACAAAACAGAAAATACTGATAAGCATTCAGAAGGTCAAATAAAAATAGAAACCAATTTGATTTTGCCTCTCTCCGTACTATCCGACTAATCTGCAGATTGCATGGGTGTCAGGTTTATCACATTAATGTTAGTTCTGCTTTTCAATTTCAAAATATGACTTCAAAACACTGAGAGAGGAACAAGCGCAGATGTGATTTCTTTCACAAGCCCCCTCATTCTTCCACACCATGCTGAAATACCACGGGTGAAATTGGGAGCAGTCGTGGGGTCCATGGAAGCAACTGCACTTGTTAAAGTGTAGCTCCCTTCGGCAGATCTATTTTTCACCATGGTATGTGCAAAACATGACTTACGCTCATAATACCTACGAGGGGAAGGCCTAGAGTTAGCCCCATTCAATGGAGACTTTTGGATAGGTCCCAGCACACTGTTGAGAGGTGAGATGCTCAATGTGGAAGGTAAAGTGACCTTCTGGGGAAGTCAAATGACGTTTGGATTGTTAAAAGTAGACATGAATATGCTTACAAAGTAATAAACTCACTGGAACTGTCAAACTCATTGCAACTGTCAAGGGTGCTATTATCTTCTGAACTTGCATGCTAGCTTTTTGTGATTCTAGCATGAGGACTCCCAAATCTCTCTGTGCTGCAACTTTCTGCAGTCTTTTTCCATTTAAGGAGCTCCCTTATTTTTCTTGTAGACTTGTAAAATTTATAACTTGCATACAGTAGGAAAATACTAATAGTATAACAAAGCCTATAAATATGTATCTAACAAAATTATCTGAGAAATAAATCCCAGGTGGAACATAGTGGAATTAATATGAGTTTTATTACAGAAATTAATGAGTTTTAAAAACATTACAGAATCCCTTCTAGCAAAAGTCTAGTCAGTATAAGTCAGAACCTTCGCCATTTCTTTCAAAAGAGGAGGGAAGAAAAGAGGGAAAAGCAAATGAAATCTGGTAGTAGTGAAGCAGATGCTAATTATTTGGAACTGCTAGACCATTCCTACTTTGCCCCATTGATGTAGGGGCATGTTTCTCAATTAGAGACCATGTGCAAAATGATACTTTACCATTCCAAGAAGATGTCCTATGGCCAAGATTTATCTGTCCTTCCTGCTGGCAGGATCTTCCAGTTCTGCCAAAGGTGACCCCCTGTGGTGGGTTCCCTGATGGTGTGGCTGGTGAGCAGCACAAAAGGACACTGGTCTTTGGTTGTGCTGGAAGATTCTGCCAGTGGCTAATAATGAACTGCCTTCATTAATGGAAAATATGCTGCGTGTACATTGGAGTGGGTGGGGTAACAGTGCGGGAAATGGTATGGTGGTGGTGGGGGAGCGGGGGTGAAGTGGATTGGTGAGAGACGGTGAGGGGGGGTGCACTGGGAGGGAAGGCGGGTGCAGAAAATCCCAGCCTAAAGACCTTTGCTAATTTTAGAATTTTTCCTGATACGGTGTAAATTGCACAAGTTATGTTTAGGAAGTTCCCCCCCAAAAAATCGGATCTGACTGAAAGTACCTACATTTTAACATGTGCAGTCATCTCAATGTACCATGAATGTCAAGGTGCAATCCCATTCCATTCCCCACCCTCCTGCGTATGGGAAATGTTGGAGATTGAGTTCAGGAGCAATATCCCTGGTTTCAGAACTTCTGAATTTGGGCTAACAGCACCATTCAGGACTAATCCTCTCCATCTGCAAGAAAATTCAGGCCTATAAGTGTAGGTAGACCATTTCTCATAGTAGGTAGCCAGTGCTGATTCACACTGTACAATACATTGAATGTAGGTAGACTAGTTCTGGTTTACACTGTAATCTGGTTGTAGGTGATCTGGACTGATTCACACTGTATAGTGCATAGTATCTGAGTAGATTAATTCTGGTTTACACTGTAATCTGGTGTACCATTGTAGGTCACCAGTACTGATTCACTCTGTATTGTGCATTGAATGTGAGTAGATTAGTTCTGGTTTACACTATAGTCTAGCGTACCATTGTAGGTGACGAGTACTGATTCACTCTGTATTGTGCATTGAATGTGAGAAGATTAGTTCTGGTTTACACTATAGTCTGGCGTACCATTGTAGGTGACCAGTACTGATTCACTCTGTATTTGTGCATTGAATGTGAGTAGATTAGTTCTGGTTTACACTGTAGCCTGGTGTACCATTGTAGGTGACCAGTACTGATTCACTCTGTATTGTGCATTGTATCTGGGTGAATGAGTTCTGGTTCACAGTGTAGTGTAATGTGATGAGGTAGAGTCACTATAATCATAAGGATAAACAAGTGCTTTTCAGAATTGAATGGTATGGATAATCACTGCCACAAATTCACATAGCTTGAAAAGGTAACAAAGATCAGGTTGAAGCATTTGAATTTCCTGAGGAAGCTAAGGACAACCACACAATATTACTGTTGGAATTTAGACAAAGTTCCTGAGTAACTGGATCCTATAACCAAGTTCCTTCCAAACTTGAAGGCCATGATGTCGAGACAGTGGGGCTAACATGGTCAACAATGTAAGATGGGCAATATTGACTCATTGACTTATTGCATATCTCTCCAGAAAATCATTGGAAGTAGGAGTTGGAAAATGGTCTGTCTATTCCCCCCCTGCCTGTTTCCATTATTGTCACAGCTTAGAGTTACCCATTATTTTGATACAGATTTTAAAAGAGGGATGTAACAGTGTGATTAACTTAAGAACAGTGAAATGCATGAAGAGAAAAAGAACATTTGTTCCTGGCATATTTTGCTCAACCTGTTCTGTGGCTTGGTTGACGTCTTCCCTTTGTGTGAGTAATCACATCTACAAATAGGTATTTAATCAAAGTGTTTTCCCCATCAGTGAATATAATGTGCTTGCTTACTAGATTGACATTTTAGAGTTGGCGTAGGAATTTGTTTCTCACACATTTACACAATGGATAGAATTTAATTCCCCTCTCGGAGGCTGCTTCAGAGGTGGGAGAGGGGGAACCATGTGATTTTTTTTAAAGAACATTCATTTGTGGGATGTGGGCGTCGCTGGCTGGGCCAGCACTTATTGCCCATCCCTAATTGCTCTTGAAATAGGTGGGATGGTGCAGGGTGGAGAACTCACCATCTTCCTTGAGGATCGTGTTAAGGAGCTGGAGCTGGAATTAGAGGAACTCAGGATAATCCGAGAGGTTGAGGAGGATATTGGCAGGAGTGACAAAGAGATAGTCACTCCTAAAAATGATTCGTGGGTAACTATTAGGAGGAGGGGTAAGAAGCAATCGGGTAGACAATCCCCTGGGGCTGTTCCCCTCCGAAACAAATTTTCTGTCTTGGAGGCTACAGTTGAGGAAGAATCAACTGGAGAGGACCAGAGGGAGCAGGTCTCTGGGGGTGAGCCTGCTGAGAATGCTCAGGTGGGTAGGGAGAAAAAGAGATTGGGCCTAGTGATTGGAGACTCCATAGTTAGAGGGACAGATAGGAGAGTAAGTAGTAATAAAAGTGACTCAGGGCTGGTGTGTTGCCTCCCAGGGGCTGGGGTCCAGGATGTCGCAGATCAGGTTTTTAAGATTCTTAAGGGAGAGGAGAGTCAACCCCAAGTCATAGTTCATGTAGGGACACATGATATAGGAAGGACAAGGGAAGGGGATATTAAACAGAAATTTATGGAGTTGAGGTGGAAGCTTAGGGCCAAAACTGGCAGAGTGGTTATCTCTGGACTCTTGCCTGTGCCAAGGGATAGTTTAGAGAAGAATAGAGAGAGGGAATGTTTGAACTTGTGGCTGCGGGGATGGTGCAGGAAGGAGGGGTTCAGGTTCCTGAACAATTGGGACTCATTCTGGGATAGGTGGGACCTCTAGAAGAGAGATGGTCTACACCTGAACCAGAGGGGAACTAATATCTTGGGGGGAAAATTTGCAAAGGCTATGCAGGGGGCTTTAAACTGATTCAGAGGGAGGGGGGGTGGGATCCTGAGTAGTTTGGATGTTAAGAGGGACGAGAATAGGGGGGGTCATAGATGAGAACTGTAAAGCACAGCAGCATACGGGTGGAGTAGGGCATGGTTTGAAATGCGTATACTTTAATGCAAGAAGTATTCGCAATAAGGTGGAGGAACTTGCAGCTTGGACCAGTACCTGGAACTTCGATGTTGTGGCCATTTCAGAGACTTGGTTAGAGCAGGGACAGGAATGGATGTTGCAGGTTCCGGGGTACAAATGCTTTAGTCGGAGTAGAGAAGGGGGTAGAAGGGGGGGAGGAGTGGCGTTACTGGTCAAAGACTGTATCACGGTGATCGAAAAGAAGTTTGCTGAGGACTTGTCTGTTGAGGTAGTATGGGCTGAGATTAGAAACAGGAGAGGAGAGGTCACCCTGTTGGGAGTCTTTTATCGACCTCCTAAAAGTTCTAGAGAGGTAGAGGAAAGGATTGCAAAGTCGATCCTGGACAGGAGTGAAAGTAATAGGGTAATTGTTATGGGGGACTTTAACTTTACTAATATTGATTGGAATAGCTATAACTCTAGCTCGTTAGAGGGGTCAGTTTTCGTACAAAGTGTGCAGGAGGGTTTTTTGACTCAGTATGTAGATAGGCCAACTAGAGGTGAGGCTACATTGGATTTGGTGCTGGGCAATGAGCCAGACCAGGTGTTAGGCTTGGAAGTTAGTGAACATTTTGGTGATAGTGACCACAATTAGGTTACGTTCACCTTAGTGATGGACAGGGATAGGCATGAGGCTGGGGGCAGTAGTTATAGCTGGGGGAAGGGTAATTATGAGGCCATCAGGAGAGAAATAGGGTGCATAGATTGGACTAGGAAGCTACAGGGACTGGGAACATCTGGAATGTGGAGCTTATTCAAGGAGCAGCTGCTGCGGGTCCTTGATAAGTATGTCCCTGTCCGGCAAGGAGGAAATGGTCGAGTAAGAGAACCTTGGTGTACGAAAAAAGTTGATTTGCTGGTTAACAGGAAAAAGGAGGCTTATGTCAGGATGAGGATTGAAGGCTCGGTTAGTGCGATGGATAGCTATAGATTAGCCAGGAGGGAGCTAAAGAGTGAATTGAGGAGAGCAAAGAGAGGACACGAGAAGACTTTGGTTGATAGGATTAGGGAGAATCCTAAAGCTTTCTTTAGATATGTTAAGAATAGAAGATTGGTTAGGGCAAGATTAGGGCCAGTCATAGACAGCAGTGGGAAGTTGTGCGTGGAGCCTGAAGAGATTGGAGAGGTACTGAATAAATATTTCTCTTCGGGATTCACGCAGGGTGATGTAAATGTAGTTATGGAGAACACTGAGGTACAGGGTAGCAAACTGGAAGGTATCGAAGTAGATAGGGAGGATGTGCTAGATATTCTCGAGGGTTTGAAGTTGGATAATTCCCCTGGGCCGGATGGGATTTACCCTAGGATTCTCTGGGAGGCAAGAGAGGAGATTGCAGAGCCTCTGGCTCTGATCTTCAGGTCGTCGTTGGTTAAGGGTGTGGTTCCGGAGGACTGGAGGATAGCGAATGTGGTCCCGTTGTTCAAGAAGGGGAAGAGAGACCTTCCAGGGAATTATAGGCCAGTGAGTCTTACTTCTGTGGTGGCAAAGTGTTGGAGAGAATAATTAGGGATAGGATTTATAGTTATTTAGAGAGTAATGAATTGATTGGAGGTAGTCAGCATGGTTTTGTGAAGGGTAGGTCGTGCCTTACTAACCTCATTGAGTTTTTTGAAAAAGTGACCAAAGAGGTGGATGGGGATAAGGCGGTTGATGTGGTATATATGGACTTAGTAAGGCGTTTGATAAGGTGGCCCATGGAAGACTTCTGCAGAAAGTGCAGATGTATGGGATAGAGGGTGATTTAGCTAATTGGGTTAGGAATTGGCTAGCAGATAGAAGACAGAGGGTGGTGGTTGATGGGAGATATTCATCTTGGAGTTCGGTGACAAGTGGTGTACCTCAGGGTTCTGTTTTGGGGCCCCTGCTGTTTGTAATTTTTATAAATGATCTGGATGAGGGTATTGAAGGATGGATTAGTAAAATTTGCAGATGACACTAAGTCGGTGGAGTGGTAGATAGTGAAGAGGGGTGTTATAGTTTGCAGAGAGACTTGGACAAGTTGCAGAGCTGGGCCGCGAGGTGGCAAATGGAGTTTAATGTGGAAAAGTGTGAGGTAATGCACTTTGGCAGGAATAATAAATGTGTAGAGTATAGGGCTAATGGTAGGATTCTTAATAGTGTTGATGAACAGAGGATCTTGGTGTATTTGTGCATAGATCCCTGAAAGTAGGCAGTCAAGTCGAGAAGGTTGTTAAGAAGGAATATGGAGTCTTAGCTTTTATTGGTAGGGGGATTGAATTTCGGAGCCGCAACGTCATGTTGCAACTGTACAAAACTCTAGTGCGGCCGCACTTGGAGTATTGTGTGCAGTTCTGGTCCCACATTATAAGAAAGATGTGGAGGCATTGGAGAGGGTACAGAGGAGGTTTACCAGGATGTTGCCTGGTATGGAGAGCAGGTCTTATGAGGAGACGCTGAGGGATTTGAGGTTGTTTTCGTTAGAAAGGAGGAGGCTAAGAGGGGACCTGATCGAAACATATAAGATGATTAGAGGTTTAGATAGGGTGGACAGTGATAGCCTTTTTCCTAGGATGAAAAAAGCTAGCACGAGGGGACACAGCTTTAAATTAAGGGGTGATAGTTATAGGTCGGATATGAGAGGTAGGTTCTTTACCCAAAGGGTGGTTCGGGAGTGGAATGCCCTGCCTGCAGCAGTTGTAGATGCGCCAAGTTTGGTGGCGTTTAAGAGCTTAGTTGATAAGTATATGGGAGAGAAGGGAATGGTTTAGTTTGGAGGGGCATTGCTTTTTATATTGGTCGGCGCAACATCGAAGGCCGAAGGGCCTGTCCTGTGCTGTAATGTTCTATGTTCTATGTTCCTGCCTGCCTCCGGTTTAATCCAGGACAGGAACAATCATAGACACAGATGTGGCGTTTCTGTATCCTACACCATGCGGCATTTGTGAGTGACACTCAATGTCATGCTATAAATTTGAAACGATAAGGTGAGAATCCTCAGCATTGGCAGAGTGATTGCATTTTCATGCCAGTGTTCAAACTGGGGTAACCAGCTTATGCCAACGAACTGTGTTTCCTTGTGTCAATGAACCCAAGAGACTGAATGAGCAACAGTCGGTTGAATTTGTGTCATGTGGTGTTACTATTGCACTCGGCCATTCATATAACTTTCTATGTTTACTATTTTGGTGAGGGTATGTTTTGACAAATAGCAGACAAAGGAGTTCTAAGCAACAATATCCAATTCATGAATCACAGGATCTGTTCACCCCATGGAATCTGCTTTCCCATTTTTGGTTGCCACGGCAGCTCTGTGCTGCCACTAACATTGTCTTTTTCTCTCAGTCCCTTAATACAATTTGTCACAAAGATGAAGATTGTTTTTTTTTTGCCTTTTGCCGGTGATTTATTGGATTCTGTCATGCTACTAACAGCACATTTAAGGCAAAAACTAAAGAAAACGTAAAGAAAACTAGCAAAATTGTGAACCTAAGTGTCAAGGCAAGCTCGGTTTTCTACATTGCTTGATCAGCTCCAATGTATAACTGCACCAAAGCTATTAGAAGTGAATAGAGTGTGTGCTGGTTCTTGGAGTGGGGTCTCCTATCAGTACACAGCCAGCAGACTGATCCCCATAGTATACCTACCTGTCTTCTACCATACACCTGGACCATTGCAACCTTCTTATTAACCGATTTCCTTTCTTTCCTCATGCACTCTCTACTATCCTTCCATGGAGGCCTTGTGGCGCAGTAGGTTAGCATCCCTGCCTCTCAGCCAGAAGCTCCAGATTCAAGTCCCACCCAAGGACTTTGCTGACTGAGGAAGATGCATTCATAATGCAGCCAAACAGTTTGAGTCGGTCAACCTGTAAACCCTTCCAGACGTGCCAATGGCTGGCAGTAAGAGCTGGAGAGACTCCTGGTCAACCATGCTTGACGTGGAGTGGCGACGCTCAAGCTATAAGCCTTTGTTGACAGACTAGTGACTTGTTCCAGGAATTGTTAACTATGGAAACAGATGAAAGTCTGTCCTCATGTGCCACTAGGTCTGGGAAGAGAATGGAATTTACACTTCCTCCACCTTTTGTCCCGACACAAGTCCCATTTGCACCTTAATCTCTTTTGTCATGGGAGAGATGGTAGCACAATGGCAATATCACTAATCTAGCAATCTAAAGGCAAATGTCACAGAAACACAATTATCGACTGATGTAAAAGCCCATCTTGTTTATTAATTTCCATAAGGGAAGGAAATCGGTCACTTGGTCTGACAAACACATGGTTGATGTTTAATTGATCTCTGAATTGGCCTGGTTCACCACTCAGTTCAATGGCAATGAATGTTAGCCTTGTCACTGCCCAACAAATAATGACAAAAAGTGTAATCATCCTTTGCCATTGCTGGAGACCATGCATCAGAACTTGTTCCATTAAAAAGAGAATTACAAAGAACAAAGAAAAGTACAGCACAGGAACAGGCCCTTCAGCCCTCCAAGCCTGTGCCGATCATGATGCCCTAACTAAACTAAGGAGAACTTACTTGGTCCGAATCCCTCTATTTCCTCTCTATTCATGTACCCATTCAGATGTCTCTTAAATGTTGCTAATATGTCTCCTTCTACCACATCTTCTGGCAGCACATTCCAGGCACCCACCCACTCTGTGCAAGAAAAACTTCCCCTACACATTTCCCTTAAATTTTTCCTCTCTCACCTTGAACCTGTGCCCTTTGTAATTCCACCACCCTTGGAAAAAGCCTCTGACTATCCACCCTATGTCTCTCATAATTCTGTCGACTCTGTCAGGCTTCCCCTCAGCCTCTGTCTTTCCAGTAAAAATAATCCTAGTTTATTCAGTTTCTCCTCATAGCCAACACTTTATAGAGATAGGTAACATCCTTGTAAGCTTTCTTTGCTCTCTTTCCAAAGATTCCACAACCTTCTGATAATGTGTGACCAGAATTGCATACAATATTCCAAATGTGGCCTAATCAAGGTTTATATAGCTGCAATCTGATTTCCCAACTCCTTGTACTCAGTGTCTCGGCTGATGAAAGTGAGCATGCCGTTGTGCCTTCTTAATCACCTTGCCTCCTGTGTTGCCACTTTTAGGGAACTGTGAACCTGCACACCCAGGTATTAATATTGATATTAATATTAATATCTGTGTATTAATATTCCTAAAGATTGTAACATTTACAGTGTAATTCATACCTAAATTTGATCCTCCAAAATGAATCACCTCACATTTGTCTGGATTAAACTCCATCTGCCATTTTTGTGTCCAAATCTCCAATCTACCTATATCCTGCTGTATCATCTGACAATCCTAAGTACTATCAGCAACTCCACCAATCTTCATGTCATCCATAAACTTACTAATGAGACCATCCACATTTTCCTCCAGATCATTTATATATACTACAAACAACAAAGGTCCCAGCACTGAGCCTCGTGGAACACTATTACCTACAGATCTCCATTCTGAAAAATACCCTTCCACCGCGACTGTCTGTCTCCTATAACCAAGCCAGTTCTGTATCTATCTAGCCAGCCACGCCGCATCCCATGTGATTTTAGCTTTTGTACCTGTCATCCATGTGGCATGTGTCAAACTTGCTAAAGTCCATATGAATTTGGCCTTTCCTTCATAACTTTTCTTTGTCATGTTTTCAAAAAACTCAGTCAAGTTGGTGAGACATAACCTTCCCTGTACAAAACCATATTGTCTGTCACTAACTGGTCCATTTTCCTCCAGATGTGCATATATCCTGTCACAGAATTATAGAATCATAGTGTTTACAACATGGAAACAGGTCCTTCAGCCCAACTTGTCTATGCCACCCTTTTCTTTAAACCCCTAAACTAAGAGTCTATAAGACCCCACTTGGAGTATTGTGCGCAGTTCTGGTCGCCTCACTATAGGAAGGATGTAGAGGCTATTGAGAGAGTGCAGAGGAGATTTACAAGGATGCTGCCTGGATTGGAAGCAGGCCTTATGAAGATAGGTTGAGGGAGCTGGGACTCTTCTCACTGGAGAGACGTAGGTTGAGAGGCGACCTGATAGAGGTTTATAAAATGTTGAGAGGAATAGATAGGGTGGACTCTCAGAGACTATTTCCCCGAGCTGAAATGGTCACTACGAGAGGACACAGATTTAAGGTGCAGGGAAGCAAATACAGAGGGGATGTTAGGGGTAAGTTTTTCACTCAGAGGGTGGTGAGTGAATGGAATCGGCTGCCGTCGGAGGTTGTTGAGGCAAACTCACTGGGGTCTTTTAAAAGACTTCTGGATGAGTATATGGGAACGAATAGGATAGGGGGTTATAGATAGGTCTGTGGATTGGTAGATGTGATTGGCGCAACTTGTGGGCCGAAGGGCCTGTTTCTGCTGTATTGTTCTATGTTTAAACCCAATTGCCTGCATTTGACCCATATCCTTGTATACCCATCTTATCCATGTAACTGTCTAAATGCTTTTTAAAAGACAACATTGTACTGCCTCTACTACTAATATTGGCAACTTGTTCCAGACACTCACCACTTTCTGTGTGAAAAAAAAATTGCCCCTCTCGACCCTTTCGTATCTCTGTCCTCTCACCTTAAACCTATGCCCTGTACTTTTAGACTCTCCTACTTTTGGGAAAAGATATGGACTATCAAGCTGATCTGTGCCCCTCATTATTTTATAGACCTCTAAAAGATCACTCCTCAGCCTCCTACACCCTCAGTATTTTCTCCAAAAGCTTCCCCACCATTGATGTCAGTTTCATCAGCCTATAATTTCCTGGATTATTCCTGTTTTCTTTCTTAAACAAAGGAACGCCATTGGCTATTCTCCTGTCCCCGGAACCTTGCCTATGGTCAAAGTAGATATGAAGATATCTCTCAAGGCCCCAGCTATTTCTCCCTTTGCCTCCTGCAGTAACCTGGGATACATCTCATCTGGCCCCGTGGACTTGTCTACATTAATGCAATTTAGGATACTCAACACTTCCTCCTTTGATGTATTAATGTTCTCTAGAACATTCACACACCTATCCCTGACCTCAACATCCATCATATCCTTCTCCTTGGTGAACAATGATACAAAGTACTCATTAAAGACTGTTTCCAAAGTTGCATTTTTTTAATATCACGCTGTGCTTACTGTGCAATGTGTCATGGTTTGAAGATGTTGTATTTTAATTTTCATAACATCATTAAGGTAATGAGAGGCTTGAGGATGATCAATGGTGTATGTTCTCTGCTTTCATTCAGTCTGATTGTACTGATTTACATTTGATTTTCAGTTTTATTCTATGTTGGGCCAAATGCTGAGGAAACTCCAGTGTTAATGACCTGTGACACAGTAGTATAGTGATTAGCACTGCACCAGGAACCCTGGGTTCAATTCCAGTCTTGGGTCACTGCGTGGAATATGCATCATTCCCCGTGTTCATTGTGTGGTGACTGTAAGGAAATAAAGGGGGCTACCTCATTTAGGGACCACCCTGCACCCATCAGAAGCACTTTCCCTCACCTTTACCTCATAGTAACATCCACAATACTTTGTTCTCTTCACACTACCTATAATTGCAACACTATATTCTGCACTCTATCCTTTCCTTCTCCCCTATTTATTTGATTGCCATAGGTATTAATATACAGTGAAAAGTATTCTTTCTTGCACGCTATGCAAAGCACACCATTCATAGAGTACGCAGGGGAGAAGGGAAGGAGAGCGTGCAGAAATATAGTATATAGGATGGGATTTTATGGCTTCGCTCGTCCTGAAACTGTAAAATCCCACACAAGATCCACAGAAGTTCCTGTGTTTTGCCCCTCGCCCACTCCAATTCCCGTGGTGTACACACCAGTAAAATTCCAGCCTTACATTCATAACTAAAGTGTAGAGAAAGATAGCTTAATATAAGTTAAGTCCATTCAAGTGACTGATGATAAGAGAGAAGAAGCTGTTCTTGAGTCTGTGCAGTCTATGAACAGTATGGTTTATCTGTATAGTGCGCAAGAAAGAATACTTTTTACTGTATGCCAATACATGTGATAATAATAAATCAATTCAATTCAATTCAATTTAACTTCTTCAGGGACTGCCTGCAATACCAGCAGTGGCCACCATTCAATCCTGGTGCTGCTGGGACCATGATGTGGAGATGCTGGCATTGGACTAGGGTGAGCACAGTAAGAGTTCTCACAACACCAGGTTAAAGTCCAACAGGTTTATTTGGTAGCACAAGCCACAAGTTTTTGGAGCGCTGCCTCTTCATCAGATGACTCACTTAAAGAAGGGGCAGTGGTCTGAAAGTTTGTGGCTTGTGCTACCAAATAAACCTGTTGGACTTTAACCTGTTGTTGTGAGACTTATTACTTTGTTGGGACTACACAGTTGCTGGCTAATCTACCATGGGACTTTCTCCTGGGTAGGACAGAATTCCCAATCTGACTTAATTGAGGTGACTCCCGGTATATATTGCTGTGGGGCAGGCGGGTCCTGAGTCACTGGATTTAAGACTTTTCTGATGGGGAGATGGGAATACAGATCCATCTAGCCCTGGTTGCGTGGTATGGTGGCACAGAGCTTAGCACTGCTGCCTCATAGCATCGGAGGCCCAAGTTCAATTCCAGCCTTGGGTGACTGTGTGGAGTCTGCACGTTCTCCCTGTGTCTGCGTGGGTTTTGTCCGGATACTCCAGTTTCCTCCCACAGTCCAAAGATTGATTAGATGGATGGGTCATGCTAAATTGACCCTTGGTATCAGGAGGACTAGCTTAGGTAAATGTATGGGATTATGGCCAGGGTGGTATTATGGACTGTGCAGTTTCGATGGGCCAAATGGCCTTCTGCACTGTAGGGATTCTATGATTGTATTAGCTCTAAATAGTAGCAACATGCTGTCAACTGATCCATTACTATAATGCACATTGTACTTACCCTCTGGTTGCCATGATGAGCTCCAACATGGAAGGAGCTATTTTCTCCAAGAAGATATTCAGGATGTCATTATTGCTATGATCAATGAATCTTGTTAAATATTTACTTGAACCTGTTTTCTCTGTTTCGTTCTCAGTACCTACCAAGTAATCGTGGAGGAAGAACGTCCGCGCAGGAGCAAGAAAGCCACTGATGTTCTGGATTGCTATTTTGTACCCATCACCTACCAAAATGCTTCCCTTTCAAACTCCCCTCATTACTTTGCTGCTGAATTTCCACCAGATGCTCTTCAAGTAGCCCAGCCCTTTACAGTTGGAGATAACAAGACCTACAGCGGCTACTGGAATGCCCCACTGCTCCCCCATAAGAGTTACAGCATTTACTTTCAAGCAGTGAGCAAAGCCAATGGGGTAAGTGTCCACCAGCCGGAACTGTTGAGTACAACCATAAAAGACCCAATGTTTATTCTGTCGCCATATGTCAGTCAACAAATTGTCCATTTGCTCTTCTTATGGAGTTAGGTCCACACTGTTCTTAGTGAAAACCGCACAGAGAAAGCTTACAGTGTTGTGTATCTTAAGGCACATTGCAGTACTGAAACAACTAGCTCAAACATTGACTTAAAGAGCCACCTGGAGCAGAGGCTTAGCAATTACCTGGGCATGTTATTTAACAGACGTTATGGCCGTGATTCTCCCATCGCAACCTGTAACTTTTCTGTTGGGTCGCGGTAGGAGATGCGTGTCTCTGGCCTGGAACGAGGATGTGTGCATGCGTTGGGAATGCGTGCGTATGTCCCAGAGTCGGCGGATAGTCGCTAGTCAGACCACTCTGGAAGCCAGCAGGAAGGCAAATAAATCATTGAACTCTTTTCTGCATTTATTTTAAATATGTAAATTAGTTAATTCCGGGACCTTTCAGCTCCTGATTGAATCTCCCACCCTGCCAGGAGTAATTCATTCAAGTGGGGTTCAGACTAGCTCCTCATGTTTGGGCAACTAGCGGGAGACCCCACCGGAATGAAGGGGCGGCAATCGGGGCAACAAGAACAGGATCGGGGTTGGAAATGGTGCGGCAAATAACTTCCCAAAGCTTGTCCACCATCATCAAGTCATAAGTCAGAAGTCTGATGGAATGCTCTCCACCTGCCTGAGAGACTGCAGCCCCATCAACTTTCAAGGAGCTCGACACAATCAAAAAACTCACAGTCCACTTAATTGGCAACTCAACCACGACCTAAAACAATCACTCCCTTTCCAGTTGGTGAATGCAGTATATATCACCTACAAAATCCACTGCAGCAACTTACCAAAGCTTCTTCAACACCTTCTAAACTAGTAACGTCTATCACATAAATGGAAAGTAGGCAGATGTCAACACCTCCACCTCCAAGTTCCCCTCCAATCACTCATCATCCTGATGTGGAAATGTATGTTGCCGGTTCTTCGCAAAATCATGGAGCTCCCTCCTTAACAGCACTGTGCATGTACCCTACAGCACATGGATTGCAATGGTTCAAGAAGACAGCTCACCACCACCTGCTAACCAGGCTGATTCCTGGGCTTGTGTATGAGGAGCGATTGAGTCAGTTAGGATTATATTCGGTAGAGTTCAGAAGAATGAGGCGGAATCTCATAGAAACCTGTTAAATTCTAGCAGAACTAGATGAGGTAGGTACAGGAAGGATTTTCCCAATGCTGAGGGAGTCCATAACCAGGGGTCACAGTCTAAGGATAGGAGCTGTTTAGTTCTGAGATGAGACAAAACTTTTCAACCAGGGAGTGGTCAGTCTGTGGAATTCATAACCATAGAAAGCAGTTGACACCAAAACATTATATATTTTCAAGAAGGTGTTAGATATCACTCTTGGGTTGAGAGGGATCGAAGGCCATGGGGAGAAAGTGGGATCAGGCTATTGAGCTGGATGATCAGCCCTGGTCATGATGAAAGGAAGAGGAGGTTCGAAGGGCTGAATGGCCTACTCCTGCCCTATTTCAGGGAGGGACAATAAGTGCTTGCCCAGCCAGTGATGCCCACATCAAATGAAAAGACAAAAAAAGGATCAGACCCCCTGAGAAAACTAGTGACAAAGTGTAAGAGAGTTGAGTTTGATGAGTTGCAAACTTTTTATTGAAGTTTCTCCATCCTTCAATTTTTCTTCTGCTCTACCCATAGGGGAATTGAATGGTAATAGGTTGAAGTGGCAATCCTGTGGCCTTTCAGCGACGTAGACAATCACCATGTATGATACTGGCAAGTAAATGTTGCTGGGAAGGCAATTGTGTGGGTGGAACATGGCCAAACCCAAACCAGACCTTACAATTCACAGAGTTTCATTGCTTAGTAAGGAAGAAAAGATTGCTGTGTTCAAAAATGGCATCCCAGCTCAATAGCTAACTGAATCAGCAGCCTGGGCTAAATGAACATAGAGATAAAAATAACTCCACTGTTCAGAGATGGTTTTTGCATTTTTAAAAGTTACATAGAAAATAGAAGTAGGGGTCTATCATTCTGCTTTTCAATCTTGCTCCACCATTCATGGCTGATCATCAAATTCAACATCCTAATTTCCCCCTTCCCCCCATATTCCTTGATCCCTTTAACTCTAAGAGCTCTCTCAAATTTCTTCTTGAAACCACACATGTGTGAAATCTGCGGTAATGAATTCCACACATTCACCGTCCTCTGGGTGAAGAAATTTCTCCTCACCTCATTTTTAAAAGGTTTACACCTTACCTTCAAACTATGACCCTTAGTTTTGGATTCCTTCAATATTGGGAACATTGTTTCTGAATCCATCCTATCTAATCCTAATTATAAGTTTTTGTGAGATCCCCTCTCACTCTTCTAAGTTCCAATGAATACAATCCTAATTGAATTAGTCTCTCTGAATTAGTTAAATTAGTATTAGTCTGGTGGGGTCTGGGGACCTTTCTTGTTAGGACTACACAAGATAGAAAGGATGTAGAATTGTGTTCCTGTTCCGCACTCTGCCAATTCATCAGAATTACTGTCAGCAGACATCACGTGGAAGATGAGATTTCCCAATGGAAAGGAATGGAAACTAGGATGCTGACACACTTGGATGTTTTGTTAGATAAGGTTGAAAGTTGGCAATAAGGCAGCATTGTGTGAGAGAAGAAAACAAGCAGTTCAAGAGCATACCCTTTGAATCAGAGAAGGAAGGTGGAAGAAGAGAACAAGCAGATCAAGAGCATACCCTCTGAATCAGAGAAGAAAGGTGGAAGAAGAGAATAAATTAAAAATGGCCAAATCTCTATTATCCAATTAAAGTTTTGGGGACCTGAGTTCGAATCCCACCATGGCAAATGGTGGAATTTGAATTCAATAAATCTAACTTGGTTTAGGAATCAACTGATGATATAAAACCATTGTTGATTGTCGGAAGAACCCAGCTAATTCACCTTTAGGATCTTTACTTGTTCTGGCTTACATGTGACTCCAGAATCACAACAATGTGATTGACTCTCAACTGCATTCAGGCAAGTAGGGATGGGCAATAAATGTTGGCCTGTCACAATGCCCATGCCCCACAAATGAATACAAAAAATGAACTTGGAACCAAAGCAATTTGCGTTGAATTAAGCGTACCTTTGTTGCTCTTCTCCTCTTTAGGAAAAAATAAGTAGTCCTTGAAAAGTAGTCTAAATTTAAAAGCAATTGCCTCATCAGCAGTTAATACATCTAAAGAGGCATGGGAAGAAAATAAAATTCCTTTTGATATGCTCGAATATAAATTACAAAGAATTTTCACCTTTAGGAGATAATTAATGGGCAATATTAATTCATATTTCTAATTGTATTTCTTTGGGGTGTTTTTGTTATGTACACCTTACAATAATGCTGATCATTTACAATGCTTTAACTGGGTGTCTAGCGTGCTTTTTCTCCATTGGGAACTTTTGCCCAAATTACTTACAGCAAAATAGGAAGCAATATCAGTTGGTTGTTCCTTTGAATGCTTTATCATCATCAAAGCGTGCATCTTTTTTATACTTTGACAAAGAATTAACTTTCATTGTAATGCTACTCTGTGATCGAGGAGATGTCTATCTTGTTAGTTCAGCTTGGCTCAATTTTGGCAACATTCTTTGGATCAGAAGGTTATGGGTCTGAGCCTGATTCACCAGGGATTGTGCGTGCTACTGAGACACCTTGCTTTGTTAAGGTGAGATCAGGGTGAGGTAGGAGGGATCAGGCTATTGAGTTGGATGACCAACCATGATCATGCATGACAGAGCAGGCCCGAAGAGCCAAATAGTTTCCTCCTGCTCCTATTTCTATGTTAAAGCACTGGCCTTCTCATAGGTTGCCCTCTCTGTCTAATTGGCAAGATGGTAAAGACCCCATCGTATTAGAAGAATAGACACTGCACTTTAAATGTTATTCATTCCATGAAGCACTTTGACTTTTAGTCACTTTGTGGTGCAGAGCTTGAGTTAATAGCTAAATTCACCATAATCCCAGATGACCCTCCCCTTTTGTGTAAAGGGGAGAACTGACTGGTGATAATTTAACGTGAGGGTGATCACATCTCAGGAAAGGGGCGAGGATGAGAAAGCAGGGTCTCCATGAGTAACCTCAGTCGGTTTGCGCTGATAGCTCTATTCTGTATCAGGGTTCAGTTGTACAGTCAGTTGAGCTAACATGAGTATTGCTGAAAAAGAGACATGATATCAAAGCTTTTCGCCTTTCACTCATCAGGAGAAACACAAGAATACCAAATTTCAAAAGGAAACAATAACTTATGCTGCATTAGAAAAGGGTACTGAGTGGTTGGCAAATTAAACAAAGTTGACTGTGATTGCTTGAAAAATGCCATGGAGAATGCACCAGGGAACTATTGTCCTTCAAGCTTTAGTTTCATTCAAAACAAGGTTATCCTGGCAGACAATGGCCACCCCAATCAGAACATTGCTTGATGTCAGCCATCACTTTAAGATGTGAAAAATGTTATATTAAATAACCCAGGAAGAACTAGGAGCAACAATATGGAGCATATGGAGCACTTGTTGCTCCATATAAAATATGGAGCAACAAGTGAAGCCAGCTGTTTTGCACTGCAGCAGCAACACCAGTGATATGTTCCACTAACTGGATGCTGTCCTTGAGTTAAACTGATGTTCTGTTCACCATCTAAATAAATGTTGAATATAAATATCAGGGCAGGTGCAATGCCATGTATATAGGCCACACCTCCCAAGGGTTGTATCAAACAGCATGTTACTTCAATAGTTTGCAATACGCAGGGAACAGACAGCTCTCAACCGGCCAGGCCTGCAAAACTCAAAATGTAATGTCGAACATTAGATGTGAGTCTGTAAATGGGCAGCACTTACTGGGCAATCCTGAGTGTGCTGAAAATTACACCAACAACCAATTTAATATCATCAATAACTTGCCAGGAGCTGCATTTATTCATATATAGGGCCCAGTCCTCTGCAGGCAAAAGGAACATGTCCAAGTATTTGTGTTTTTTTTAAGTTAAACATAAGTATGGGGGACAATAGTCCTCTGATGTATTCTCCATGACAACACCTCAACCAATCAATGTTGGCTTGTGAACGAATCAGTCGCTTTTTTTCTCATGCAAAATAACTTGTAACTGCCTTTGAAATTTGGCATTCTTGTGCCTGTCGTGATATATGCAAAATGAAAAGTTTTGACAGCATTCTTCTTTTCTCAGCAATACTTTGACTTTTCACAATGCTGTACAGCTGCATTAGTGTTGATTATTAACACTGATGCCTGACAAGACTGTCAACTGGAATTGTTCCATTTCTGTGCTCAAAGCGCAGCCCTTCCTCTCTCAGCCATGACATGTTCCCTCTCTCTCTCATCAGCTGATCCACAAATATCTTCAATCCCCATCTCACCCATCTTCATTGACAAAAGCTGCAATGTGTTCCAGGCACCAAATTAGATTTCCTCCCTCCTCTTCTCTCTGTGCTTTCCTGAGGAACCCTGATTTACTCTGCCTTGTGATTGTGCTGTCCAGAAAGTGTACTGTTCAGAAAGACAAACTACTCCAGTACATACCGTCACAGAAATGCTTGAAGGATTCAACCTCAGTGGCCATTAGGTTCGAGGTAAAGTAGAAAATTTGCAACCTTCTCTTGTAGATAAAAGAGTCTTAAGGAGGCCTCTTGTTAGAGACAGCAATACATGTTATTTGGAACCAGCAAGTGCAGTGTACTAAATGGGTGGCACAGTGGTCAGCACTGCTGCCTCACAGCACCAGGAACCCGGGTTCAATTCCAGGCTCGAATCACTGTCTGTATAGAGTCTGCACATTCTCCCTGTGTCTGCATGGGTTTCCTCTGGGTGCAGTGGTTTCCTCCCACAGTCCAAAGATGTGTGGGTTAGGTGCATTGGCTATGTAAAATTGCCCCTTGGTGTCAGGGGATTAACAGGGTAAATATGAGAGGTTGCGGGGAAAGGGCCTGGGAGGGATTGTGGTTGGTGCAGAGCGAGTAGGCTGAATGGCCTCCTTCTGCATTGTAGGGATTCAAAATGACCTCTTTTAGTCCCCTGTACTCTCTTATTTTCTTATGTGCTTCTTTAGTAATCAATTCTGAACATTGTTATATCTTTCTACCCAAAAATACGTCATTCCATGTGAAAATACTTCAAAAGGAGTGTTTGCCTATTCCAGCTTGACTTTTTTTTAAGTAAAAGAGGCCTTATGAACTATTGTCAGACAGAACGTATTCATCTTTATGGCTGTTCCCCGAATCATTTTCAAATTCCTACAAAAATCACAAGTAAAGTTAATCTCCGATGAACTATGCTTATTTATCGGAGTCTGAAAATGTTTTCTCATGCAAAGCAATGGCTTCCTTCACACATTACCATGCCAATGCCAGACTGAAGCACCATTGATTTGTTTTAATATTTGTGAGACATGTCGCTGAGACTTTCCTTCCACAGCACTCAAGGTCGCCCGGTTGAAAGCTGGTCGCTGCCTTTGCCAATTAATATCTTTGGCTGTTCCGCAAAATGTTAACTGAAGTGTTTATCTAGAATGCCAAGTACATTTCATTCCAATTGTCAACAGCTGGGCTACACGCTGAATTTGTTAAGAGCTATTGCTAATATGTGGCCAAGCACATCACTGTCCCTCCGAATTGATCTTATCAATGGATTTTAAATGGAATTGGTTGGTGGGGTTGTGTTTGCTTTAACTGAGGCACCAAAAGTGACAGTTTTCCTCTTCATTTGACACAGGAAACCAAAATTGACTGCATCAGAGTGGCCACAAAAGGTACGTCTCAATTCTTTTTCTTTCTTACTCCGCTGTCATAACAATCGCCCATTTCTGATTGTAAAAGTATTTAAAATACACGCCCGGATATATGTTCTAGGCAGTCAGGATTTGGATGAAAATGTTTTGTTTCTTTTATTGGAGGCACATTGGTTAGCACTGCTACCTCACAGTGCCAGGGACCTGGGTTCGATTCCCAACTTGGGTCACTGGTTGTGCGGAGTTTGCACATTGTCCTGCGTGGGTTTCCTCCCATGGGGTTAGGTGGATTGGCCATGCAAAATTGCCACTTAGTGTTGGGGGATTAGCCAGGGTAAATGCTTGGTGGGGGGGGGAGAGGTGGGAGGTGGGAATAGGATCTGGGTGGGATTGTGGATGGTGCAGACTTGTTGGAGTGAGTGGCCTCCTTCTGCACTGTAGGGATTCTATGAATCCTTTATTCATACTTCACTTTAAATAAGTCTCCTCCAGGCTCTGATAGTTTTTTATAAACCCAATTCGTCAAAATATGTATGTTCCTTTTGGCTTCATCAGCTTGCCTGTTCAAGTTTGCTTATTTTTGGGTGCCTAAAAGTGATTCTGTTAATTAATTTTGTGGCACTCCCGCCTCGTTTAACTGCACTCCGCTCTACATAAATCAAACATTTTTTTTAACATGCATCTGTGTATGATTGTATGTTTGTAACACAGTGAATTCTATGCTTTTGTTGGTGTCATGGTTCACTAAAGTATCCATTTTATTAACCCTGAAAGGACTATTTTTAATTTGTGAGGATTCGCCTTCTGAATTCTTAACTGGTTCGCAATGGGAGCGTGGAACTTGCCATGTTAAAGCACAGTTTTCATCTTCAACCTTCCGATGCCCACTGTGGATATATAAATGATATTTGTTAGCCCTCTGTAGGTTTAATGGAGCCAAACATTAGCTTGCGTAACACAGAACAAAACAAGCAAATCTCACGTTTCTTTTCCCAGCACCGTGCCAACTAACATTAGCACTGGTAACTGTTGAGTAGTGCTTTATAAAGTTTACTTATTTATTCATCACAAGTAGACTTACATTAACACTGCAATGAAGTTACTGTGAAAATCCTCTAGTCACCACATTCCAGCACCTGTTCAGGTACAGCGAGAATTTAGCACGGCCATTGTAATTAACTAGCACGTCTTTTGGTCTGTGGGAAGAAACTGGAGCACCCGGAGGAAATCCACGCAGACACGGGGAGAATTTGCAGACTCCGCACAGATCCAAGCAGGGGATTGAACTCGGCTCTCTGGCATTGTGAGGCAGTGATGCTATCCACTGTGCCAGCGTGTTGCCCTAAATTAGAAACAAACGAGTTACTAATTACTAATTACTAAGTGTCAAAGCTTTTTAAATTAGAAACCAAGTGGCGGTAGTTGATTCTGGCCAGTGCCTGTGTTCACTTGTACAATTTAAGGACCTCAGGTGTGGGAGGCATTAGGCTGAGTTTGGATCTGCTGTCTGGTTGAAGTATGGGGGCAGGGGTCTGGGGGAGGAAGGTGGGGGGGGGGGGTGGAATTCACCCTCTAAGCCCTAATGTCAATGGCAGAGCCACAGGAACTCAGAAACCCAGCGCAAGTGGCATTCATGTCATTTTTCTGCAGTTATCCATGGCAAGTGGGAGAAATCCTGGTAGATAGTCAAGCCCTCCCTGACTAGGGATTACACATGAGTAAGAGAGATTTGAGTGAGGCCTATTGGTGACCAAGAAACCATAGCTAGAGTTACCACATGCCAGAGAGGGGGAGGAGCATTTGGGGAAAAAAACCCAATAATTTAGATTTATTCTTGGGGCCTCCGATTTGGGCCACGCCTCGACAGATTGTACCACACAAGAATGAAGGTGGCCATTTTAAGGTGGCAAGAAATCTCACAACACCAGCTTAAAGTCCAATGGGTTTACTTGGAAGCACGAGCTTTCGGAGCACTGCTCCTTCATCAGGTTAAGATGATTGAGTGAGTAACAGATAGTGAATGGCTTGATGGAACAGTGCTTTTAATCTGGAATGACCGCTGCAACCAAGGTATTCTTTTAAAAAAAAGCGTCAATTGCACGTTGTCAGTTCGAAGTTGCCAATTCTCACACACTGCCATCAAATGTGTCAGGTACATTCACAATCCTAATTAGCGCTGTGTGGACTTCTTACTGTGGGGCCATGAACACCCATTCCAAATTGCCCAACTTCCCTCGCCAGGTAAAATCAACTCAAGACGGAAAAGCAAACAGCTCTCCAGACACTCCTAGCAGAGCGCTGTTTGAAGCGAAACAAAAAAAAGAAATGGTAATTGTCACTATGGAGACCATTTACACAATAGCGCAATTTAAAACTTGAGGCGATAGAGGCAGCCAGCGCAGGAGCAACAAAATGATTATGCATCTCAGTGCTCATCAATCAACCTATCAGCGACATAATTGGAAAGCATCTTGTCACGGCACTAAATTACACTGCTGCTCACTACAGCAAACTCACCTCTTGAACTGCCAGTCACAGTGGTGGAAATGGCTCCGAACAGACCAGTAAGTTTCTCCTGTCGGGACAGAAGGAGCTATTTTGAGGAGCGAGCTTGCTGGAGGCGGCAAGAGGGAGAATTAGAAGATGATTCAAAACAAAATATAAGTCACAATTATGGTAGCTTTGGTTACGGCACGGTGGCACAGTGGTTAGCACTGCTACTTCACAGCGCTAGGGAGCAAAGTTCAATCCCAGCCTCGGGTCACTGTCTGTGTGCAGTGTGCACATTCTCCCTTGTGTCTGCATGGATTTCCTCCAAGTGCTCCAGTTTCCTCCCACAGTCCAAAGATAAAATCATAGAATCCCTACATTACAGAAGGAGGCCATTGAATCTGCACCAACCACAATCCCACCCAGGCCCTGACCCCATAATCCCATATATTTACCCTAGCTAGTCCCGCTGACATGAGTTGAAGTTTATTTTTCGCCACAGGTAAGGCTTGCATAAGGCTTGCAATGAAGTTACTGTGAAATTCCCCTAATCGCCACACTCCAGTGCCTGTTTGGGTCAGTGCACCTAACCAGCACGTCTTTTAAACTGTGGGAGGGAACCAGAGTACCCGGGATACACTAAGAGGCAATTTAGCATGGCCAATGCACCTAAACCACAAATCTTTGGACTGTAGGAGGAAACCAGAGCACCCAGAGGAAACCCACACAAACACAGGGAGAACGTGCAGATTCCACATACAGTGACTCAAGCCAGGAATCAAACCCAGGTCCCTGGCACTGTGAGGCAACAGTGTTAACCGCTGTGCCACGATGAGGCCCTGTGCAGATTAGGTGGACTGGCCATGATAAATTCCCGTCAATGTAAGGGGAAATTAACTGGGTAAACACTTGGGGCTACAGGGATAATGGCCTGGGTGAGGATTGCTGTCGGTATAGGCTCAATAGGCCGAATGGCCTCCTTCTGCACTGTAGGGATTTGATGATGATTCTGAGAAATGGCTTGCTATATTCTCAGTTGAAAGGAATGAGAGTGCTCTCCACGATTTCCCACATACCCTGGTAATAATCTCAGGTGAGATGCTGTGAGGAAGCCAAGTAATGAGGAGGGTGAAGTACATTAAGGATAAAGACAGAAAGAGGGAAACGTGGGTTGAGAACTTGTGACCTTAGCCCAGATCTGAGCAAGGCAAGCGAGGCAAAACACTAACTATGTTGAATGGGGGAAGAGAAATTGGAGATTTGATGAATACGAATGTCTCTTGCTTGGTTTCTGATTGCAATGCTGTGGGCTTGGCACTCTGTGCTTTCTGGTATATGGTGTGAGAATGAACAGGAAAGATATCTGGAAAAAAAATGTGGAAAATGCTAGTAGCATTTTGTCACCAGATTAAGGTAAGTTATGAAGTAAATTTAACAATTATTTCCTCTGTGTTGAATGTCGACAGGCAGAAATGCAGTTCTTTAAGGGTTAATAAATTGATTCAAGATTTTGTTTAATTTTGTGTCCAAACAAAATGGTTTCTCAAAAGAATAAATTGCATTGCCTCTTGGCAGTACAGAACTTGAATATTCCTGGAAAGAGAGAGATGTTGCAGAAGCTTTTCATCTTGCACCCATCAGGACAGACACAAGAATGCCAAATTTCAAAGGAGTATCATAATTTACATTGCAAGAGAAAAGGATGCTGATTGGTTGAGAAGCCTCTTGCTTACTTCAGTCAATCAGAACCAGCTTGCCAAACAATCCTCCTATTGTATAAATTTAAGTTTAAGTTTATTTATTGGTGTCACGAATAGGTTTCTATTAAAACTGCAATGAAGCTACTGTGAAAATCCCTTAACCGCCACACTGGGGTGCCTGTTCAGGTACACTGAGGGAGATTTTATCATGACTGATGCACCAAACCAGCCCATCTTTTGGACTGTGGAAGGAAACTGGAGCACCTGGATGAAACCCATGCAGACACAGGGAGAATGTGTAGACTGCACACAGACAGTGACCCAAGCTGGGAATCAAACACGGATCCTTGGCACTGTGAGGCAGCAATGTTAACCACCATGCCAAAATTGCTGTGATCATTTGAAATTTGGCATTCTTGAGTTCATCCTGATGAGTGTGAGTTGAAAAACTTCAGCAACCTGTCTCTCATTTCAGCAACATTCAGGCTACATGTCTGTAATGTTCTTTTTCTTAGATATATGATAGCATATTATATATGGTCGCTAAGTAATACTTGTTGCTAGTCTAGCTTCAGTCTGGCTTTTTTCTCATGCATGCTGACCTGGAAAATCTTCCTTTGCCTTAGCTGCGATAATTGTGACTCAGCTTACAACACCATACATTCGCATCGCCCCTGCTGCAGGCGACAACCAACTAACAGGTCAGACGTTCAAGTACCGACCAAGTCATCATGCCATTCTTTTTACCTCTCCTTCACTCACTCTCTCTCTGTTCCGTTTCAGAGGTTTTATTTTCTCTGTCACTTTCCACACAGCAAGCTCATTGTGTTCTCACTCCTGACATTCAGTCGAACCTTTTGTCTCTACTTTTTAGAAGTTTTGCAACTAACCCGTGCACTTACGATATCTCCGCACTGCATGCTTCCATGTTGCATTTTGTCAGTGAATGGATCATTGGGCCTAATGTGCATAGATGTCTAGCTACCCGACCTTACACAAAATCTTGACTGGGCAGAGATTTTTTCCATATACCGTATTTGCTTGTATTTATTTATCTCCAAGGAAAAAATGTTGCCAAATTGGCCTCCAAGACAGTTAACAAGAGTAACCATTTGAATGCTTTTGGCACAGTTAGAGTTTGGAAACAAGAATGTATCCATGTTTCCAAAGCAGAGATTGCTGAAGGATAATGCTCTTTCTCTAAATGTGGTGGAATAGAATCCCTACAGTGTAAAAGGAGTCCAATCGGCCTTACACTGACAACCATCTCACCCAAGTCTTGTCCTCTTAATCCCATGTATTTACTCTGCTAATCCGCTGACACAAAGGGGCAATTTAGCACGGCCAATCCATTTAACCCATACATCTTTGGAGGAAACCAGAGCACTAGAGGAAACCCACGTAGACATGGGGAGAATGTGCAAATTCCACACAGACAATGACCCAAGGCTGGAATTGAACCCAGGTCCATGATGCTGTGAGGCAGCAGTGCTCACCACTGTATCATTCTGCTGCCCACACATCTCTAGCACTTCACAATTAGTCTGATTCTGAGTGAGAAGAATTTCCCATGAGGCAAGGTTGAGTAGACCTGGCCTGTGCCCCCTGGAGTTAAGAAGAATGTAATGTGGTCTCAGGGTTTCAATGTGTAAAGTACTGGGAGAATGCTTTCCCTGGCTGGGAAATCTAGAACTGGGCATCATGCCCCGTTCGAAATAACGGGTTAGTCATTTAGATTTGAGAAGAGGAGAATCATTAAACTAACCAGGGAGGTGAAGTATTATCACTAGACTATTAATCCAGAAACTCAAATAATGTTCTGGGGATCTGGGTTCGAATCCTGCCACAGCAGATGGTGGTATTCGAATTCAATAAGGAAAAAGTCTGATTTAAGAATCTACTGATGGCCATGAAACCGTTGTCAATTATTGGAAAAAACCACCTGGATCACAAATGTATTTAAGGGAAAGAAATCTGCCTAGGGGTATCGCCTCACGATAAGGGAAACAGATTTAGGACTGAGTTGAGGAGGAACTTCTTCACCCAGAGGGTTGTGAATCTGTCAAATTCCCTGCCCAGTGAAGCAACTGGGGCTACCTCATTGAACATTTTTAAGGCAAAGATAAATAGATTTTTGAACAGTAAAGGAATTAAGAGTTATAGTGAGCGGGCAGGTAAGTGAAGCTGAGTCCACGAAAAGATCAGCCATGATCTTATTGAATGGTAGAGCAGGCTTGAGAGGCCAGATGGACTCCTCTTGCTGCTAATTCTTATGTTCTTATGTCCTTACCTGGCCTGGATTATCTGTGGCTCCAGAGATACAGCAAATGTCCTTGGCTAATTGGGGATGGGCAATAAATGCTGGCCCAATCTGTGACACCCATGCCCCACATATGAATGGAAAATAACATGGAAGAAGCCATTTAACCCAATGGGTATATGATTCTCTCTGTAAAGTTATCCAGTAAGTCCTGTCTCCTTTCTCTTGTGCTGTAGCCCTTCAAGTTATTTTTTTCTCATTTCTCCATTCTCTTTTTGAAATCATTGATCACCATTAGACAGCGGGTTCCAAATCATTACCATTCACCGTGCAAAAGATTTTACCTCAAATCTATTCCCCCATAGCCACATTTTTTGCCTAAAACCTCCTTGGTTTTGTACAATAGAAACAGGTTTTCTCTATTTATCTGACCTAAACCTGTCATAATCTTGTGCACCTCAATCAAATCTTGCCTTACCATCCTTGTCTCCAAGAGGAATGAATCCAGCAGGAAAAATGTCTTCACTCAAAGCACTGCAAATCTTTGGAATTCTCCTGCCCAAGAAATGTGTGGATGCTTCGTGTATGTTCGTGTATATTCAAGACGGAGATTTTTGACTAGCAAGATAATAAAGGAATATGTAGAGAGTGCAGGGACATTTTGATAGAATATCAGTCCAGATCTTAATAAATGGAGGACAAGTCTAAAGCATCAAGTTCCTGTTCTTCTTTCCAATGTCCTTGTGTTTTTATGCACTGCATACTAGCTTCGTGGAGACTTACTATCATCGGGTCCCTCACCAGATGACCATGTTCCCTTGTTGGGTCCTTACAGAGAGCTGAGCAGATGATTCAGAGTCCAGAAGCATCACAATGAAGCCTATACTTTTGCCATTGAATGTATGCAGATGCTTATCTTCCAGCAGCAATCAACCAAAATTGCTTGAGAGAGGGAATTCTGGCTGACTTTTCATCTACACCCGCCCCCGCCATTTAAAAAAAAACAATAATGTTGGTTCATTCAGATGATTCAGCCTTTCTGATATAAATGGCCACCTCAAGTGGTACCTTTGCTCATGATATTAATGGAGAGTTCAATAAGTTGTAAATATGATGTTGTCTTAGCATTTTATCGCAAAATGCCAACATTTCATTGCTCTTTATTTGGACCATTCTAAGGTTCTATTATCTACATTTTATTTAGACAGTGTCATAGAATCATAGAATCCTATAGTGCAGAAAGAGGCCATTTGACCCATCGAGTCTGCATTGAACACAATCCCACCCAGGCCCTACCCTCATATCCCTACATACTTATCCACTAATCCCTCTAACCTACGCATCTCAGGATACTAAGGGCAATTTTTAGCATAGCCAATCAACCTAACCTGCATATCTTTGGATGGTGAGAGGAAACCAGAGCACCCAGAGGAAAACCACACAGACACAAGGAGAATGTGCAAAGAAGTGACCCAAGCCAGGAATTGAATCCAGGTCCTTGGAGCCGTGAAGCAGCAGGGCTAACAACTGTGCTACCATGCCGCCCATGTATCAGCCATAGGCTCAATGAGTGACACGCTCAGACTAGAGTCAGAAGATTGTGGGTTCAAATCCCACTGCAGTACTGACGGGGTACTACACTTCTGAAGGTGTCATCTTTTGGATGAGATGTTTAAATCAGAAAAGGAGGATTGGGGAATTCTTCCATATACTCTGGCCAATATCTATTCCCCAACCAACATAACTGAAAACAGACAATTAAACCATTATCATATTTCTGTCTGGATGATCTTATTGTGACAAACTGGCTGCCACACTTCCTATATTACCACATGAGTATACTTCAAAGTACCTCCTTGACTACAAAGCACTTTGGGATGTTTGAAGACCATGAAAAGTGTGAGCCTTTCTTTATATTCTTTTTCATTGGATAAAGGACTCAGGGAAGCATCTTATTGAACTGTCAAAGAGCCAGTGTTCAAATAAACAAATCTTTATGAAAACAGCGATTGAAATTGGCGTTTTTTTTGTGTTCACTTAGAAACATGGAAAGTAGGTCATTTGGCCCTTCAAACCTGCTCCACCATTCATTTTGATCATGGCTGATCATCGAATTCAATATCCTGATTCCCCACCTTCTTGATCCCTTTAGCCCGAAGTGCTATATCTAATTTCTTCTTGAAATCAGACAACGTTTTGGCCTCAACTCCATTCTGTGGTCACGAATTCCACAGATTCACCATCCTCTGGTGAAGAAATTTCTCCTCACCTCAGTTCTAAAAGCTTTACTTCTTATTCTCAAACTATGACCCCTAGTTAGAATTTTATAAGTTTCTATGAGATCCCCACTCACTCTTCTAAACTCCAGTGAATATAATCCTAACTGACTTTGTCTCTCCTCATTTGGCAGACTTGCCATCCCAGGAATCAGCCTGGTAAACCTTTGCTGCACTCCCTCTATAGCAAGGGTATCCTTCCTCAGATGAGAACACCAAAGCTACACACAGTACTCCAGGTGTAGCCTCACCAACACTCTATACAATTGCAGTAAAATATCCTATTCCTTTACTCAAATCCTTTCACTATGAAGGCCAACATACCATTTGCCTTCTTTACTGGCTGCTGTACCTGTGCGCTTACTTTCAACAACTGATGCATGAGGACTTCAAGGTTGAATATCCACCTACTTCAATTAACGCCCATTCAAATAATAATCTGTCTTCTTATTATTGCTTCCAAAGTGGATAAACTCACAAGTATCCACATTATACTGCATCTATCCTGAGGGTACCCACATACTCAGCCTATCCAAATCATGTTGAAGCATCTCTGCATCCTCCTCACAGCTCACCCTCCCATGGAGTACTTATTTAGGAAAATGTCTACCTTGTTCGGAGAATAGACTGTCCTTCAGGCCTCCAATCTGTTACCACAATTAAATGATTGATGAGAACTAAGGTCACTTTGAGCAGCAAACAATGGCTGCCTTCTCTTTCCAGCTCATTTCTAATGAAGTTAAGGTCGAGGTAAAAGGCACATTTATGTACACTGTGTAAATATTTCAGTAAGAGGTATTTTGAGGACTGAATATACTTGGCGACAGGTGTGCCGGAACGGTGGCAGCAGACTACACAATGGCTGTGTGATAACGTTTGGATGAACAAATATGATTAATTGTTGCTCATCCACAAACATGTCCTGAAGGGAGTGCACGGCTTAATGTGGAACCAACATGTGAATGAGGTCTAAATAAAACAAAACCAAGAAGTCGAATATGCAAAATACTATTAAGTTTGCCTCATTCTTAATTAAGACAGGGGAAGCAGTAGTGCAGTGGTATTGTCACTGGATTATAATCCGGAAGCCTAAAGTAATGCTCAGGTAACCTGGGTTCGAATCCCATCATGGCAGCCGGTGAAATTTGAATTCAATAAAAATCTGGGATTAAAAGTTTAATGACAGCTACGAAACCATTGTGGATTGTCATTTAAAAACCCAACTGATTCACTAATGCCTTTTAAGGAAAGAAATCAGTCATTTTGGTCGATTGTTAAACATCTTTTGGAATGCTGACCCTGCCAGTGATGCTGATATTCAATGAATGAATAAAAAAAATTCTGGCAATATTTCCAAAGTGATGGCCACAAAATTATTGCGTACAATAATTAGCATACAAACCCACCTGGCAACACCTTGCCTGCTGTCAATAGAAGTGGTAACTCTTTGAAATATGAGCTTGCGTTGTCCTATATAAAATAGTCCTGGCGGCTGTGGTGATTTTTCTCTCCTGTCCTGAGAGGCTGAGCTGTTTTACATTTAATCTGGTGCAATTCTGAGGGTATAGTTGCGGAGAGTCAGGGTTAACTGTCTCAGGAGGCTGATGTAAACTCAAACAGACTTTCATCCCTTCTGCAACACAAACCGAATGCATTTTAATACTCTCCAATGTCATTGGTGATTTATTACCCCTCTTTTCCTCATATTTGTGAGATAAATTTGTCATTTCAACCATGGTTATCCGAGCTTTGACACAGTCCAGCAATGTGCGAATAGTAAGAGTCTCCATATTGTGCACCGTGTAAGAATGTCCTCTGACACTTCATTGAAACAAATGACTGGTAATATTTCTTCACTTCCCATGCATCGATAACCAATTCACTTTGCTCCAAAAATACTATTTAAAGAAATTAACTGTGAATAAAAATGCTTTCACTCTGGCAATTTTCTTATGTTAACTTGAAGCAATTGTTTAAATGTAGTCATTTCCTTTTACTCAGT
Source organism: Sphyrna mokarran (assembly GCA_024679065.1). Lineage (NCBI taxonomy): Eukaryota > Metazoa > Chordata > Chondrichthyes > Carcharhiniformes > Carcharhinidae > Sphyrna > Sphyrna mokarran. The sequence goes on along the minus strand of JAGIQG010000007.1, from coordinate 19,042,222 downwards.
GGATTATGCCAGTATGCATCTAAGTCACATATTTCAGAAGATTTAATTCTCACTGGGGGGAGAATGGTTGAAGGCTACAGCTATCGTCCTCCTATCCCGAGGTTAAGAGCTGTAACATCAGCTGAGATTCCCCCGTTCTCACAGGCAGGTGGACATTGTATGGGAATTGTATGCGTTCCCTGTCAAATATCTGGAGAGCATCAGAGAAAGATTGGAGAATTCCTTTTTCCTAGTTGATAAATTGGGAGAAGGGCTGTAAGATCAGCAATTGGAAATTCAAGTCAAATTACAGGAAAATCAGTCGTAGAATCCCTATAGTACAGAAGGAGGCCATTTGACCCATTGAGTCTGCACCAACCACAATCCCATCCAGGCCCTATCCCCAAAGCCCCATGCGTTTACCCTAGCTAGTCCCCCTGGTAATTTAGCATGGCCAATCCACCTAAATTGCACATCTTTGGACTGTGGAAAGAAAGGCACACAGACACAGTGGAATATGTAAACTCCACACAGACAGTGACCCAAGCCAGAAATTGAACCTAGGTCCCTGAGTCTGTGAGGCAGCAGCGCTAACCACTGTGCCATTGTTACAGGAAAATCAGTTTTCTAACAGTGAAACATATTAGATGGTTAACACCAACATATAAATTAGGAGCAGGAGCAGGCCACTTGCCCCTCAAAACTTGTGTGCTAATAGTGGATAGATGCTGAGATTCCAAAATCCCAGAAAAATATTGGGAATGTCAGGTGGCAAACAGTTGTGCTTTAAACTGTCTGTTTACTTCTAACATTAAAGAAAGTTGGTGTCTCAAGTGTAGTTAGTCAGCATTTTACCTTGATACAAGGCCCACATGATTCACATTGCCAGGGAGGTGGAATTTGAGAGGGGAATTGCCTGAGATATGTCTGAAAAGACACAGACGATGCCAGTCTGCCAGTATCCAAGAGATAGGGGGGCAGCTACAGGCAGCAAAACACTGTAGTTCATCATGCAGGAATGCTAACAGGAGTTTATCTCACATTAAAAGGAGCAAATTCACGAGGACTTAAAATAAGGCTGGAAGATTCATTTAGCTTGCACAAGAGGAAGAATTTCCAGAGGAAAGGCTTCACTGTGAAAGACAGTTCACAGAATCCCTACAGTGCAGAAGAGGCCATTTGGCCCTGAATCTTTAATCCAGCTTCTTATCCTGTCCTATTCTCTTAACCACAGATATTTACCATGGCTCATCCATCTAACTTACACATCTTGGGACACTAAGGGGCAATTTAGCATGGCCAAAGCACTTAAACCTTAATCCCTAATCAGGAATTAAGTTCTCAGGCTAAGAAAGGAAAAGAACAGGAGTAAATCCTCGGCAGCTAAGAAACACATTGAGGCAACACAGTGGTACAGTGGTTAGCATTGCTGCCTCACAGTGCCAGAGATATGGGTTCCATTCCAGCTTTAGGTCAATGACTGTGTGGAGTTTGCACATTCTCCCTGTGTCGGCGTGGGTTTGCTCCGGTTTCCTCCCACAGTCCAAAGATGTGCAGTTTATGTTGATTGACCAAGCTAAAATGGCCTAGCGTCAGGGGATTAGAAGAATAAATGGGAATAAGGCCTGAGTGTGATTGTGGTCCATATAGGCTTGATGGGCCAAATGGCCTCCTTCTGCACTGTAGGGATTCTATGATTCTATGACTGGTTTCGGGACAATTGAATTTCTACTTATTGGACAGCTTAACATATATCTCTGAGGTGTGTTTTCAGTTGTGCAAAAAAGGGGAAATATTATACTTTGTGGTCTGAAATGTAAGTTGTCTGCAATGATGATGTTTAGTCAGTAGTGCTCTTAATTTTTTGTTACAGTCAAAATTTGAAAATATGGAATCTTGTGATGCCAGTCTTTCAGCTATTAAGTAGAAGTTTGGATTTGCTTTTATAAGTTGGTAGTTTTTATGGAGATTATTACAGAGCTGAACGGCCTCGTTTTGTGCTGTTTGATAAAGTGGGGGGTGGATGCGCAAGGGTGAGAGCGACGGTGACAGAATATATTTCCATGGCCTCTGCATTTTTCATTACTAACTGATTTACAAGAGAGAGAGGCTATTTCAACAAATGTAATTTTGACATTCCATCACATTATACAGTAAACAGTACAAATGGTAGTTGATAAAGAAAGCCTCCAAGCACCAAGGCACTCAGTACGCGATGCTAGTTATCTCATTCAAACAGATATTAAGCATCCCTGCCAGGACTGTGATCATTCAGTGGTTGCCGGTTTGTGAATAAATTGCCGGGAAATAACAGTTTGCGCACGAGATGTAGCTGTGATTTGGAGCTCTCCAAGGTGGCAAACACTCTGCTGTCTTGAGAAACAAACAAAAGGAGAGGGGAATGCATAGCAAATGAGCTTATCTCGTTCCTTCAGAGACTGGAGCAACAAGTGCGAGAAGTATTGTTCTTTAATGGAAAACATTTGAGGGTTAAGTCCTCGCTAATCAGCAGTGGATGAAGGGTTTGTTTCTTCCTCGGGCAAGCATGTTAAGGTAGAGAAAGGACACTTATTATGGAGCTGCTGAAGGTTTGCGGGTTGATTGCTGTTTGATGATTAAAAGGGCCTTTGCAAGAGCGATACTACATGATGTATTTTTTATTTTATTTTACGGTTTGGCCTGGCGCTATATTTCACAATAAGATATATCTGGAAGAAAGAAGTATTTAAAAAAAAATGATGTCTTTTGTTTTGTTCAAGGCTCAATGGCCTCGAAATAATGTCACTTAAGGACGAGCAGATGAACATTTAATGCGCGCACCATAAATCCTCGTGTCTGCTATTTCAATGCGGGTGTTGGATCTGATTCTAACTCTGTATCGGTGAATGGGTTTTGAGTGTGTTAATTGACTCATTCAAATTAAAAGAATTGGAAACTCCGTTAAAGGAGCACAAAGTTGATTTGCACGAAGATGAGCGAGTGATGGCACACACACGCATCATCGTGCAGTGTCATTTTGAGGCCAAGATATTTTTTTCTGGAAAATAAAATGAAAATTTTCATTGCCCTTCACCACCACCCCCCACCTTCCCCCACTCCCAGTAAGAATTAGGATCAGCGTGGACTTCCTGTTTCTTTAATTTCCCTCCTCTGTGAATTTACTGCCTTTCAGGAGGTGCGACTCGCAAGCCGAGTGCTGAAGAGCCAGAGAAGCAGACTGACCACACTGTGAAAATCGCTGGGGTCATCGCCGGAATTCTGCTATTTGTCATCATTTTCCTCGGCATAGTTTTGGTGATGAAGAAAAGGTAAGCAAGACGATCGGCTCAGAAGTGAAGATGTGGTTATTAATGAAATGCCATCCTTCCCATCCCACCGCCTTTCCCCATCCTTTAGCCTTTTCCTTCTGCAGTTCTGAGACCCTGGCCCCATGCTATTGCCAGAATTGAGGTGGGCAAGAGTCACAGAACGGCATTCTCCTTTGGTCTCGGGCAGAATCTTACAAGCCGCTGGTGGGCGAGGTGGCAAAATTCCGGCATATATGTTTTGGATTGATTCAGAATACTTTCATTCACTGAGCCCATCCAATCAATGGTAGTCCCTCTCAGAAAGTCAATGGGCAGGATTTTCCGGCTACGATCACCCCCAAGGCCAGAAAATCCTGCCTGAAGTCAACAAATCTTTGTACAGTGCATTTTCCCGCCCTCTATCATTCCAGGGATGGGAAAATTGCACCCAATATGTGCATCACTAAGTCCACTGGATTTCCACTGTGCCAAAAAAAATGGATAAAAATAATGGAATCCAAAACTTAAGCTGTTCCTTATAAACACTTGGGATCCCATACGAGAATGAAAGAGGTTCACTTACGAGTCACTGCAAATTAGAGGCAGAAACAGTTTAACATGATGCATAAATGCCTTTTTCGGAAGATTATGTTGCAATCTGTGAGGTTCACCGTTTCTGAGTGGAGTGATGGGAGTTGAAAATGTGGTCCCGATATAAGTGCTTAGGCACTGTGTGGTCCAGCACTGCTGTAGGCTGACTACGCAAGGTCAGTTTTAATTCAGTGGCCGGGATTCTCCAGCCATTCACACTGGCAGGATTCTCCGGTCTCACTGGCAACACACCCTTGGCCATGGGTTTCCCACCGGCATGGAATGACATCGATGGGAATTCCCATTGACAGCTGCTGGACCAGAGCATCCTGCCGCTAGCAAACAAGGCACTACCTCCCACCGGCGGGAAACACGCTGCAGGGAAGCTGGAGAATCCCACCCAATATTTCTGTGGTGCTCCTGGAGGGAGAGGACATAGAAACATAGGAGTTAGGATTAGGAGTAGGCAAATTCAGCCCTTCGAGCCTGCTCCGCCATTCAATCCGATCATGGCTGATCTCTCTCAGGTCTCAAATCCACCTTCTCCCCATTCCCCATATCACTTTAACCCACTTTTTTAAAAATCAGAAATGTATCTATCTTCTTGAAACAATTCAACGATTCAGATTCCCCCTGCTTATGGGACAGCGAGTACCACATATTCACTACCCTCTACGAGAAGTAGCTCCTCCTCATCTCATTGTTAAATCTACCATCTCTCAATCTATATCTGTGACCTCTTGAGATTACTCTACTTGGAGCCCTGGCATCAGGCACCAAACTTCTTGAAACACTTGAATAATGAGTCATGCAATATATTATGGCTTTCATAGGGAAGGCTTAGTGGTATTTTTGCTGAACTATTAATCTAGAAACTCAGCCAATGTTCTGGGGAGCAAGATTCAAATCCTACCATGGTAGATGGTGGAATTTAAATTCAATAAGCTTCATGGTGGGAGATATAGGATGGATGTTCAAGGTAGGTTATTTAATCAGAGAGTGGTTGGAGTGTGGAATGCACTGCCTATTGTGATAGTGGAGTGGGACGCTTGAGAATGTTTCAAGTGGTTATTATATAGGCACAAGGAGCACACCAGAATGATAGGGAGTGGAATAGCTTGATCTTGGATTCAACAAAGCTCAACACAGTATGGAGGGCCCAAGGGCCTGTACTGTGCTGTACTGTTCTATGTTCAATTTTAAAAATCTGGAATTGAAGATTTTACTGATGACCATAAAATCATTGTCGATTGTCGGAAAAACTAATCTGGTTCATAAATGCCCTTTAGGAAAGGAAGTCTTCCGTCCTTATCTGGTCTAACCTACATGTGACTCCAGAGCCACAGCAATATGGTTGATTTCCTCTGAGGACAACCAAGGTTGGGCAATAAATGCTGGCCAGCCAGCGACGACCATGCCCTACGAATGAATGAAAAAGTTCCGAGGTGCACTTGCTACATGACTGCAGGAGATTAATTTGTTTTACTACTAATGAACTACCATTTTACTGACAACCATTATGGCCTTTTGTTAATGTTTCACAACCGTGAGGATTCAGCATATAGTTTCTGCATTAACAGAATAATAACCCAAGCAGAGGCCAGTTACTGCAGCAACGCACAGTCAGGTATCAGTCAGCTGGGTATCTACCCAATTAGCCCTCACAAAAGCTAATCAGAAACATCTTTAAAGACGAGATAAGATGAAGAGCTCCCAATTCCATGTTCCTCACTGGGATGCACAAAAGAATCGAGGATGCCATTCTAATTGGAAGTGGTGAGATGCTGCACGTATCACCATAGCAATACAGCTTAGCTCAAACTGGTCTCAATTAACAAGTCTGTGTTTCACAGAAAGCACCTGTGAATTGCAGATGTCACCATGGCTGTCCAGCAAATATCCAGTGTATGTATAAAGACATTCGGGGTAAATGTGTGTGGTAAATGTTTTATGAATGGCTGTCTTGGACACATTTAGAGTGCCTCTTAAGAAAAATGCATTAATAGCTCCAGGCAAGTTCCATGTGATTGTTAAATTAACAAGGCTTTTCAGTGCTGCCTGTGAAGTATACAACAGATGGTTTCCAAATGTGTTTCAAAGATAACATGATGAACGTTATATAACAGACACTGCGCCTGAGTTTCGTTACCTCGAGGCACCCGCCTTCCAGCCACGTCCCAGTAGATACATTGCCTTCTTTCATTGATTCAAGCTATAATTCCCAATCTTTCATCATTTTCAGATTAAATGTGAATGGTGAACTGCAAAGCCAAACATGCAAGAGGAGGCATTAGCTCAGTGGTACGATTACTTGACTATTAATCCATAAAATCAGCTAATGTTCTGGGAATCCAGGTTCAAATCCAGCCATGGCAGCTGGTAGAATTTAAATTCAATCAAAAATATCTGGAATTGAGAATCTACTGATGACCATAAAATCATTGCCATTTGTTGGAAAAATCCAACTGGTTCACCAATGCTCCTTAGGGAAGGAAACCCGTGTTGGCTTGCGTTACCTCCGCCTTCTCCAATTTCCTTCCACGGCCCAAAGATATGCAGGTTAGGTGAATTGGCCATGCTAAATGGCCCCTTCGTATCCCAAGATTAGGGGGATTAGTAGGGTAAATACGTGGGGTAAGCCTGGCTAAGAGTGGGTGTGATGAGTGGAATGACCTCCTTTTGCACCGCCAGGACTCTGTGAAACATACAGAAAAGCAACAGGAGGAAGATATTAGGCCCTTCAAGCCTGATCTGCCATTCATCACAATCATGGCTGATCATCCAACTCAATAGCCTAATCCTGCTTTCTTCCCATTTGCCCCCAAGTGCTAAATCTAGTCACCTCTTGAAAAAACATCTGCCGTCCTTACTGCTGTCTGACCAACATGTGACTCCAGAACCACAGCAATGTGGTTCTGTGGTAGAGAATTCCACACGTTCACTGCTGTCTGGACAAAGAAATTTCTCCTCACCTCACCCCAAAAAGGTTTACTTCTTATCCTCAAACCCCTAGTTCTGGACTCCCCCAAGTGCATAGGAAAGGCAGAAACGATGCAGAACTTTTATCTTAGGCAGAAATATCAAATAAAAGCCTCTTCCTCCATTGAAATCCTCTTATTTGCCCTCTGAAATGATCAGTAAGTCACTCAGTTCAACAGCAACTTTGGAGGGGCAACAAATGCTGGCCCAGCCAGTGATGTTTCTATCTCACAAAAGAATAACGAGAATTAAGACCATAAGACATTGGAGCAGAACTGGCCACTTGGCCCATCGAGTCTGCTCTGCCATTCAATCATGGCCGATAGTTTTCTCATTCCCATTTTCTTGCCTTTTCCCCATAACCCCAAACCCCTTACTTATCAAGAACCTATCTACCTCTGTCTTAAAGGCACTCAATGACCTGCCTTCTGCGGCAGAATTCCACAGATTCACCATTCTCTGGCTAAAAAAAATTCCTCCTCATCTCTGTTTTAAAGGATTGTTCTTTTAGCCTTATACAGGAAATGCAGATAATTTGAGCTTATCATGTAGTGCTCTGTGCACTGTCAAGTACTAAAGAACAGCAAGCTCCATTCTTGAGGCAAAACTCATTCTGTTTGCTGAAGCAACCTAGAAAGTGACATGTACAAGTGCTTTCTTCACATTGATTCTGACTTGTCAGACACGACAAAGAAAGGTGGATCAAAAGCAAACTTTTAAAAGCATTCTCAAATAGTTTACTCCGTTTGGACTTTGTTTCTCATTGTCGAAGCTGGATACAATTACATTTTTCTTCTTTGGGAACTCTTGCCCCAGGTCTCTTCGCTCAAGACACCATCGAGGTTGAGGAGAGTGGTGTGAAATAAAAGCTGAACAATTTAAGTTGTAGCGATGAGCTGACAGAATCCCACAATTTGAGGACTTGTGGATCTGTGGCGGAGGTTTACTCAGGCGATCCCATTAATTGCTGCAAATATTTACTCTGTTCCCTTTCAAAAGACATGCAGTTTTCTTATCAGAAAATAACTGGCAAAGTGAGCCTTACCTTGCTGCGATACAGCATGCAGTTTTCAGATATAGTCAGAGAACTCAAACGGAAAGTTTCACCATTATGTAGTGTGACCTACATTTCCTCACTACCTTGAAACATATAAACATAGAAACTGGAAGCAGATGTTGGCCATTCATCCCTTTAAGCCTACCCCACCATTCATTTTGATCATGGCTAATCATCAAAATCAATACCCCCATCCTCCCCCTTCTCCCCATATCCCTTGATCCCTTTAGCCCCAAGAGCTAATTTCTTCTTGAAGTTGCACAATGTTTTGGCCTCAACTATTTTCTGTCGTACTGAATTGCACAAATTCATCGGTCTCTGGATGAGGAAATTTGTCCTCACCTCAGCCCTCTAAGGTTTCCCCCTTATCCTGAAACTATGACCCCTAATTTTGGACACCCCCAAGTGCACAGGAACGGAATAAATGGTAAAGAACTTTTATTTTATTTCATTTAATATCAAATGAAAGCCTCTTCCTCCATTGAAATTCTCTTTGCGACTTCCTTCACACTTTTTGAGCCTTTACATGACACAAGCATGAAGTTCGGACTGAGCTAATTTAAGTAAGGCCTTGAAGAGAGGCAATAGGCCCAGTTTCCAGGCTCCACTCTCCTAATGCAGTGTTTTCCCAGTGCAGGAAAAGGATAAATGATCTCATCTGCTCCACCAGGGTAAGTTCATCTTCAGCTCATACTCTCATCCTGACATCATGCATTTAAAGATCTACACCCTTCATGCATCTCACATAACATTAGCAGGGAAAACATATCAGCATTAATTATCTAACACTTCACTGCTACCTCATCTATCAGGCTGTATTATCTCATTGCCAGCCCTTTCTGATGAAGGATCACCATCCTCCTCTTGCCTCCATGCAGTCCAAACTGGCCCACAACTGGAGGGAGTGATTCCAGCAGGGAGTCCAACCTCACAGATCTCTCCACACCTGAGGAGGACCTCACCGAACCTTTTGGGCAAGACAGGGATTGTTCATGTGGGAAGTTCTCCTCTCCCAGCAGCCTCGTATGGATGACACCTCTCACCTCAGAGGAGAAAGTTGAGGAGCCATCCAAGGAAGGCTATCACTGAGCTCACCTGCACCCTCCACTTATACAGAGACACACACCTCTGTGAGTCACAGTTCCAGATTAGGCTCTGGATCATTTTCTGGAGAACGCCTCACGGACATATCTCTGCATCAATGTCAGGCAGTAACAGCCCAGATCTCTGGAACTCAGGGCACTGCTGGAGATCAGGCAGCACTGGGTCAGAAGATGAGCCTCTGTGAGCTGCCAAAACTCAAAATGCAAGGACAGACATTGGAAAATCTGGCAGAGATGCAAGAGTCACTCAGCAAACCGGAGCAAAGGATGGAGAAGTCCTTGCACATTTTGTCTGGTGGAATGGTCCCAAGATTTGAGCGTCTCAAGGTCACCATGGGAAGGGTGGTAAACACCTTGGAGACTTTAGTTCAGCAAGTTTTGTTAGATCTGTGCTCAGACCAGAACCCCATAGCTATAGGCATTGCCAAGATCCATCATTGGCAAGGCAAGAGGGCAGGGGGCAAGGCTGGTACAAAAGATTAAATCCCCCAGGATCAAGGGTGAACTCGCTAGATGGATTCAGAACTGGCTTGGCCATAGATGATAGAGGATAGCAGGGAAGAGTGTTTTTCTGAACGGAGGTCTGTAACTAGCAGTGTTCCGTAGGGATCAGTGCCGGGACCTCTGCTGTTTATAATGTATGTAAATGACTTGGAAGAAAACATTGTTGGTCTGATTAGCAATTTTGCAGATGATGGGCAGAGTTGCGGATAGTGATGAAGATTGTCAGGGAATACAGCAGGATACAGATAGGCTGGAAAATTGGGTGGAGAAGTGTCAGATAGAATTTAATCCGGGTGAATGTGAGGATTAATGGTAGATCTAGTTCAGGTGGGAGCTATAAAATAAATGGCAGAACCATCAGGAGCACAAACACACAGTGAGATCTGGGAGCACGGGTCTACAGATCCTTATAAGTGGCAGCACAAGTGGAAAAGGTGGTGAAAAAAGCATATGGCATGCTCGACTTCATCACACGGGGCATCGAGTATAAAAGTTGGTAAATTATATTACAGTGATATGAAACTTTGGTTTGGCCACATTTAGAATACTTCCGATTCTAGTCGCTGCATAACCAGAAGGATGTGAAGGCTTTGGAGGGAGTATAGAAAAGGTAAACCTTTTACCAGGATGTTGCGTAGGTTTGAGGGTATTAGCTATGAGAAAAGATTGGAATTGTTTGAGGGACGATCTGGTAGAAGTTTATAAAATTATGAGGGGCATAGATAAGGTGAAGAGATGGAAACTTTTTCCCAGGGCAGGAATAACCATTACAAGACGGCACAAGTTCAAAGTAAGGGGAAAGGTTCAGTGGAGATGAGCAGGGGAAGTTTTTTTACACAGAGGGTGATGGGGACCTGGAATGGACTGCCAAGTGAAATGGTTGAAGCGGATACATTAGCGACATTTAAGACTCACCTGAATGAACAGATGGGGAACAAGGAACAAACGTGGGTGACGTGCTTCTGATGATTGCTCACCAGTTGAATATGAATGGAATGGAACCTTTTCTATTGCTGAACATCAAGGAGCTCTCAAAGCTACACGCGTACAGTCGATTGTGTCCTGTAATCCAGGGAAGCCTGAGATACTTGATGAAGTTCGTCAGCTATGAACTGCACACAATGATGTTCCTCACTGTAGCAGACTTTTGTCACCTCATTGATGCATTTATATTTGGTGGTCTGCTAAATCCAGCATAGATCCCCTGTGGATCCCTGGAATGATTGGCAAAGGAATTGAGAATGCAGCAATTATCAGGGTCCAGGGAATTCCTTCCATTCTGCAGGAGTTGAATCCTGCCGTAGAATGTGACAAATATCATCAACCAGATGTGCGGATGAGCGTAGATGTGCATGGCATTGTTTCCCACGCATGTGAGATAGGGGAGTCCTTGTCAGTAAAATCTTGGTCAAGGGAGTTGCCTCCATGGTATGGGCATAACCTCCTTGTCCTCTGGTTGTTTCTGGGGCTTCCCTGGACATTCACTCCAGCCTCACATAACATCAAAGATTTTTACTTTTTCTTTTATGGATAATGGACAAACAAAAGAAACAGTGATGTGTCAAATTCTCATTAAAACTGGAGTAAATTACGTTGATCTTTTCAGCAGGAATTTAAAAATGAATCTCCCACGCTCTGTGCACTGCTGAATGTATGAGCCTAAATCCCATTGAAAAGCAGGGGGCAGGGCTTAACCCTGTGGAAGAGGCCGGCAGCATAGTGCTGAGTGGGCCAGTCTGCCAGTGCTGGGATTGGCAAATGCACACTGGCTCCTGTCTGCCTGCCTCCAGATTGCTGGTCAGCTTGGTCTCTGCCCCTGCACCACCCAATCGCTGCCCCCACCCCACCCAGCAAAACTAGGCCAGCCTCTCAATCACCCCTGCTGCTGCCCCCAGCTCACCTCCCCCAACTCCACCCCAGACGCAATCTCCTGCTCAACCTCCCTGATCCCTCCTCTCCACTCCCACCCCAATGGCTAGCCCCAATAGCTGGCTTCCCTCCGTCCCCATCAATCCCGACAGCAGAGCGGCAGTGGGACCCCCCCCACCTCTGCCACCGACCGTCCTCCAGAGACCCTATCCCCTTCTGCCCCCCACGTCGTTGACATTGGCCTATGACTGGTGGGCAGTGCCAAGGTGCCCCTGAGCATTAGCACTTCTCCCCTTGGGTAGTGCCAAAGGGGGTTAGAGAGGTACTTTTGCAGCTGGACAGGGTACGGTGAGGCCACAGCTGGAGTACTGTGTGCAGTTTTGGTCGCTGCATTCGAGGAAGGATATATTGGCCTTGGAGGGGGTGCAGAGAAGGTTTACTAGGCTGATACCGGAGATGAGGGCTTTGGATTTTGAGAGACTGAATAGGCTAGGTTTGTACTCCTTGGAGTTTAGAAGGCTGAGAGGGGATCTTATAGAGATATATAAGATAATGAAGGGGATGGATAGGGCAAAGGTTGAAACACTCTTCCCGCTTAGCAAAGATAGCAGGATTAGAGGGCACAGCCTCAAGATTAGGGAGAGGGTGTGGTTCGGATCAGAGTTGAGGAGGAATTTCTTCATGCAAAGGGTGGTGAATCTTTGGAATTCTCTGCTTGATGAAGTGGTGGAGACTTCCTCACTGAATATGTTCAAGTCAAGAGTAGATAGGTTTTTGATTGACAAAGGAATTAAGAGTTATGGGGATAAAGCGGGAAAGTGATACTGAACCACTACGGATCAGCCATGATCTTATTGAATGGCAGGGTAAGCTCGAGGGGCTGGATGACCTACTCCTGCCCCTATTTCTTATGTTCTTATGTTCTTAAGGCCGTGTCTGTGTGGGCTTTCTCCGAGTGCTGTGGCTTCCTCACATACTCAAAGGTAGGCAGGTTAGGTGGACTGGCCTTAATAAATTGCTGCTTAGCGTCCGAAGATGTGGCCTTTGCCCATGGTAAATTATTTGATGTGAATTGATTTGATTTGTTATTGTCACATGTGCTAGTATACAGTGAAAAGTATTGTTTCTTGCGCACTGTACAAAACATACAGTACATAGAGTAGGGAAGGAGAGCGTGCAGAATGTAGTGTTGCAATAATAGTGTTGCAGTTTAGAGGGAGATCAACTTAATACCTGGTAGGTCCATTCGGAAGTCTGATAGCAGCAGAGAAGAAGCTATGCTTGAATTGGTTAATATGTGACATTTTGTATCTGTTACCTGATGGAAAGAGATAGAAAAGAATATGTCCGGGATGCATGGGGTCCTTGATTATGCTGCCTGCTTTTCCAAGGCAATAGGAAGTGTAGACAGAGTCAATGGATGGGAGGCTGGTTTCGAAATGGACTGGGCTTCATTTATGACCCCTTGTAGTTTTTTGTGGTCTTAGATAGAGCAGGAGCTAAGCCAAGCTGTGATACATCCAGAAAGAATTCTTTGTAAAGCACCTGTAAAGGTTGGTGAGACTTATTGCAGACATGTCAAATTTCCTTAACGTTTGAGAAAATAAAGGCGTTGGTGGGTTTTCTTAACTACAGCACCGACATGGAAAGACCAGGACAGGTTGTTGATTATCTGAACACCTAAAAACATGAAGCTCTCGACCATTTCCATTTCACCCCCATTGATGCAGACAGGAGCATGTTCTCCACTACATTTCCTGAATTCAATGACAAAGACACCTATGCCAGATGCCTAGTTATTGACTACAGCTCAGCTTTCAACACTATTATTCCAAAGAAACTGATCCCCAAACTCTGTAGCCTGGGGCACAGCTCCTCCCTCTGCAACTGAATGTTAGATTTCCTAACTCACGCTGAAGATAGACAACAGCACCTCCTCCACGATCATCCTCAACACCAGTGCTCCCCAAGGCTGTATCCTCAACCCCCTACTATACTCCTTACAGACCTATAACTGTGCAGCCAAATTTCTCTCCAACTCAATTTTCAGGTTTGCTGATGACACCACCATAGTGGGTCGGATCTCAAACAATGTTGAGACAGAGTACAGGAATAAGATAATAAGGTAAACTAAACAGCAATAATCTCTCCCTCAATGTCAACGAAATGAAGGAGATAGTTGTCTAGGTGTTCCAGGTTTGAGTGTAGGGCCAGGGAGATGGCACCTGCTGTGGACCTGTTGCGGCAGTAAGGAACTGTATTGTAGGGATCCAGGCAATCTGGGAGCTGGAATTGATTCGTGCCATGACTAACCTTTTGAAAACTTCATGGTGATGGATGCCAGAGCCACCGGATGATATTCATTAAGGCACGCTACCTGGTTTTTTTTAGGTACTGGGATGATGGTCATCTTCTCGAAGCAGATAGGGACCTCAGGTTTGTGTGAGGAGAGGTTAAAGATACCTGTGAATACTCGCTGACCTTATAGAACAAAGAACAAAGAACAAAACAGCATGGGAAACAGGCCCTTCGGCCCAACGAGCCCACGCCGCCACCCCGATGTTCCCACCTCTACCCGCGATCCCTGTCCATGTTTATAGATCAATTAAAAAATTGGTTTTAATTTGGATTAAAAACCAAATTTGAGACAATTTAGGGAGAATTTGTTTTGCCAATTAGCCTAAGAGCACATCTTTGGGATGTGGGATGAAACCGGAGCTCCCGGAGAAAACCCACGCAAGCACGGGGAGAATGCGCAAACTCCCACAGACACAGGCCCAAATCCATGTATCTGCACAGCACAGCGATAGTCACTGAGCTCATGGTCAAAACGGGCACAGAATGAATTGCGCTTATGGGGGAGGGGGGCCTAAGTGCCAGCAATTTTACAGGCCTTCATTTTGTAGTCTGTTATGTCTTGCAGACTGTCGATGGCAGTTTGTATGGCTAACCTGGAACTCTAGATTGGTTTAATACTGGTTTTTGGCATCTTTGATGAATCTCCATGGATGTTATCTGGATTTCTTACATGGGTCAAGGTTGCCTGATTTGAATGCCTCAGATCTAGGCTTCAGCAAGCAGTGGGTATCCCTGTTCATCCATGGTTTCCAGCTGGGAAACACACGGATGTGCGGGGTTATGGGAATAGGGCGGAGGTGAGGCCCTGGGTGGGATGTTCTTTTGGAGAGTCAGTGCAGACCCAGCCAAATGGCCTCTTTGTGCACTGGGGGTTTCTATGGTTACATTCTATTGTAATAATAAATTGAGTTGCAACTAGATGATGGACTTGCAGCAGAGTGGTCTGACAGTGTTTTGCCTCAGTTGTCATTACACTATGTTAGTTTAAGATGCTTTCAGTAGATGATGCCAAATGGAAATCTCTGTCCATATCTAGTTCCATGTTTGTATTGCCAGTTGTGTGAGAGAAGATTCCCAATTTGCAGTCTTGGCTGGGGGAGTGGGATGTGAATTTAATGATGGACAATACAATAAAGGATTAAGACTACCCCTGAAATAATTACCTCAAGAATTTGAGCAGGAAAAATCCAGGTGTGCGCATCCCAGAAACTAAACCACAGGAATTAATTTGATGTTTATGTTTTGGACAGTCGTGCAATAAAAACTCTGAACTCAATCCTAGCAGTTTATTTCAGCTTGAAGAAGTTTCTTTTCATAACACAGTACAAAAGCTAACAAGGAAGCTGGTGATATTCCATTTCTTCAGCACAGTGTTCAGTGGTACAAGTGTTAAAGCAAAGAAGTCAAAATCCAGGACAAAATAAGTAATGTTTTGTAAATTTCTTCCAAATAATAAGTGTAATTTTCATGTCATTGATCATGGTGAGGCACAGGGTACACTGGAGGTTCCAATAGCAATTGTTATAGAAGCAGGAGTAGACATTCTGGGTGGGATTATCTGGCCGTGTTTGCCCCAAGGTTGAAAATTCCCTCCTGAGGTCCTTTGCTACACATGTTTGGTCATGAAGGGGTAATTTTGCATGGTCTGCTCTTGCCCCCTCAAATTTCCGTGGCAGGCAGAATGGGAAAATTCTGTCTCTCAAAGCATTTCCCTTAGTTGGCTGAGAACTATCACAACTCTATTTATCCATGAAACTTAATATCCTTGCCTAACAGCAAAACAAAGAAAATAGAAACAGGAGTAGGCCATTTGGCCCTTCAAGCCTGTTCCTCTATTCATTTTGATTATGGCTGATTATTAAATTCAATATCCTGATCCCATCTTTCTCCATATCCCTTGATCCCCTTAGCCCCAATAGCTATATCTAATTTCTTCTTGAAATCAGACAATGTTTAATCAACTACTTTCTGTGGTAATGAATTTCAGACATTCACTACCCTCTGGGTGAACAAATTTCTCCTCATTTCAGCCCTAAAAGGTTTATCCTCAAACCAAGATCCCTTGTTCTGGACTTCCCCAAGAATTTAACCATTTTTAGTTTCAAAATGTTCACTTGACTACCCCTGCCCCCTACCACCACCACCACTACCACCTCCATCTCCTCCCTGCCCCTCGACTCATCAATTCTTTGAGGAGAGAGCACCGAATTTCCACTGGCCTTTGTGTGAAGATGTCTTTCCTAAGTATATGCTGACATCATACTTCCCATATTTACATGACTTTTAAACTGAATGATTGGGGCAAGCCCTGTGCAAATTCATATCCCAGATTTTATCTGTTAATTAGGCAGGTGAATAAGTTTGTAGTAAAAATAGAAAATGTTGGGAATACTCAGCAGAAACAGAGTTTGCATTCCAGCTCCATGAATGTCCTGTCCACCTACGCTGCCTGACCTACTGAGTGTCCCTAGGATTTGTTTCTTTACTTCAGATTTTTAGCACGTGGGTTAATTCACTTTTGGAATTAATCTCCACGTTATTAAATTCACCTGGATTTATACTCCACCAGTCACTGACAATTTGGGTTATTGGGCATCTTGTGCACTCATTGGTCAATTGCTCGGTTGTATAAGATCATCTTGACATAATTGCTTCCTCCTTCCCAATCCTCAAGAAAGAGCCACAACCTGGACCCCTTCATTCAGATTAGGAACTGAGCACCAAGCATCCTCTTTCATCAATGCTGAGCATGAGGGTAGGGGCTGGGTGGGATTGTGGTCTATGTAAACTCGATGGGCCTACTTCTGCTCTATAGGATTCTATGATTCTAATTCCATCCATCTTAGATGCAGAATAAATGAAGCAATTTTTAATGCATTCTGTTCGTATGGCCACTATTTGAATTCTAGACCACCGTTAGCTTACATCACTAAATCCAGCTCCTTTACCCCATCAAGCTGGAACAGAAAGAAAACCTCATAAAATCCTACAGTGCAGAAGGAGGCCTTTCAGCCCATCAAGTCTGCAGCAACCTCAATTCCATTGGCAGTATCCCCACAACCCCATGTATTTACCCTGCTAGTCCCCATGACACTATGAGGCAGTTTAGCATGGTCAATTCACCTAACCCACACACCTTTGCAGTATGGGAGGAAACCGGAACACTCGGAGGAAACCCACGCAGACATGGGAAGAATGTGCAAATTCCGTACAGATAGTGACCTGAGGTTGGAAGCAAACTCGGGTCCCTGGCGCTGTGAGGCAGCAGTGCTTAACCACTGTGCCACCATGCCACGTAACACTGTGCTCTGGAGAAGGAAACAAATTTAGCTGCGTAAATATTGGGACTCAGTTCAGGATCATTGATCCCCAGGGATCTAAGTTAAAATCACCTCCAATAAAAGCAGCAAGGTCGTGCCATCCTCTGTCCATCAAGAATATGTATGTGATATTAATTCTCCATTGTCTTTTCAGGGCAGTGGAATATAGATTGTGTATTGCTTTGACTCTCCAATCATTCATTTGTGATGTTCATGAAATGTACCATGATATATAATGTGTTTCCACTAGCTTCATTTAAGCTTCAGCCACCGCAGCTTTTAATATTTTTTATCAGGAAGGGAGCTAATTTTTACATTTTCTTTTGATCCATTAATATTTGCTTTTCTTTTCCTTCCATTCCATCCTTTCCCACTGCCTAAATCCTCCAACCATCCCACCCGGCAGAAGAAGCTCTCAGTCCTACACTTATTACCTGTAAGTAACTGCTTTGAAAATGCACTCCATGCTTTGATCCATTCTTTTCCATGCTGAACATTTGTTTTATTCATGATTTCTTTTTGCTTTCACTCTGCTGCAATTCTAGAAGGCATCCCAATATGCCTCAGAGATTTACTAACTGTTATTTGCTTTAATTGTCTAATTTAACCTACCTCTAAGATCAAATGCAAAAAAAAGTCCTGGAATGTTTTAGACAAATAGTTCTCCAGATTCTAGAGAACAAGTTGCATTGATTAAAAATGTTATTGGATCTTGTGGCTTTATAGGAGAGAACCCAGATGCTCTTATTTAATGTGTCAACATGCCATTGTCGGTGGGGGGGCAGTGGCCTAGTGGTACGGTAGCACAGTGGTTAGCACTGCTGCTTCACAGCTCCAGGGTCCTGGGTTCAATTCCCGGCTCAGGTCACTGTCTGTGTGGAGTTTGCACGTTCTCCTCATTTCTGCATGGGCTTCCTCCGGGTACTCCGGTTTCCTCCCACGGTCCAAAGATGTGCAGATTAGGTTGATTGGCCATGGTAAGAAATTGCCCCTTACTTTCCAGGGATGCGTAGGTTAGAGGGATTAGTGGGTATAATATGTTGGGATATGGGAGGAGAGCCTGAGTGGGATTTGTTCAGTGCAGACTCGATGGGCCGAATGACCTCTTTCTGCACTCTAGGGTTCGAAGGTATTATTGCTGGATTATTAATCCAGAAAATCAGCTAATGTTCTGGGGACCCGGATTCTAATACCTGCCAAGGCAAAAGGTGGAATTTGAATTCAATAAAAATAACCTGGAATTAAGAATCTACTGATGACTATGAAACCATTGTTGTTTGTTGGAAAAACTCATCTGGATCATTAATGTCCTTTAGGGGAGGAAATCTGCCGTCTTTGCCTGGTCTGGTCTATAGGGCGGCACGATAGCACAGTAGTTAGCACTGTGCCTTCACACCTCCAGGGACTGGATTCGATTCCTGGCTTGGGTCACTGTTTGCACATTCTCCCTGTGTCTGTGTGGGTTTTCTCCGAGTGCTCTGATTTCCTCCCACAGTCCAAAGATGTGTAGGATTAGGTTGATTGGCCATTCTAAAATTGCCCTTTAATGCCCTGAGGTGGGGAGGTTAGAGGGATTAACGGGTAAATGTGTAGGGATGGGGGGTAGGGCCTGGGTGGGATTGTGATCAGTGCAGACTCGATGGGCCAAATGGCCTCTTTCTGCAGTGCAGGGATCCTATGATTCTACATGTGATTCCGGGACACAGCAATGTGGTTGACTCTCAGCTGCCCTCTGAATAAGGGTGACTAGGGATGGACAATAAATGCTGGCCAGCCAGCGATGCCCAGTCCCATCAATGAATAAAAGAATCTGGAACATTCACGATTCAACTCCTGGTCGGAGCTGATTTCATTGCTCGCAACTATGTTGCCTTCAGTATTTCTGGAACACACAGTATTCCCAAACTTGATCATGATTAAGTGGACAGTGGGAGGCAAAAGACTAGGGCTCAGCTGCAATATCTTCACAATCTAATAGCCAACTGTCAAGAATTACACTTGAGATAAGATGCCAACCACAGAGTTATTGGCTCCCTTGCCAGTGAATTGCGGTGCGTGCCAACACTTTTTTTTAAAAACTGAAAAACAAAAGCTTTGTGCTATGAAGAAAGGAAGTGCACTGTAGGAAAGGCGAAACCCGAGGATAAGGACAATGAACCTGAGGTCTTACCACATGGTCTAGCTGTCTGGGCAATGTCAAAAAGTGCTCATTTTAATTCAGGAACATGAGGAGGTTGTCATCCTGGAGGGAACAATCATACACTACATGTCCACAATAGAGACAAAAATGATGTATTGAGCAAGGGAGAAAAAGGACAGTAATTGCAAATGGTTCAATAAATATTCACTGAACTGTCACTATCCTAAACATGATTTATTAAAGAGGTCCCGCTGATTTAGGTTATTCCTTGTGCAAGATAGGAAAATATTATTAAAATTGGAAATGGATAGTATATAATGTTAAAGCAGACTATTAAACAATTAGACACTGAAACTCTTGCGGCACAATGTTACAGTAGTTAGCACTGCTGCCTCCCAACATCAGGGATCTGGGTTCAATTCCAGCCCCTGCCTGTATGGAGTATGCATATTCTCCCTGTGTCTGTATGGGTTTCCTCCCACACTCCAAAGATGTGTGGCTTGAGTGGAATAGCCTTGTTAAATTGTCTCTTAGTGTCCCAGGGTGGGGGATGAGTGGGGTAAATACATGGGACTACAGTAATAGGCCAGGGGTGGGAGGCCGTGTTGGAGAGTTGATGCAGACTTGATGGGCCAAATAGCCTTCTTTGGCACTGTAGGGATTGTATAATTAGTCAGTTTGGAATCAACTGTCAAGCCCAGCATACAGTTGAATAAAAGAACAACAGTGAGCAAACTGTGAGTGGTGAATCTGGATGGAGATGATCTTGTCTGCTTTGGTAGGGAGGGAACGTATTGGCAATAGAATGGGACTCCCTGGGAGCGACATTACTGCTGACTCCTATATCTTCAGGAATAATCCATTTGTCTTTAGTTGGAATAAAGCACCATCAGATCTTACTGTATGTGGACATGGACTTCTCCAGTATCTGAGCAGTGGTAAATGCTGCTGAACATTGTTAAACAATGTGATAGATCAAGTGAAGATACAGAGCAACTGTGAAGTTATTGAATGAGGAACAAGGTGATCAATGCCCTACCCCTGTTCCTATGTTCTATTTATCGATGCACTTTTTCTCCCTATTTGTTTACTCGTTGTTGCTGCATCACTTGCATATTTATTTCACTGTGAGAAAAGTGATGCTTGACTTGGTTTCGAATTCCTCCTTATCAATGCCCTTCATAGCTGGCTACCAGTACTTACTCTCTAATTTTCATTTCCCCTTCTTCTAAGATATCATTGACTCTGCTTGGTACTTATTGACTCAACACAATTCCAAATGGGGTCTGATTGGAGTACTACTTAGCCCTGCTTCTATTCCTATCTCTGTCCACTGAATGATAGCAATTATAGGGTGATAAAGTAATTGTGTCACCCACAGAGGTGATGAATGGTTTCAAAAGGGAATTGAAATTACATTTGAGCAAGACTCTGCAGATGGAGCAGGTAAATGGGGACGTCTCGATTGCTCTACAGAGAGCCAGCATGGATTTGATGGGCTCAATGACTTACCCCTGTGACATAATGACTTCATGGTTCTGGATGGGCTATTGTTCAGAATACAGAGGTGGAAAAGCAAGAAAGGTCATGTCATATTCTGGTGAATCTCCTTATGGTCTTGCATCCTCATGGGCAGCAAGTTTAAGGTCACTACTACCGATTTCAAGCAAGCTCTTCCTCACATCTCTCTTGCCCAAAACCTTACATCTGTGTCCCCTAATCCCTTGTACCATCCACTAAGTGGGACAGCAGTTCTTCGTCTGCTGTATCTAAACACATTTCCATCAGGTTTCTCAGATTTCTCCTCACCTCCTTTGCTCCAAAGAGAATTACCCCAATTTCTCAGACCTAACTGTTGCAGTGAGCCTCTTTGAGGGGTGAGGTTTTGAGGGATCATGTGATCCAATCAGCCAATCAAAATGAAGTTTGTGAAGCTTGGGGCTGAGTGCAGGTTTTCCCGGTCAGTTTGGGAATGGAGTTGAAGCAGTCGGTAGCTCATTTCTTGCACTCTGTGTTGCAATAAATAGTCTGTTGGTGGTTGCCAATCTCTTGCAATATCACACTAATGTTGCAGCGGAATTCCTCTACATCCCTTGATCCATTCTGATTAACCCCCTGCGCACATTCTCAAGGGCCTTTAGATCTATTCAAAAGTATGGTAGCCAGATTTGGACTTACTGCTGTTGTGCTCTGAATATTTGCATCTTTGGAGTGGTAATGGCCTAGTGATATTATCACCAGACTAATCAAGAAACTCAGCTAATATACTGGGGACCTGGGTTCGAATCATGCCATGGCTGATGGTGGAACTTAACAAAAATAAATCTGGAATTAAGGATCTAGTAATGACAACGAAACCATTGTCAGAAAAGCCCATCTGGTTCACTAATGTCGTAGGAAATTTGCCGTTTTTACTTGGTCTGGTCTGCATTTGACTCCAGAGCCACAACAATGTGGTTGGTTTTCAACTGCCCTCAGGCAGCTAGGGATGGGCAACCAACAAAACCCACGAATAAATTAAAAACATCTCAGTTGAACAATGCACAAAATTCATTTTAAATAGTTCTGTGGCTCTTTTTTCTCTGGTTTTCCTAGCATATTTTCCAGATGGAACAAGTTTGATCAGTATATACTTTATTGGCCGTGTTCATAGTACCATAATTTATATCAATGATTTATGGGGTCACTTATTTGCAATAACTCCCCAATCATAAATCACACCAGTTTGAGTGTTGACCATTAATTGGTCAGTGCAGCTTTCTATCATTTGGAGATGAATTCCCTTAGACAAGGGCCTGTTCAATCTTTGTGTCCATCAAGTTAACATTGATGGTATTTTATTCTGTGGCCTGAGAAACACAGTAATCTTATTCCCATGGCACTTTAAGAGTCTGTATTAATAATCAAATGTTAATAATATGTCCATAATTATAAAAGTTAAATTTTTGTGTTCCAAATTACATTTCCAACCTTTCTAACATATCTATTAATGAATTACTTATCCTTTAATTGTCTTATAGGTAGGTTATCTGTTCATCAGCAGCATGGAGGGTGCAGGCTTGGAGGGCCAAAGGGCCTGTTTCTGTGCTATAATTTTCATTGTTCTTTGTTTATCTAATCTGGATGGTTCCAGTAATGCTGGTCTACTTTTTATTGAAATGGTTTTCACCAATTTTAACAGAAAATGCTTAAGACTTAGGAGCAGAATTGGGCTACTCAGCCCATCAAGTCTACTCCACCGTTCAACCAGGGCTAACATTTTTTCTCATCCCCATTTTCCTGCCTTTTCCCCATAACCCCTGACCCCCTTATTGATCAAGCACCTATCCATCTCTGTTTTAAAGACACTCAGTGATCTGGGCTCCACAGCCTTCTGTGGCAGAGTTCCATAGGTTCATCACTCTCTGCCTGAAGAAATTCCTCCTCATCTCTGTTTTGAAGGATTGTCCCTGAGGTTGTGCTCTCTGGTTCTAGTTAAGAGCATATTAATTCAAAGTACTACCTGATCATCACACTTAAACTAGTGATTTTGAAACTACCAATAGTACTTTGACCAGTAACTCTTAAAAATATTACAGTTATCGAGGATGGTCAATGCAGACTTGATGGGCTGAATAGCCTCCTTCTGCATTGTAAGGATTCTGTGATTCTATGAAGAATGTGAACAGCACAGTGCTCCTTAATTAGATATTTTCTATGGACCAAATAACTAATTGTAGCCTGGATTTTATTGGCAATATCAATATTCAAAGGCTGAATATCTTTTTCATATACAAGGCCTTGTCATGCCCATTTTCATGCAGGAAAGTGGGGAGGCAGAGAACCAATTTCAGGGGTGCAATGCCTGCTTCCCCATCTGTATCTTCATTATGGATATAAGCGTATAGAATATCACAGTGGGTTTGCAGCTGGCATGCAGAATATTTGTCTAAAACAGGTGTTTGGCTCCCACCAAATGTTAATGAGGGACTTAACCCTTATCTTATATCTGCATTGGTGGAATAATATAAGTGATAGTGAGTTCAGTAACCAGAAGTTGAAGGTATATGGTAATAGCCAAAAGAGGCAGATGACTTGAGAAATTTTTTTACACATAGAGTCATAGAATCCAACAGTGTAGAAGAGGCCATTCAGCCCATCAAGTCTACACTGACCACAATCCCACTCAGACCGCATCACCACAACCCCATGCATTTACCCTAACCATTCCCCCTGATATTAAGAGACAATTTAGCATGGCCAATTCACCAAACCTGCTCATCTTTAGACTGTGGGAGGAAACCAGAGCATGGGGACAACGTGCAAACTCCACACAGTTGACTTGTTATGCCCTGGAATCAATGCCTGACACATTGCGAATGCAGGTCCAACAAGTACAGAATTTTCAAAAGGGAACTAGTTCATTTCCTAGATTTCTTGTTCCATTGCGAAGGTTTTCTCAGTGCAATTTATTCCAAATTGGCATAACTGGTACAAACTGGTGACCTTCTCTGAGAAAGGATGCTCTTGCTGAAGAGAAAGTGCAGCAAAGCTTTACCAGACTGATTCCTGAGATGGCAAGTCTGTCATATGAGGAGAAACTAAGTCAGTTTGGCTTATATTCACTGGAGTTTAGAAGAGCAAGAGGGGAATCGCATAGAAATTTATAACATTCTAACAAGGTTATACAAGCTGGATTCAGAAAGAATGTTCCCAGTGGTGGGGGAGTGCAGAACTAGGGGATCATATTTGATGATAAGGGATAAACCTTTTAGAACTGAGGTGAGGAGAAATTTCTTCACCCAGAAGCTGGTGAATGTGTGGAATTCACTGCCACAGAATGTAGTTGAGATTTCAAGAAGACATTAAATATTGATCTTGGGATTAAGGATATGGGGGAAGCGGGGGGGGCATCAGGATATTAAATTTGATTATCAGCCATGATCAAAATGAATAACGGAGCAGGTTCTAAGGGCCAAATGGCCTACAATTGCTTCTAGTTTCTAAATTTCTATCTATCAATCTCCACGGAATGTGCATTGCACATTCCATGAGCAGGAAGGTTCACTAGGCTGATAAGGGAATTAAGAGTTATGGAGAGAAAGCAGGAAAGTGGAACTGATCCACTTCAGATCAGCCATGATCTTGTTGAATGGCGGGGCAGGCTCAAAGGGCTAGATCCTGCTCCTATTTCTTATGTTCTGATGTTATGCTGTAAATTGCTTCAGAGGAGGTGCACAAACTGCACTGTTTAAGCGCAGGATTATACCATTATAGCTTGTGTCCCCCTGTAGTTGCATCTGTATATGCCAGAGGATAATGAAATGTATGATCCTGAGCCAACTGGGGTGAAAAAAATTCACTGAAAATTGCTTACGAAGCACACATTAAAGCCCTTCAGCACAGCTGGTATCAGTCAAATAACTGGAAGGAGTAACTGAGTCCAATCTTTTCAAGGAGTTGAGTCCTTGAAGTGGAACAATAACATGAAGCAGCATTTAAATATCCAAACTCAAGTCAAGCAGTCAGCTCCCGAGTTTCAGTGAATTGATGCATTAGGTATTCAGGATCACGAGAGATGCAGTTCTCCATCATCCTGAGTGACTATGAAGACACCCACTAGCTATACCATCAAACAGTTGTTCATTGGATAGGAAGCAGCATGATGGCACAGTGGTTAACACTGCCGCTTCACAGCACCAGTGACCAAGGTTTGATTCCTGGCTTGGGATATTTTGTGGAGTCTGCACATTCTACCAGTATCTGTGTGGGTTTCCTCGCACAGTCTGAAAGACGTGCTGATGAGGTGTATTGACCGTGCTAAATTTTCCCTCAGTGTATCTGAACAGGCACCAAAGTGTGACAGCTAGGGGATTTTCACAGTAACTTTATTGCAGTGTTAATGTAAGCCTACTTATTTTATTCATTCATGGGTGTTGCTGACTGGCCAGCATTTATTGCCCATCCCTAGCTGCTCTTGAGAAGGTGGTGGTGAGCTGCCTTCTTGAGTCACTGCAGTCCATGTTCTGTGGGTTGACCCAGTGTCGTTAGGGAGGAAATTCCAGGTTTTTGGCTGAGCGACTGTGAAGGAATGGTGATTATATTTCCAAGTTGTGATGTGTGTGGCTTGGGGAACTTGCAGGTAGTGCTGTTCCCATGTATCTTCTGCCCTTGTCCTTCTAGATGAAAGTAGTTCTGGGTTTGGAAGGTTCTGTCTAAAGATTTTTGGTGAATTGCTGCAGTGCATCTTGTAGATAGTACACACTGCTGTTGCTGAGCATTGGTTGTGGAGGCAGTGGATGTGGTGTGGGCTGCTTTGTCCTGGATGGTGTCAAGCTTCTTGAATGTTATTGGAGTTGTACCCATTCAGGCAAGTGGGGAATATTGCATCACACTCCTGACTTGTGCCTTGTGGATGATGGCTCGGCTTTGGGAATCACAAGATGAGTTACTGGCCGCAGTATTCCGAGCTTCTGACCTGCTCTTGTAGTCACTGTGTTGATGTGGTGAGTCCAAATGTAACACTAACAAATAAATTTTAAAAACCTAATATCACAGATCTGGTTTGGAGTGTGTTAAGCTAAAATTTCGTCCTGCGAGGGACAAATATTTTTTGTTGCATTATTCTCTTCTGATTTTCTAGAGGATGGATTTTAAATTTAAAGCACTTTGCCTTGAGATCCTGTTGTTCTTGTAAAGTCATTTATAGAGAAACCTGCTCAATAAACCTGTCACTTGTTTGCTGAAGGAGAAAAGGCAGCTGTGAATCACATTAAAGCATGCCATTGTATAGTTTACACGTGATATCATTGCAAATACAATGCTGTGTTTTTCTTTTATTCTTCTTAGAAGATCTCACCCCTGCTTTCAAATCCCTGCTGGGACGGCACGGTGGCACAGTGGTTAGCACTGCTGCCTCACAGCACCAATCCGCGGTTCAATTTACAGCTTGAGTGACTGTGTAGGGTTTGCATGTTCTCCCTGTGTCTGTGTGGGTTTCTTCTGGATGCTCCAGTTTCCTCCCACAGTCCAAAAGACGCACTGACTAGGTGCATTGGCCATGTTAAATTTTCTCTCAGTGTACCCAAACAGGTGCCGGAGTGTGGCAATAAGGAGATTTTCACATTAACTTCATTGCAGTGTTAATGTAAGCCTCCTTATGATACTGATAAATGAACTTTAAAAAAACTTTAAAAGTCCACAGCCTATTCCAGTAACCTTTTCCATCGCTGCAATCAATATTGCCTATTGGCCTTGCAGCAACTCAAGTGCTCCCAGACAGGCCTGAAAGTCTGTCTCTTTCATTTAGCACATGGGCCTGGACTTGCAGAGGTACTTAAGATGCGCTAAGCACTTCAACAAATCCATCGCTCACTTAAAAAAAAAGATACAGTGCATTGTCTGCAGTCTGACAGTGTTTATGCCCTGTAGGGCAATACAGCAGAGTAAGGGTCTTATGGTTTGCTTGACCAATTGAGACTCAAATCACCCTCTGATGTGAGAGCTTCTTAGGCAGAGACATTCCAGGAGCTAGCTACATCTATGTGGCTGATGGTAAACAATTCTTATTTTGGATAAATAGTTTAATGATAATGCCACTAGGCCATTGCCTCTCCTGATCTGCCACTAAGAGACTGAGAGACCTGGGCAGGGGGACAGTGACAGGGAGCAACCCCAATATGATCAATCTACCAGCTGCCAGCCACCTCCACTTTGGCGTGGGGGTGTGCGGGTGCTAAAGTTCACACAAATGAGCACATTTTCACCCTCACTGCCTGGATGGTGCTCTGACAAAGGACACATCCTACTCACCATTGCATCCCACTGGAGACAATGGAGCAGAAATTAGATGGGTTCTGTAACAGTTGGATACTCCACCCAGCACAGCAACAGAAGAAAAATGGTTGTAAAACGAGTGGCCAATTTTGGAAGCTAATTATTTTCTTTTAACTAGAGGTGTCTGTGCATCCCTCAGTCACTGAGGTTACTTCCTTGCTCAAAACACCCTTTGATTTAGGCATGAATTCTTTCAAACAGCTTGTGATTGAGCATAGAATGTTGTTGAAGGCAGTGGTATCAGAAGGGTCCGTGGTACCCACTATTTTTGTCCGTGCACTTATGTTAAGCTGTCGTAGAATTTGTTGCGAGTTTTAGGGTTGCAGTATTTTTATTGCAACATATTTATGTGTAAAGCCTTGAGATTTTAGGCTGGACTGATGTCAGGCTCTCAGTGGATTTCATAAATCCCCTTAGAATTCCTTGACACTCATTGTCAAATCCAGCCTGTTGTAAAACATAAGATGATGAGCTACGGTTGTCCAAGTGACAAATCATTCCTCCACCCCTCCCTGTAATCGGGGATAGGCTGGCTCAGTAATTTATGGCGCTGTGAAAGAGCAGTTATAATTGGATTCAGCTTTTAGTTTTCGAGATGGTCTAATGCAATATTGAACCAGTGCCTCAAGTCTTTCAGAGTTAAGACCATCAGAAATGATAGAAAGATTTTTTTTTTGAAATGGCTTTCTGATTAATGTACACGCTGGATGCCTCAAATGGCAAGGACATTTATCTGAATAAATGTCTGGTCATATTTAAAGGCATTTCGCCTCTTATGTCACTTGCGCAAGAAGAAACTTAAAGACCAGTCAATCAGAAATGATTTTGAAATGATAAACAATTGTTTGTCCACTAATTTAACATGTGTTAGCATGGTCACTTTATCTAAGAGAAGATATACTGGCATTGGAGGCAATCAAGAGAAGGAGAAGAAGGCATAATCTTGGAGTAAGGAGTCACCCATTTAAGGCAGGGATGAGGAGGAATTTTTTTCTCTCTGAGGGTGTGAATCTGTGGAATTCTTTACCGCACAGGGCTGTAGAGGCTGGGTCATTAAGTACATTAAGACTGAGATGGGCGGATTTTAAATCTGTAAGGGTATGGAGTTACAGTGGGAAAGTGGAATTCAGGATTATCATATCAGATCAGCCATGATCTATTGAATGGTGGAGATGGGCTGAATGGCCTGTTTCTGTTCCTTTGTTTTATGGTCTTTATCGAATTCATTCTGAATCACTTTGGCTGTGACATTATCCTAAGGATCTCATCTGGATCAGATGTCAGAATCTTTCTCTGCAACAAATCATTTTCCTCTCCATCCATTAAGTTAGATATGTCAGTTTTGGAACAATCTGATGATAAAGGTCTCCGCACTCCTTTAATTCTTCCCACTTTTAACATCTCGATTTTATTCTCAGCCGCCTGGGCTCTAAGCTGTGGAATTCCCTCCCTTAAACCATTTCACTTTTCCAACTTGCCCTGCTACTTTAAGATGTTCCTTAGGACTTACTTCAGACCAAGCTTATGGTCACTCATCTCCTTTTGTGATTCAGTGCCTGACTTCATTTGATAACATTCCTGTGAAGATGATGGGATGGCACGGTGTCACAGTTTTTAGCTTTGTTGCTTCACAGCGCCAGGGACCCGGGTTCAATGCCAGCCTTGGGTGGCTGCCTGTGTGGAGTCTGCATATTCTCCTCGTGTCTGCATGGGGTTTCCTCTGGGTGCTCTGATTTCCTCCCACACTCCAAAGACATGTGGGTTAGGTTGATTAGCCATGCTAAATTGACCCTTAGTGTAGGGTGGATTAGCATGAGAAATATGTGGGGATAAGACCTGGGTGGGATTATTGTCAGTGTGGGCCGAATGGCCTACTTCTGCACTGTAGAGATTCTATGATGCCCATTGAAATGGTTTGTTATCATAAAATGGCCAATCCACCTAACCCACATATCTTTCAGACCGTGGGAGGAAACCAGAGCATATGGAGGAAATGCACGCAGACACAGAGAGAAAATGCAGACTTCACACAAACAGCTACCCAAGGCCAGAATTGATCTCGGATTGTCCACAGTGCTGTCCCATTGCCTTCACAGCCCCACGTATTTATCTTGCTAGTCCCTCTGATCTTGAAGCAACTACATAAATACATCTTTGTTATCTTGAAGCAGTGATATAAATGTAAGCTGCTGTTCCTTATTTAGCCTTTCATTGTGTAACCAAGCTTACTTTGCTATTTTCGCAAGTGATAGGAAATTTAATTTGGTGTCAACGTACTTGTTCAAATGATCAGACAGAGAATTAGATCATTGAAACCCTTCATTAGGCAAAAAAATCAGGCATCTCTAAATCTGAAAGCGTGTGACTTTTCAATCTCACCCAATAAAAGATATTAAAGCATTTTTTTTTCCTGATGATTGTCAAATAATTGTCTAGATAATTTTCTAAATCTCTCTTTATATTAAAATTTAGCAAGGCTCTAATGGCGTTCAAAGCTATCAGAGGGTGATTAATTAGGTGAAGGTTTAAGGCAGAATTACAATTGATAGAATAGGCAGAATAGGAAGCAATTTGGGATGCTGGAATTCCGGACATGGAAATATTTACAGATGAATTATACATTTCAGTGGAGCCATCTATGTGGATATTGAGGCTAATTAAATCATAGTTTTCATAATTGAACTAAAATTAAATACAACAAGCACGCCTATATGAAATAATTATTCTGCGGAGAAGTGTTTTGTTTATAAAAGAGGTCGTGGCAACCTGATCAAAGATAATGTTATTTTTAAAAATTATGTGCAGTACTTTAAATTGTTAAAATGTCTCAAGGAACGTTTGATAATTAATTGCTTTTAACGTGGTGAAGACAGTAGGCATCCTGTGTCAGTTGTGAGTCAATGACAGAAGGTTGTGGTTTAAGTCTCAATGCAAGATCTTCAAGGGGACAAAGTGAAAATGGTCAAGAGTGTCAAGTTTCTCAGTGTCCACATCAACAACCTGTCCTGGTCCCTTCACATTATAGCTAAGAAAGCACACCAACACCTCTACTTTCTCAGGAGGCTAAGGAAATTTGGCATGTCAGCTACGACACTCACCAGCTTTTACAGATGCACCATAGAAATCATCCTTTCTGGTTGTATAACAGCTTGGTATGACTCCTGATTTGACCAAAACTGAAAAAACTATAAAGAGTCGTGAATGAAGCCCAGTCCTTCATGCAAACCAACCTCCAATCCATTGATTCTGTCTGCAGTTCCCGCTGTCTTGGAAAAACAACCAGCATAATCAAGGATCCCACCCACCACGGGCATTCTGTCTTCCACCTTCTCTAAGGTGGTGTATTGGCCTTCATTAATCAAGGAATGGAGTTTAGGAGCCAGGAGGTAACGATGCAGCTCTATAAGACTCTTGTCAGACTCCAGTTGGAGTATTGTGTGCAGTTCTGGTCGCCTCACTGTAGGAAGGATGTAGAGGCTATTGAGAGAGTTCAGAGGAGATTTACAAGGATGCTGCCTGGATTGGGAGGCAGGCCTTATGAAGATAGGTTGAGGGAGCTGGGACTCTTCTCACTGGAGAGACGTAGGTTGAGAAGCGACCTGATAGAGGTTTATAAAATGTTGAGAGGAATAGATAGGGTGGACTCTCAGAGACTATTTCCCCGAGCTGAAATGGTCACTACGAGAGGACACAGATTTAAGGTGCAGGGAAGCAAATGCAAAGGAGATGTCAGGGGTAAGTTTTTCACTCAGAGGATGGTGAGTGAATGGAACCGACTGCTGTCGGAGGTTGTTGAGGCAAACTCGCTGGGGTCTTTTAAAAGACTTCTGGATGAATATATGGAAATGAATAGGATCGGGGGTTATAGATAGGTTTGTGGATTGGTAGATGTGATCGGCGCAACTCATGGGCCGAAGGGCCTGTTTGTGCTGTATTGTTCAATGTTCTATGTTCTTCTGTCAGGAAAAAAATACAAAAATCTAAGGTCATGTCCCAACCAACTCAAGAACAACTTCTTCCCTGCTGCTGTTAGACTTTTAAATGGACCTACCTATGACTGTAACACTACATTCTGCACTCTTTCCTTTTCTATGTATGGTATGCTTTGTCTGTATAGTGTACAAGAAACAACTCAGAAACTCAACTAATGTTCTGGGGACTCGGGTTTGAATCACACCATGGCAGATGGTGAAATTTGAATTCAATTAAAAAAAACCTGGAATTAAAAATCTACAGATGACTTTGAAACTATTGTCGATTGTTGGAAAAGTCCATCTGGTTCACTAATGTCCTTTAGTGAAGGAAATCTGCCGTCTTTACCTGGTCTAGCCTACATGTGAGCCACAGCAAAATGTTGACTGTCAACTGATCTTAGGTAACTAGGAATGGGCAATAAATGCTGGCCGGCCAGCAACACCCAGATCCAACAAAAAAAAACCTTGGAGCAATGTGAAGTACATTCTGGCAGCAATACCTGGCATTCTAAAAATGAGGTCTTAAAAATTTTGAAGCTCAAACATGGGACTGCATGCATGTTACTGATGCTACAGGTAGACCCCTGATGTGCCACAATAAATCAGTTGTTAAAATTTCAGCAGTCAATGTCCCATCTAACTGTGAATATTGGAGTCTTTAACATGATGAAGAAGCTGTGTAAACATTCCCAACATTAATGATATTGATGATCAAATTGTAATGTCTAAGGACCAATTCCTTAGGTAGTATTGAAACTGTCTTTAGCAGAAGTGCTGAGTAACTAATCCTTCTCCAACTGAGATTGTAACCGTCACAGATGTTCAGCCAATTTCATTCGTTCCACTGGGGTGCATTGGACACAACAAAGGCTAATGTTCCTGACAGCTAGTTAATCGGCACCTTATCCACTAAACTCAACATCCCCAATGCTGGATTGTGTCCCATCTAGAGGATACTTTAGACACAGGACGTAGGAAAACTGTCACAGCTTCTTTTGGCAAGAACCAACCAACCCCCTCATCAAAGTCCTACCTGTGCATCGAGGAAGAGAAGGGCAATAAGTGTGAGGAAAAAGTGCCACTTCCAATGTCCCATTCAAGTTGCACGCCACCCTGAATATATAATCATCCATTCATCATCTCTGGCTCAAAATCCTGGAACCTCATTGCAGCGTTTTGGAGTCCCTACACCAGACAAGTGATAATGGCTGAAAAAGTCTCCCTACATCGGAGACGCAAGAATTGGACAATAAAGAAAAGCAGAAAGGCTGTAAATACACAGTAGGTCCAGCAGTGTGTGTGGAAGACAAAAAACAAGTTCATAATTCAGGTCAATGACCCTATTATCTGAGCTGGGATTGCTTAGAAATGGAACAGTCTCCAAACAAGGAAGCGAAAGTTCAGGAGCGGAGGAATGAACAAAAGGCAAGGTCTGTGAAGGAGTGGAAGGCAGGGTGATATATGGGCTCTATTCCTAAGGAAGGGTGTGCTGACATTTGAGGGGATCCGGAGAGGGTTCACAAGAATGATCCTTGGGATTGAGAGTTTGTCACATGAGGAGCAGCTGAGGAATCTGAATCTATACTCAATGGAGTTTAGAAGGATGAGGGGGGATCTGATTGACACTTACAGAATACTGAGAAGTCTAGATAGGGTGGCCGTGGAGACAATGCTTCCACTAGTGAGAGAGACTAGAACAAGAGGGCACAACTTCAGATTGAAGAGACACTGCTTTAAAACAGAGATGAGGAGGAATTTCTTTAGCCAGAGAGTGGTGAATCTTTGGAACTCATTGCCGCAGAAGGCTGTGGAGGCCAGGTCATTGAGTGTCTTTAAGACGGAGATAGATAGGTTCATGATCAATCAAGAATTGCAGGAAGAAGGCAGGAGAGTGGGGATAAGAATCCGATCAATCCTGGTTGAATGGTAGAGCAGATTCGATGGCCTAATTTTGCTCCTATATCTTATGGTCTTATGGTTTTATGGGAAAAGGGATGATTGTGCAAGATAAATAGAAATGGCCATAGAACAAGTAAAGAGAGAAAATGTGCCTCGAGGAGGTGTAAATGGGAAAAGCAGAATTATTACCGACAGCTGCTGCCCAAAAACAAAAAAAACACCAAAACAGAAGAAATAAAGGCTCAGTCTAAAATAAGGGTTATAATTGGAAGGTGTTGAACTGAATGTTTAATTCTATATCAACAGAGAATTGAGTTTCTTGGTTTCATTCGTCCAGTGTAGGAGGCCAAGGACAGGGAGGTCAGAAAGGGAGTGGAGCAGAGCATTGAATTGAAAAGCAACTGGGAGCTCGAGGCCACACTTGTGTCACCCAATCTGTGTTCACTCTCACCAACATAGAGGAGGTAACATTGTGAGCAGCGAATGCAGAACACTGAATTGGAAAAATCCAAGTAAATCACATTTAGACCTGGAAGTACTGCCCCAGCCCTTGGATCGTGAGATGGGAAGAAGTAAAGTGGCAGGTGCTGTTACTCTGACACTTGCATGGAAAGATCGGTGAGAAGAGGAAGGGTTCAAGGGATGATTGAGGAATGGAGCAGGATGTTGTGGATTGAGTGGTCCCTTTGGTCTGCTGGATGCCTGTTTGATAATGAAATCAGAACATTTGATTTCAGAACATAATGCAGCCAGAACATTTTTCAAAGTTCTTTCAGAGGGTGTGGGTAATTGTAGCTAGCGCAGCATTTATTGCCCGTCCCTAATTGGCGTTGAGAAGGTGGTGGTGAATTGCCACCTTCACCAGACTGTGGTGCAGGTACACCATCATACTGTTGTGAAAGGTGTTCCAGAACATTGACCTAACAACAGTAAAGAATCAGCAATATATTTCCAAGGCAAAATGATATGGGGCTTGGAGGGGAATTTGCAGTTGATGGTGTTCCCTTGCATCTGCGGCCCTAGTTCTTAGATTTGAAGTTATGGGTTTAGCAGGTGCTTTGAAGAAGCCTGGGTGAGTGATTGCACTTTGCAGATAGTGCAATGCAGTATACTTTCTGCCACTATATATCAGTGGTAGAGGAAGTGGATATTTAAGGAGGCAGATGAAGTTCAAGTGGGCTGCTTTGGTCTGAACAATGTCTTGAGTGTTGCTGGAGCTGCACTCATCCTGGCAATTGGAGAGTATTCCATCACACTCTTGACTTGTAGATGGTGGTCATGATGTGGAGATGCCAGTGTTGGACTGGGGTAAACACAGTAAGAAGTCTCACAACAACGGGTTAAAGTCAAACCCCAAAAGCTAGTAGCATTTACTACCAAATAAACCTGTTGGACTTTAACTTGGCATTGTGAGACTTCTTACAGATGTGATGAAGGCAGGGAAAACTCAAAAATGGAATAGAGAACTTACAGAGAGGAGGATGAGAAGTGTATTCAAGGCAATTACAGTGAGCATTGTTACAGCTATCCACTGAAATTAAGTTCAAATAATCAGGGAAGGGAGACAAGGGTTGGATGTGGACCACTGAAGGTGAGAGAAGGACGTATTATAAGTTTATTTATCACTTTCCAAGCATTAACACTGCAATGACGTTACTGTGAAAATCCCCCTAGTCACCACACTTGGGTGCTTGTTTGGGTACACTGAGGGAGAACTTAGCACGGCTAATCAGCATGTCTTTTGAACTGTGAGAGGGAACAGGAGCACTTGGAGGAAACCCACGCAGACACAGAGAGAACATGCAAACTCCAGACAGGCAATGACCCAAGCCAAGAATTCAGTGTTCTGCATTCGCTGCTCACAGTGTTACCTCCTCTGTGTTGGTGAGAGTGAACACACATCGGGTGACTGCTTATCATTCAGTTCACAAGTGTGACCCCCCGAGCTCCCAGTTGCTTTTCAATTCAATGCTCTGCTCCACTCCCTTTCTGACCTCTTTGTCCTTGGCCTCCCTGGCTCTGTGAGGCAGCAGTGCTAACCGTTTTGCTGCCCATGTTATGGTAAAGGTAAATGGTACATGCTAGTGACACCCGCATCTTGAGAATTATTTCCCAGTATTTTACGACCTTGCTCAGATGAGGCTCATAAAATCCTGCCCGAGGCCAGTGGAGAATTCTGTTCTGCGAGCCACACCAGCCCCAAATTTGGGGCCAATGAGATCATAGTATTCCAGCCATTACATTTTTAATGCCCATGTTCTGGCTTGTATTGTCCATTGCTATATCGGATGAAGGTGTGCCCACTGAGACCTCTCTTAGCCTCTGGATCTCTGCCAGACAGTGTAACTTATCATCTCTCTTTATCGGTGTTGCTGTGTATTTGGAGAAATACTGTTTTTTCAGATGGAAACACTAAAACCTGCAGTTCTCTGCAGAATATACACAGCCAAGATGTTGTTTAGCTGAGTAAGTTGTTTAGCATGGGGCAAGTGGCAGACAACACAAGAACAGAATTAATCAGCAGAAGATATTAATGAATATCTTCACAGCAGAAACAAAGTTTTGGAAAAATCCATTAAAACCAGAAAGTGGAAGTAAATTAAAATCTTGTTGTAGATAATAACTCCTTGCTTACTGTCAAGTCAGGTTAGCATCGGAATTGGTAACCTGCACTCTTCAGATACCCTGCTCACAGAGAGAAAGTGAAGCTATTACATTCCAGCAGTTTCACACACAAATGCAGGATGCAAGCATTAATTATTTGTAGAGAAAAATTACATTAATTGCAACAAGGCACATGGCATTTCTCTCTGTGACAAGCCTATAGATCTACATTGACAGGTTTAGCATACCTCTTGAAATGTGCCCCTGTTCAAATTAGCAAGCTTATATCATTTTGCATTCATGTAAAGGTCATTGATGCCTTCTGTGTGATGTTATTTTTATGCTAATGACTTGACAAATAGATTCTGTTGAGGACAGCTTTCTCGTTGGTAGGTTTTTGGATTGGAGGAAGCGGTAAATGCCAGCACTTTTTCATTTGCTGCATTCTGCTAAACAGAAGGGCAAACTTGCTAACTTAAATCCAAGTGTCGTTTGGACTATGGAGGGATTTTACAGCCTCAATCGTACCTATACCATAAAATCCTGCCTGAGGTCAATGGACTTCCCCATGCTCCAGCCCTCGCCCGCTCCGATTCCCGTGGTCTATATGTAGGCAAGCAAGGACTTGCCTTAAAGCTATCGCATTATTTAATGAACAGCCTTTGGGAGAATGGCCACAATGATGCCCTTGTGCTTAATAGTCACTTTTGAAAACCGTGCAGGAATATTTCGAGTGGAATTTTCCTCCCACCGATCGGATTTTCCAGTCCCACTGCAGTCAATGGACTTTGAATAAACTTGTCACCAAATTCCCATTCTGGCCCGCAACCTGAGAGACCGTTGTCCTTTATATCTGGGAGGAGATCGAGTGGTAACACAATCCTTGGTTCAACATTTGGTTCCACCCTTCCAATACCTAAACATTCCATCACCTTCTTTGTGCTTCCCCTGTGCCTGTTCGTCATGACTAATGTTGAGTTGCTGGAATTGGACTGGCGTTGGTACATAAGTAGCCTCACAACACCAGGTTAAAGTCCAATAGGTTTATTTAATATCAATAGCTTTCGGAGCACAGTTCCTGCACTCACCTGATGAAGGTTGGACTTTAACCTACTGTTGAGAGACTACTTACTATTCGTTATGAAGAATGTGAATTCTCAGTAATCAGAAAATAAAAATGAATAGGTTTTGTTAACGCAAAAGCCTTGACCTAACAATGAAGTTACAGGCTCCTTCTGTCCCATATTGAGTCACAGAAGCAGCAAGATTTCTCTCCATTCTTGAATAGCATAATGAAACAAGACATTGCGAGCTGTTTTATTTCTCGATGAATGCGTATAGCAAACACGTTGATTGAACCTCGATGAAAGGAATTGTTTTTATCTCAGGACTGCAGAAATTAGTAACTGCAAAGAGACACACTCCCCCTGCAGCAAGAGAGCTATTTGAAAAGGTCAGCCTGGCTGATAAGAGCTCGCAAATGGATCTGCCTGGGCATCACAATTGCTTCTCTGTGTTGTTTATTCTCAGGGTTATTGTTTGCCTTTCAGAGTGATAGCAGTGAAGGTCCATTGTGCAGCATTCAATTGGGTTGTCAGCTAATCCTGGACCCTCACAGTTCCCAGCTTTCTTGCTTTTCCCTGTGATCTTTTTTTCTCTCTTGCAGTGAGCCACAGGGAGCACAAGTTGGGATATAAATAGGCAGCGTTCATATTTGTCTGAGTGACTGAGACTTTTTGCTTTGGTGTAAAACAGAAAGAAATCCCACAACACCAGTTTAAAGTCCAAACAGGTTTATTTGGAGCAAAAGCCGCAAGTAGAGCCGTTACAAATAAACCTGTTTGGACTCTATAAACTGGTGTTTGGGGATTTCTTTCTGTTTTACTCCAGTCCAATGCCAGCATCTCCACATCATTGCTTCGGTGTAACAGAGAGGCAGCTACTTCTTGCTGTAGTTTTTGTTCCAACCAACATTCACATGAGCTTCCTTGCAGTTCGGTCACCACAATGATTGAGGAAGGCACGGGGTAGCACAGTAGCACAGTGGTTAGCACTGCTGCCTCACAGTGCCAAGGACCTGTGTTCGATTCCCAGTTTGGGTCACTGTCTGTGCAGTGTTTGCGCGTGTTTGCACGTGTTTCCTCTGGGCGCTCCAGTTTCCTCCCACAGTCTGAAAGATATGCTGGTTAGTTGGGTGTATTAGCCTTGCTAAATTCTCCTTCAGTGTACCTGGACAGGCGCCAGAGTGTGATGACTAGGAGATTTTCACAGTAATTTCATTGCAGTGTTAATGTAAGCCTACGCGTGATACTAATAAATAAACATTGAAACTTTGCTTATTCACTGGTATCTTCCTTGTTCCGCCTGTGGTGGGAATTGTTACGGGTGGGATGGAAAGTTTGATGGCCCATCAAAAAAAAGTCCATTGACTTTGGGCAGGAATTTCTAGAGCTACGGTGGGCAGAGGGAGAAAAGTTTGGCCAATACTTGCAATTAGAAAAGATTTTGGGAGTGGGATTCTCCATTGCAAGAAACTCCGCAGCTTGTTAAAATGTAAGTGCTTGATTCTCGGGTAACAGGGGTGAGAGATCTCAAGAGTTTGGACATATTGCAGGAAGGCCTAGCTGAACTAAAAGTTTAACCACAGTGTTATTGAATGCCTGGAGCAGATTTCAGGGACTAAATGGCCAACTTCCGCTGTTATTTCTTCTGTTCTGAGGCATTTACATGAGAGGTCAGTATCTGATTCCTTACAATAAAATCCAATCTGCCTCATTTCAGTAAGTTGCTGTATGCTACTTCTTATGGAATGATGGAATTCCTACAGTGCAAAAGAGACCATTCAGCCTATTGAGTCTACACTGACCCCCTGACAGAGTATTTTATCCAGGCCCTATCCCCGTAATCCCATGTGTTTATCCCTCGAATTCTCCGAACGTACTCATCTTAGGACATGAAGAGACAATGTAGCATGGGCAATCCATCTAACCTACACATCTTTAGATTCTTACAGACTATCCGGAATCACTATGGACATATGGCATACATAAGAAGTTAAAAAAATTGGAGCTTGTGTTTTCTTGAGGACTAGTAGATCATATGGCCCTTCGAACCTTGCCTTCATTTGATAATGTTTGATATCACATCCTGCTTTTCCACCTAATTCCCATATTTGAGTCTGGATGACCCTTCGTCAGAGCTGACGAAAGATTATCTGGACTCGAAACGCTGGCTCTTTTCTCTCACCACAGATGCTGTCAGACCTGCTGAGATTTTCCAGCATTTTTCTGTTTTTGCATCAAATATAGTGCTCTACTCCTGCTCCTCTGCTGTCAAAGGATAAAAGGAAGAGAGCTCCCAACTTCTGAAACAGTGCCAGTCTAGCAGCCAATATTCCAGAAAGAAAGAGGCAGATTGCTTCCTGAACTACTATACAATAGGCTTTCTTGTCTCACAAGAAAATATGTATTGTCAGCTGTACAGAGTGGTGGTTGAGAACAACCAGACTGATTGCAACATTGAAATATAAGAGAAACCAGCAGCTATGGGTATTGTGGAATAGATGTTACAGGAATATTATTTGGAACCTTATTATCTTCTCCAAGAAGGAGGGAGATTTCCTCTGTGCTGCCCTTATTGAAACCATAAATCTGTTCTTTAGAAAGAGATTGTACATTTCATTATGTGTAACCAGTGAAGAAGTCTTCCCACTTCCAATTTGTTCATTATCTTGCACATTTTTTTCACTATTTTCAATGGAATTTGATATCAGATCTGTTATTGTCGCAATTTTGCTGTAAAGTCATCAGTAAAAGGCATTCATTATCCATCAGATAACAACCTGCACAGTGCTTATTTTGGCACCTTTTCCAGAAATGAAGCTAAAGCAGTTTGTTTTTTTTTCGCTTTCTAAATTCAGGGTAAGACTTTGAGCACTAATTTTCTATTAAGTTCTGCACATCAATGGCCTATAGCCCATGCTATATCCCCTCAGTAAGTGAGGGAGCATATTGTCAGGACAATCCACCAAGTAGAGCAGCCTATTGAACGCAATTTTACCGGTGCATTTGCCGAGGTTTATACAATCCCAGTAAGGCCAACATAGAATTGCCATTTTCTGGGCCTCACCCGCTCCTGGAATTGGGGCATGCACGCCAGTAAAATGATGGCCAATGAGCGGGAATTTCTAGCCGTGCTTGCCACAAAAGTGGAAAATCTCACCGAGGTCAACAGACCTTTCCATGGTCCACCCGTTGCACACAACGATTCCTGTGGCAGATGGAATGGGAAAATTCGCGCCAATAGATAACAAGCTATAGAATCTCTATCATGCAGAAAGAGGCCATTCAGCCCATTGAGTTTGCACCGACCCTCCGAAACAGCATCCCATCCACTCACTTCCCTCTGTTCTTTCCCTACACCCACACATTTACTGTGGTTAATCCACCTAATCTACATATCCTTGCACACAAAAGGAAATTTAACTTCAGGTGAATGCCTGATGAAGAGCAGAGCCTCGAAAGCTTGTGTGAGTTAACTATCAAATAAATCGGTTGGACTTAAACCTGATGTTGTCAGACTTCTCACTGTGTTCATCCCAGTCCAACGCCAGCATCTTTAATATCATGACTACTATTGACACCAACTTGAGTTTACAGGATTGTTTAAAAGAATTCTTGGCAAGGATCATTCCTTGACCAGTCAAAGAGCACCAGCCAATGAAACACACAGGCCTGAATTTTCAGGGTGGCAAGAACTCAGTGCCCTAAACTCTGAGAATTGGCAGAGGTGACTCACACAGGCTTACTGCCATTTCACGCTCAGCTGAGCTCTGATAGGCAGCAGGCGGGACTCCCTTCTGCAGTTGGATGGAAGACTTGGAGAGCTGTCAACCAACCCGTTTGACCAACTGTCCTTCAAACACCTCCAGACACAGCGCTGCAGAGGTTGGCAAAGAGAAATTTCAGGACTGTATTTGAGGCAAGTGCAGAGGGTCCGTGAGCACTGGCCGAGGAGGCATGGGGGGAGGGAGGTAGGGGACAGGGAATATGGAATGCTTGAGGTGAGGAGGGGGGCTGGAGGAGGAGAGTGATCTTGGGGGTTAGTAAGGGGGCAGGGAAAAGTAGAGGTGCTGAGAAGTCAAGCTTCCTGAAGGAACAGCACCACACCCCCCCCCCCCACCGCACCCACCACAGCCCCCCCCCCCCCCCCCCAGTCTGAAGAGGCCTTCAGATTGAGGGCCCACCCACAACTTACCTCATAAGAACAAGGACAGAAAGTGTAGGTGGCACCATGGTTAGCATTGCTGCCCCACTTCGCCAAGGACCCAGGTTCAATTCTGGCTTGCGTCACTGCCTGTGTGAAGTTTGCACATTCTCCCTGTGTCTGTGTGGGTTTCCTCTGGTTGCCTCCCACAGTCTGAAAGATGTGCTGGTTGGGTGCATTGACACAAACAGGTGCTGGAGTGTGGCGACTTGGGGGATTTCACAGTAACTTGATTGCAGTGTTAATGTATGCCTTACTTGTGACGAATAAATAAACTTTAAAGCTTTACTTTTCAGTTTTCCACCCTCAATTATCAGGTGCCTGTTAGCTTACAATTTGAGGCAGAGTGGGAAAAGGATCTGATGGACCGTAGTAAGGGTATAGTGGGCTTCGCTTCTGAGACCATGTCCTTCCCACCATAAAATTGCACTTGCGCTGGCACAGGTCAGATCCTGGAGGAAATACCATCCATGCTAAATGCCGTTCCCCATCTGGCACCCCTGCCTCAGAACCAGCTGCAGGAAAAGCATCAGATTCTGGCCATAGTCTCGATAACTGTGGCCCTCCATAAAATATGAACTGTGCCCGTGATAGGCCTTTCATTTAGTCACCAGTAACCAAATTGAATAGGTTTTATTTGCTCTCCTATCCTGCTTCACAACAGCTTCATGTGGTTAGTGTCCAACAAATAGAATTAAAGATCAATATTTCATTTCTGAGGGAATCTTGTTACAAAATAACCTCAAACCATGCATAGATCTTTTTCCCCCACATATTTAAGTACTTTCTTGAATTTCTGTGAAAGGGATCTTGAGGGCAATGAGCTGACCACCAAGTTATATTTCACAGATTGACTTGCTGCAAACATCGATGAACCTTACAACATTTTGGAAGAGTCAATTTCACTGCTAATGCCACAATAGCTGGACCATATCATTTCACCTGGCAGTGTTCCATGGATCTATTTAATACCCAGTGTATATTCTAACTAAATCATGACCCAGGTTTTCATGCTGGATCAGATTCACCCAAGTTGGGAGATTTCCCACATCCGCAAACCTGACTGGGTCAGATTTTTGGTCGGGGGATGCGGGTGGGTGGAAAGGGAAGGGGTACGGGCTGAAAAATCAGCCAAGGGCAGGTGACTTCTGAACAAATACACAGTTTTCTTTTGGAAAGCAGACTGGGCATAAGGCCTGCCTCTGTGCTCCAGCACTGTGTTTAAATGAATGAAAACTAATAAATGAAAAACAACAGCCTACACCCCTCACCACCTCTGCCCCGTTGATGCCAACCCATACCCCTCCCACCAACACCCCTTGGATGCCATACAACATCCCAGATTGGTCTTCCTCTACCCACTGCATAACCCGTACCTTTTATCACAACTTATTGCCAACTCATGATCCCACTCACCACCCTTTGCCCTTACTTCCATGCCAACCCACCGAGTAACCTTGGAGAGTTCTTCTTAGCCTTGACCCCTCCTGGGCAGCATTGACAGCTCTTTTACAACTCTTTGACAGATGGACAGTTTTTTCTTCATTCGTGGGACATGGGTGTTGCTGGCTGGCCAGCATTTATTGCCCATTGTTAATTGCCCTTGGAGGGCAGTTGTGAGTCAACCACATTGTTGTGGCTCTGGAGTTATATGTGGGCCAGACCACGTACAGACAGCAGATTTCCTCCCCTAAAAGACATCAGTGAACCAGATGGATCTTTCCAAAAATTGATAGTGGTGTCATGGTCATCAGTAGACTCTGAATTTTAAATATTTTTTATTGAATTCAAATTCCACCATTTGCTGTCAGGGGATTCGAATCTTCGTCCCCAGGACACCAGCTGAGTTTCTAAATTAATAATGTAGTCAAAACACTACTAGGCTATTGTCTCTGTCAGTTCTTGACAGATCAACATTTCCTTGACAACAGGACAGTTCTTTGACAGCTTGACAGTTCCACCAGATTTCAAGGATTTTGAACCAGCACCAGGGAAGGAATGATATAATTTGAAGTCTGGATGGTATGTGACTTGAAGGGGAATTTGCAGGCAGTGCTGTTTCCATGCACCTGCTGCCCTAGTTTTTCTGGGTAGAGAGATCACAAGTTTGAATTGTCACAGTGCATCTTTGATTATGTATATTGCTGCCATGATGCATCAGTAACGGAGCGAGTGATTGTTGGGGATGGAGGATTGGGTGCCAATCAGACATTCTTAAAGATAGGCTTCACTGACTGGCCAGCATTTATTGCCCATCCCTGATTGCCCTTCAGGAGGCAGTGGTGAGCTGCCTTCTTGAATTGCTTCAGTCTACATGCGATGGATTGACTCACAGAACTATT
Source organism: Sphyrna mokarran (assembly GCA_024679065.1). Lineage (NCBI taxonomy): Eukaryota > Metazoa > Chordata > Chondrichthyes > Carcharhiniformes > Carcharhinidae > Sphyrna > Sphyrna mokarran. The sequence continues at coordinate 18,999,136 of JAGIQG010000007.1, read as the reverse complement.
AGGGAGGGAATTCCAGGATTTTGACCCATCAGCTGTGAAGGAACAATGATGTATTTCCAAGTCAGGATGGTGAGTGGCTTAGAGAGGAACTTGCAGGTGGTGGTGTTCCCATGTATCTGCTGTCCTTGTCCTTCTAGATGGAAGTGGTCATGGGTTCGGAAGCTGCTATCTAAGGATCTTTGGTGAATTGCTGCAGTGCATCTTACAGATAGTTCACTGTGCTGCTACCAGCATCAATGGTGGAGGGAATGGATGTTTGTAGACATGGTGCCAATCAAGCAGTCTGATTTGTCCTGGATGATGTCAAGCTTCTTAAGTGTTGTTGGAGCTGCACCCATCCAGGCAAGTGGGGAGTATTCCATTACATTCCTGAGTTGTGCCTTGTAGATGGTAAATAGGCTCTGGGGAGTCAGGAGGTGAGTTACTTGCTGTAGTGTTCCAAGCCTCTGACCTGCTCTTGTAGCCACTGTGTAAATATGGCGAGTCCAGTTGAGTTTCTGGTCAATGGTAACCCCAAGGATGTTGACAGTGGGGAATTCAGTGACAGTAACACTACTGAACATCAAGGGGTGGCAGGTTAGAGTGTCTCTTATTGGTAATGGTCACTATCTGGCCTTTTGTGTGGTATGAATGTTAATTGCCAGTTGCTAGCCCAAGCCTGGATTTGGTCCAGATCTTGTTTGATCATTCTATTATTGATCATATGGTTACATATTCCAAGAACATAGTCACCCGCAGTGAAAAATATTCACCAAATGGAACTTTGAAAACTATTGCTCATTACAGTGCAGGCATACAATCATCCTAAAAATAGCCCATGTTGCAGCATTTTTATTCATAGTAAAATGGTACATAAACGATTTGGAGCAGGCTGGAGCTAAGAAGAGAAAAGGTTAATTTGACAGTGAGGAGTGAATTGCAGAATGCTCCACGCAAGGTGTCACTTGAACCTCATTTCAACTGAATGGAATTAAAGTCTGAGAGGTTCGAACATTGAAGGCAGAAAAACAATTAGAGTTGGAGCAGAGGAGAATTGTCCAGAGCACACTTTGGATTTCATGATTTAAAGAGTAAGTCTGGGCATTAGCACCGTGCTACAAAAATAGGAAAGTTGAAAGGCTTCATTAAAGTTTCAAAATCTTTTTCTCGGTCTGAAGGTGTTGAAGATTAAGGGATTAACGACTGGATAAAACAGTGGTCTCTAATGCAAAATCCCAAGCCGCTGGGGACATTGGTTTAAATCCAACTAAGGCCCCTGATGGGATTTAAATTCAGAATCGCAGAATGTGACAGTGCAGAAGAGGCCCTTCGGCCCATTGAGCCTGCACCGACGCATGGAAGTCCTGATCTGCCCACCTAATCCCACTAGCCAGCACTTAGCCCATAGCCTTGAGTGTTACGGCGTGCCAAATACCCATTCAAGTACTTTTTAAAAGATGTGAGGCATCCCGCCTCCACCATCCTTCCAGGCAGCGCATTCCATAGTGTCATCACCCTCTGATTAAAAAAGATGTTTCTCAAATCCCCCCCTAAATCTTCCACCGCTCATTTTTAACTTGTGTCCCCTCTAACTGACCCTTCAACTAAGGGGAACAGCTGCTCCCTCTTCACCCTGTCCATGCCCCTCATAATCTTGGATCCCTCAATCATGTTGCCTCTTGGTATTCTCTGCTCCACAGCAAAACAACCCAAGCCTATCCAATCTCTCTTTATAAATTAAATATTCCTTCCCATGCAGCATCCTGGTGATTCTCTTCTGTATCCCCTGCAATGTGTTTATGCTCTTCCTATAATGTGGTGACCAGAACTGCACACAGTACTCCAGCTGTAGTCTCATCAAAGTTCTATACAACTCCATCATGACCTCTCTGCTTTTGTAACTATATCCCGACTGATAAAGGCGAGTGTGTCATATATCTTTTTCACTACCCTATTAACCTGCCTTTCCGCCTTCAGAGATCTATGGACAAACATATCAAGGTCCTTTTATTCTTCAGAACTTTCCAGTTCATAAATCTGGAATTGAGATCTCGTCTCGTTAATGGTGACCCTGAAACTAACATTGATTGCTGTAAAAACTAGTCACGGACATTAATTCTGAATTCCCCCAGAGGAGGTGAGGTGAGATTGACAACCCTTGATATCAAGGTCACATTTTTCCAAATATGGCATCAAGATGTCTGAGCAAAACTGGAATCAATGGGTATCGGGGGCAAGCTCTCTGCTGGTTGGAGTCATACCTAGTACACAGGAAGATGGTTGTGGTTGTGGAAGGTCAGTCATCTCACTCCAGGACATCTCTGCTGGAATCCCTCAGGATAGTGTCCTAGGCCCAACCATCTCCAGCTGCTTCATCAGTGACCTTCCCTCGGTTATAAGGCCAGAGGTGGGAACGTTTGCCGATGATTGCACAATGTTTAGCACCATTCGCGATTCCTGAGATACTGAAGAAGTCAGTGTTCAAATGAACAAGGTCTGATCAATATCCAGACTTGGGCTGGCAACTGGCAAGTAACATTTGTGCCACACATAATGGCAGGAAATCACTATTACCAAAAACAGATACCATCACTGAATTCCCCACTGTCAACACCCTTTGGGTTATTATTGACCAGAATCTCAACTGGACTCACCACATAAACACAGTGACTACAAGAGGAACCCTCCTACTGACTCTACAAAACCTAGCCACCATCTAATAGGCATAAATCAGGAATGTGATGGAACTCTCTCCACTGGCATGGAGGGGTGCAGCTCCAACAACACTCAAGAAGTTTGATATCATCCATGACAAAGCTTGATTGTCACCACATTTATAGACATAAATCTCTCCACCATCGCCACTCAGTAGCAGTAGTGTGTACAGTCTACAAGAAGCACTGCAGCAATTCATTAAAGATCCTTAGAGAGCACCTTCCAAACCCATGACTACTTCCATCTAGAAGGACAAGGACAGCAGACAAATGTGAACAACACCACCTGCAAGTTCCCCACCAAGCCACTCACCATCCTGACTTGGAAATATATCACCATTCCTTTACAGCTGATAGGTCAAAATCCCGGAATTCCCTCCCTAACAGTATTGTGGGTCAATCCACAGCACACATGGATTGCAGCGATTCAAGAAAGCAGCTCACCACCACCTTCTCAAGGGCAACTAGGGATGAGCAATAAATGCTGGCCAGTCAGCGACATTCACGTTCTACGAGCGAATTAAAAGAAATATCCTTTAGGGAAGAAAATCTGCCACCCTTACCTGCTCTTGTCTGCATGTGACTCCAAACTCACAGCAATGTGAGTTGACTCTTAAGTCTTAAAGTTTGCTTATTTGTTATTGTCACAAATAAGCTAACATTATCACTGCAGTGAAGTTACAGTGAAAATTCCCTGGTCTCCACACTCCAGTATCTGTTCGGGTACACTGAGGGAGAATCTAGCATGGCCAATGCACCTAACCAGATGCTTTTCAGACTGTGGAAGGCACCCCACACAATCATGGGGAGAACGTACAAACTGTACACAAACAGTGACCCAAGCCAGGAATCGAACTTGTTCCTGGCGCTATGAGGCAGCCGTGCTAGCCACTGTGCCACTGTGCTTTGATGTATTTCTAAGAAATGTAACAACCGTAAATGGAAGCTCCCATTTACCTTTACACACAGAGAAACATCACCTGTAATTCCTTATCCACTTAGCATTTCTTCGCCTATTTTATATATTATTTCATTTCTCTTTGTCTACTCCACCTCCCTGGTGCTTTCCATATGTATCTAAAGATGTCTTTGAGTACGTACTTTCTATGTGTCTGCACACGAGGCTTATTCTCTGTGTGTATGCGTGGATCTCCCGATCTCCTTCTTTGCTGTAAAAAAGAATCTCTACTGCAGGAAGCCACCAAGGCTATAACGATTACATTGGTTAAATCATAGATTGTCTTTCAACAAATGTGTAATAATAATGTTTCCACAATTTTCTGTCAAATATTCCATAACAAAAAAAATTACATGTCATTGTATACATTACTTGTCAGCAGCACTATGGGGTATTTTTGATAGGTACATTTATTTGTTTTATGGCCAGGCTGGAGTGATTTATTACACAACTCTCAGAAAATAGCAGGAGTGGGAGGTAATACGACTGCATCTACTTCCACTGATGTGCTCCAGCTGTTCGTACCAAACAAAAAATACTATCAATAGTAAATTATATCTTTTTGCACCCTTGCTGGGCTAGGAATGGTTCTGCTTGCTTCACGCTGCTGCACATCTGACTGTTAATCCTATTATTTACATTATTTTCATTTGTAATCTGGAAAGTCAACCTACTTTGCCCATATCGACAGTTATTTTCTTTACTGGCTATTCCACTTACTTGCTGTCAGTCGAAGGACTTTAATAATTATACTCCACAGTCAAAGCTCTCAGAGGCTTTTAATTTTAAAGTCAAAACTGCCCCTCTGCTCCACTACCCACCCTCTGTACCCTCCTCCCCAGAGTTCTTCCCCTCACCACGTGGCAAGACTTCACTCCCTTGACAAAGACAGCTGTTCCTCAGGTCTGAGTTGGAAGGCAAACTTCAACAGGCACAGAAGATGTGGAGCCTGAGGCCAGTTTCTGAAGCCACCAGGAAATTGGCATGTGTGCAGTTTGCAGCAGTTATCGCCAGGCAGCAATCAGGAGTCAGAAATTGTGTCCTTGTAACCGAGCCAGGAACGTGAAGGTCAATTGCAGAGCCGATGCTAAAAGTTAAAAAAAAAATCAAAGCTTTTCCACAGATGAAAGAAGCACTTGTAAATAAATTGCTTTTGGGATACGGCCACACTGCATTCATTGAATATCCCCAGCTTTTGGAGACAGCCATAGTAGGACGTCTTCTTGAAGTGCTGCCTGTTCATGCTCCCACATCGGTGCTAGATATGGTAATGAGAGAACCGCAGTGATGTGTATCTAAGTCAGGAAGTTGTGCAGCTTAAAAGGACTATTGTAGATGATGGTGTTCTCACGACAGTGTAAGCTGCTGTCACTCTCATTGCTTCAGCATGCCTGAGGAACTGTCAAAGTAAGCTTGGAAAGTTGTTTTCAGTCCATCCCATAGAGAGCCCTGCAGCCATATCTTCACTACCCTGGGATGGTGTTGATTTTCTTCATGGCTTTCTCTGATGTCTGTTCCCACAATCAGATATCTCTCCCAACAATCTGACCTCTTTCCTCAATCCAATTCTCTTGGCGCCATTTGATCCCTTCACTTCTCTGCAATTCCTCCCTCCCTTTCCGTACAATCCATTTTGCTACTTTCAATCTGCCACGAAACCTTCCCCTTCATGGATCAATGAATCAAAGTTATTATAAATGGTGGCAAAGAGGTGACAGGGTGGCACAGTGGTTAGCACTACTGCCTTACAGCGCCAGGGACCCGGGTTCAATTCCTGGCTTGAGTCACTGTCTGCGTGAAGTCTGCACATTCTCCCCATGACTGCATGGGTTTCCTCCGGGTGCTCCGATTTCCTCCCACAGTCCAAAGATGTGCGGTTTAGGTGGATTAACCATGCTAAATTGCCCCTTAGTGTCAGGGGAGCTAGCTAGGGTAAATGCGTGGAGTTATGGAGATAGGGCCTGGATGGGATTATGGCCAGTGCAGACTCGATGAGCCTAATGGCCTTCTTCTGCACTGTAAGATTCTATGGCTCTGTACTAGCTTAATTTGGGATTGAAAAAAAAGCTTGTTAGGTGTTACTAGACAGATGTACAGTTTCAGCATATGTTAATTACGCACGCTTGTTGTCCTATTTGCAAAACCCAGTACACTTCTTTGATCTTTTCCTGGTTTTCTCAACCTGCCATGAGTTTCTCAAGAAGTCATATAAGCTCAAAACATTTATAACAGCAAAATATGCCTCAAGAACAGGTCACCATATTTCACTGAAAATCAATCAAAATAATGGTTCTGTTAACTTTTCCATTTAGCTCCTTTCCTGAAGACATTTAAATAATGAATTGCGCTTAAGTAAGGGACCTTTAGTGAAATTTTAATCAATGATATATTGCAGCAAATTGATGAGCACTACTGTCTCACAGCGCTAGGGACCTGGGTTCAACTCCAGCCTTGGGTGATTTCTGTATGGAGTCTGCACATTCTCCCTGTGCCTACATGAGTTTGTCCCGGATGCTTTGATTTCCCCCCACAGTCCTGAAAGACATGCTGGTTAGATTAATCGGCCATGCTAAATTCTCCCTCAGTGTAACCGAGCAGAGGCTGGAATGTGGCGATGAGGAGATTATTGAAGTAACTCCATTGCAGTGTTAATGTAAACCTAATTGTATCACTAATAAATAAACTTGATCAATGATACTCAGACAAAAGTGACTGCATCAGGAACATCTTCATCGCATTAATTATACTATATTATGATTTATTATTAGAAGACTCATCATCAACCTGGGTCCATTCGTCTCTCCATAACACCTCATTGTATTTTAAATAACTCTAAAGTTTTAACCTTGGTGCCTTGGTTAGTACACCTCAAACATTCAGCATTCTTTGATTCTTCTTGCCTTCATTTTAATTTTTTTTTCACTGTATTTCACTTTTGCTCTCTGATATGAGACAATACACTTTCGAAGGAGTAATTTACAAGGAAGTACTCAATGAATGGTAGGTCTTGTGCAGCACAAAGAGACCTTGGCATATTTGTCCGGAGATGTCTGAAGACAGAAGGCTATGCTGTAACATGGTGAAAAAGACATATGGGACTCTTGTCGAGGCATAGATTACAAAAGTTGAAGTTATATAGAATTTTGGTGAGGTCACAGCTAAAGTACTGTGTACAGTTCTGGTCCCCACATTATAGAAGGGATGTGATTGCACTGAAGGAGGTGCAGGGGAGATTCTCCACGTGCTGCCAGGGATGGAACATTTAAATTATGAAGAGAAGTTGGGTCGGCTTAGGTTGTTTTCGTTGGAGCAGAGAAGACTGAGGGGTGACTTGATTGAAATGTTCAAGATTATGAGGAGCATGGATAGGGAGCAGCTGTTTCTCTTAAATGAAGGGTCAGTCACAAGAGGACATAGATTTAAGATGAGGGGAAGGAGATTGTGGGGAGATGTGAGGAAAAACTTTTTTACCCAGAGGATGGTGACAGTCTAGAATGCACTGCCTGGAGAGTGGAGGTGGGATGTCTCATTCTTTAAAAAGTATTTGTTTGAGCACTTGGCACATCATAACACTGAAGGCTATGGGTGAAGTGCTGGTAGTTGGTCAGATGTTTCTTGCATGTCTGAATTGATGGGCCAAAAGGCCTTTTCTGCATTGTATGATTCAATGATTCTATAATCCTTCTTTATGGATATGATAGAGTCATATTCATGAGGTGTGTTACACGAGCATAAGACATGTGATCAAATCCCACAACATAGTTGAATTCAATAAATCAGCTGACTTGTGGATGCACACTAAAATTGACCTTGGAAACTATCACATTGTCTTATATATCAAACAGAGATGCTCGAGGAGAAAAACCCAAGAATCCTACTCACTTGATCCATACATATCTTCACATGTCACTCCACACTACAATGTGGTTAACTCTTGGTACCACAGTGTCATGATCCCACTTGGTATTAAACTGAATGGGAAGATCCCAGAAGGGAACTCTATTCAAAAGAGTGTAACGTTCATTTTTTTTTTAATTCAAAAAAGTCTGAAAGATCAGAGTTCATAGGATCACTAATTTGTCTTAACACCAAGAAGTAAAGAACATTCATTAAATATGAAAACATTGGATTCTGATACAATACTTCTTTACTGCTCTGTAATTTAGCAATTACACACAGGTTTTAGGATTAGCACAGATTACAAAGTGCATCTTCAACTATAATGGAATCATTAACATACAAAGTCCCTATTAAAAACACAAGATGACTGTGGTAAGACACACATCAACTGAATGTCTTCAATTTCTCCTCAAAATCCACCCCCCTCCCCGGGATGGTTCTTATACCATGAGCCAGCTTGGGGTGAGTTTTCCCATTCCACTCACCATCAGAATCGTAGGGGGTGAGGGGCAGATTAGAAAAGGTCCATTGACCTTGAATGGGATTTTCTGGTTTCAGGACAAACATGGCTGGAAAATTCCACCTATTTTCTCACTGAATTTCCACATGAGTGATTTCAAATTCCGCTTTCCAAAGTCACACTTTCAAATCTTATTTTTGAAGAAAATATATAAAGGCATATAAAAAAGAATCTCCCATAAAAATATATATACAAATAGGAGTGTTAGGTCTTCTGGCACACTGATTTTTGACTGTGTTTATGCTTTCCCTCTGCTGCTTCCATCAAGGTTTCATTTTCAGGCTTTGCATTCCATTCTTCAGGTTTCCTTTGTCTGAAAGCTTTTTATAAAACCTCCTAAATCCAGCCATTGATTTCCACATTCATTTCTAATAATGTCTCTCAAATTGAAGTAATTTCTCACAAACCTTAGTATTACTGCCGATATCTTCCTGGCCTCTCACAATCCACTGCCTTTTTTCATGGGAGTGTCAGGTACTGAAAGAGAAGACAGCTCCAATAGCTCAGTTTGAAACAATAGAATTATTAAAACTAGAGAAATGAAGAGAAGTTTCCAAGAAGTTTGAAGTTAACAAAACTTGTTAACCTGTACTGGTCCCCAGTTTCCTCTATTCTGTTAAATCCACACTTCCTGGGAATTTCTCTTCATTTCTGTAGTTTCCTTAATTAGTGGGATTTTAGATTTCTAACATCTGTTCTCTTAACAACTATTCCATAGTGTATGGCTTTTTACCTAGCAAGACTCAGAGAAATGTTGCCTCTTTAGTCTTCTAAAACCAATTGCTTCTAACCAAGCCATTAGAGCTGTCTTCTCTCTTACTACTTATCTTTAACTCAGTAATGATGTCAACGAGGCACATGAGATTTACCTCTTGGAGTATGAACTCCCTGATTGAAATCATAATTGCCTGCCCAATCAGGGAGTCTCACCTGTATATAAACATGAGAGTGTCAGGTCTTCTGGCACCCCAGATTCTGACTGTATATCAGTCTTAGGAGTGGAAATATAGAGCTTATAAATAAGGAAAATTTGGTGAAGAGACCAAATCTAACTATAGATTTTACCCTTCCAGGTTCAGAAAAATTGAATTAAACACAGTTTATAAATATAAATATAAATCCCTTAAAACTACCTTTGCTTTTCCCACAACAGGGTATTAGAGATGGGCACCAAATGCTTCCTTGTCAGTATTGACTCAAAGATGATGATCTAGTTGACTTTTTATGGACCATTTGACATTTTCCATTTTGACAAAATTGACTCAACTGCTGTCCTTGTGGGCCATTTCCATTTTCTCTATTTTCTTTACATTAGCTCGATCTTTTCCTGCTGCAAATGAAGACTCTAACATCTAACGTGTAAAACTGAACATAGTATTAACCAGTCTGCGATGTGAAAAGAACATCCCTTTAAAGGAAAATCAGTCAAGAATGAGTAATGTAGCATTGGGCATATTCACCTTTTGAGGTTTGGCACTAATATGAACAGTTGAACAGTACACTATGACACCAGTCAAGCATGCTGCCTTGTTTTCGGAGGGTTAGCAATTTAGTGTGTTGCGTTGTCTACAGATTTTCCATTTGTTCTTATCAGAGTGTTGTTGGTTTGTCTGCTTTGATGGCAGCCCGTAATTGTCCTTTCTTCTGGTGGCAGTGCACTAAATGTGTCAATTTCATAGTCACAACCAGCAACTAGAAGCTCTGGCATCTAACTGGCTTTATGTGTCTGTAACAATGTATGTGTAATATATAGAGAGATTGATGATCCCTTTCTGCACCAAAACACTAGCATTATTCCCTCTTAAATACCATCTGTTCAAATGGGAACAATGATTTCACTGAACTGAAATACCTGCTATTATAGTTGCAATGGGTTACCAGAAATGCGCATTCTCCCTGGTTTTTTCCTGTGTGAGGTTTTATATGTGACGTAGATTGAGCAATGACATTTGCTGAGTGCTCATTCCGAGGCTCCTTCTGCCCTCAGATGGGCAGGAAAAATACTCGCAGCACTGTTTCGGAGAGAAGCAGGCAGGGCTACCCTCGATACAAAAAAGCAAAACACTGCAAATGCTGAAAACCTCAAATAAGAACAAAACTGCTGGAAGAACTCAGCAGGTCGGGGAGCATCAGTGGAAAGGAAACAGAGCCAACATTTCACATTGATGATCATTCATCAGAATGTCCTGTTGGTGGTTGTCCCCGCTATTCACACTCTGGTTCCTGTTCGGATAGTCTGAGGAAGAATTTAGCATGGCCAATGCACTGACCCAGCACGTCTTTCAGACTGTGGGAGGAAACCAGAGCACCCGGAGGAAACCCACCCAGACACGGGAAGAACATGTGGACTCCGCACAGACTGATATTGGGTGGCACAGTGGTTGGCACTGCTGCTTCACAGCAGTAGGGATGCGGGTTCAATTCCTGGCTTGGTCCACTGTCTGTGCAGAGTCCACATGTCTTTCCCGTATCTGAGTGGTTTCCTCCGAGTGCTCTGGTTTCCTACCACAACCAGAACGACGTGCTGGTTTGGTGCATTGGCCATGCTAAATTCTCCCTCAGACTATCCGAACAGGCACCAGGGTGTGGCAACTAGGGGATTTTTGCAGTAACATCATTGCAGTATTAATGTAAACCTACTTGTGATACTAAGAAATAAAGTGATATTTAACCCTCCATCAGCGTCACAAAAAGACAACTAGGTGACTTGGTCATAGCTGTTTGTGGGAGTTTTCAGTGTTCAAATTGGCTGTGGCATTTTATTTGGTACAACAGTGACTAAACATCAATAGTGCTTTATTGTTTGACAGAGATAGGGATGGTCTTGACATCATCGAAGGCACTGCTGATGCAAGTTTTCCTTTTGTGTTGTTTGCTGACCAGATTTACTTGTTGTGAATGGGATAAATTGGCAGATTCTTTGACCTCTCCCAATCTACAAGTTGAAATCAGTGGCAGTATTATATAAAATCTCATCTATCTAGCATCTCAGGGACAGCTGACTTCATAAAATTATAGAATCCCTACAATGCAGAAGGAGGCCACTCGGCTCTTCAAACCTGCATTGACAGCAATCCTACTCAGGCGCTATCCCTACAATCCCACATATTTATGCCATTATCCCTTTAAAATATGCATTCCAGGATACTAAAGGGCAATTTAGCATGGCCAATCAACCTAATCCGCACATCTTTGGACTGTGGGAGGAAACTGGAGCACCGGGACGTGGGGAGAAAGTGCAAATTCCACAAAGACACTGGGAGAAAGTGTAAACTCCACGCAGACAGTGACCCAAGGCAGGAACCCAAATCCCTGGAGCTGTGAGGCAGCAGTGCTAATTACTGTGCACCCCACTTTTCCCTGTTACCCCTTGTATTTTGGGGCGATTGGGTGGTCGGGCAACAATGTAACGATGGCTGCCCAAATTTTTCACTCGTTAATGCACATGGAATGAAAATCGAAAGGGGGGTGGGCTTGTTGTCAGTCAAATTCCTTTTCCACCTGGTTCCTCCTGTAAACACAGCCTCTGATATAGAAGGGAAAAAGCAGTGAAAATTGGATTACTGGTCTGAACTGGAGTTCCATTTTAAGATATCCAAGTGCAGTGCGGACCAACATTCCAGTTTTTGCTGTTTTTTCCCGGAGGATAATCAGGACAAATGACTTCCCTGTGAACCATTAAGATCCACCCATTAGCAAAAACAATAAAGTGATTTGTTTTCCTCAATAGTTTGTAGGATGGCAAGGTGTATTATATTCATGGAATTGTGCCTGCCCAGCTCCCAGTGGGAATGGAGAGGCTGAGGTTTGATGTATTGTATAGCAGGCGAGCTTATCTTCAGTTTAGCCTGCTCTTTACAGGGGAGCGGATTCCTCTTCCCAACCTTCAGCCCAGCATAACTGGAACAAATTGGACTTGGCAGTGACAAATGGAGTCCTGTGAAGGAGTCAGGTGAGACAGTGTGTTCACGTACCGGGGGGAGGTTAAAGTGTTGGAAACAAAAGATGCCGGAGCTGAGGCGTTCTTTTTCAGAATGCAAAGTGGCACATTTTTCATGCTTGCGCTGGTTTAGCCTGACACACACTAAGAATTCCCAGAATTAATGAAACATCTGTCATTGTGGCACATCAGTCTGCAACTTCAGTATGCGAGTCAGCTGGGGAGGTCAGAGGCAGAACCCAGACCGAGACAGTGGCAGCTCACTGTGTTATCTGCTGCCGTACAGGTAGCTCAGTGTTACACTACCTTCACTACCTTTGGTTAAACCAAAAGAGAAAATGCTGGCAAATCTCAGCAGGTCTGGCGGCATCTGTAAAGAGAGAAAAGAGCTGACATTGATTCCAGATGACTCTTTATCAAATCTTTGCAAATGGGTCATCTGGACTCAAAGCATCAACTCTTTTCAGATTTTCAGATTCCAGCGTCCACAGTAACTCGCTTTTATCCTTAGTGGTTAATCTTTGATCTGATTTGAACAAAGATCAAAGATCAAAGAAAATTATAACATTGAGATGCTGGCATTGTAACTGGGGTAGGCACAGTAAGTAAGCTCACAACACCAGGTTAAAGTCCAACATGTTTATTTGGTAGCACAAGCTTTCAGAGCATCTCTCCTTCATCAGATGAGTCATTCACCTGATGAAGGAGCGGTGTTCTGAAAGCTCATGCTATCAAATAAACCTGTTGGACTTTAACCTAGCAAAGAAGGAAAGGAGAGAGTGCAGAATGTACTATTACAGGCTAGCTAGGTTGTAGAGAAAGATCAATGCAAGGTAAGTCCATTCAAAGGACAGACAGCAGCAGGAAAGATGCTGCTCTTAAGTCAGTTGATACGTGACTCAGACTTCTGTATATTTTTCCCAAAGGAAGAAGGTGGAAGAGAGAATGTCCGGGGTAGATGGGGTCCTTAACTATGCTGGCTGCTTTGCCAAGGCAGCGGGACAGAGTTAATGGATGGGAGAGTGGTTTGCTTGTTGGATTGGGCTATATTTATGATCTTTTGTAGTTCCTTTGCAGTCTTGGGCAGAGCAAGAATCATATCAAGCTGTGATACAACTAGGAAGAATGCTTTTTATGGTGCATCTGTAAGACTCGTAGCTGACATGTCAAATTTCCTCAGTCTTCTGAGAAAGTAGAGATGTTGGTCGGCTTTCTTAACTATAACATCAGTATTAGGCCCATTCTATTCAGGCCTTTCATTATTCTATAGTTTCAATGAGATCCCCCACTCTTCCTTCTTAACTCCAACAAGTACAGACCCAGGTTCCTCAGAGGTTCCTCATACATCATACATTCCTTTACACTTCCTAAAGTTGACAACAATCTCCTTTGTTTTGCTAACATTGAGGGAGAGATTATTGTTGCTGCACCAATCACCATATTCTCCATCTCATTATTCATACATAAAAAGTTTCATTCCCGGGATCATTCTTGTCAATCTCCACTAGATCCTCTCCAAGCCCAATAGATTCTTCTTTACAAAAGGGGAACAAAATTGCATGCAATATTCTAAATGAGAGCTTTCAATAGAGTTTTACTCTTTATTCATTCTTAATTCTTTATTCACTCTTGGGACATGGGCATCGCTGGCTGACCAACATTTGACAAAGTACCGCATGGTAGGTTGTTGCATAAGGTTAAATCTCATGGGATCCAGGATGAGGCCTATAATAAATAAAAAATTGGCTTCTTGACAGAAGCCAGAGGGCGGTTGTAGAGAGTTGTTTTTCAAACTGGAGGCCTGTGATCAGCGGTGTGCCTCAGGGATCAGTGCTAGGGTCCACTGTTATTTGTCATTTATATTAATGATTTGGATGAGAATATTGGAGGCATGGTTAGTAAGTTTGCAGATGACACCAACATTGGTGGCCAAGATTAAAGCCTCAGCAGTGCATCCTGCTTTTGTATTCTAGTCCTCTCGAATTGAATGCTAACATTGCATTTGTCTTCCCAGCTTCCAAGTCAACCTGCAAGTTAACCTTAGGAGAATCCTGAACTGCGACTCCCAAGTCCCTTGATTTCTGAATTCTCTCCCTCTGACTCCATTCTTCCTACCAAAGTGCAGAACCACATACTTTCCCACGCCACTTCTTTGCCCACTCTCCTAACCTGCCCGAGTCCCTCTGTCGCCTCCCTGCCTCCTCAATATTACCTGTCCCTCCACCTATCTATGGATCAAGTTAATCCCCAAACAGCCTTGAGTAAGTTTCGAATTTAATAGAGTGGCAGTTTGTGCATAAGAGCTCGTTTTGAGTGCTGGGCCTACTGAAGAGCAGGAAATATACTTTCCAGATCATTAACTCAACATAAGAAATGAGCTTGCTGCATTCGACTAAAGATCTAAATTACGCCACACAAGATCCTCATGCATCATGGCATCTTGAAGACATCTTGCTTAATTGTTTGCTATTATAAGGAATTAAATAATTGTGGTGCATCAAAATCCCTCATCTTTGCATCAGGCTGGGAATATTAATTCAGCATTAAACTAAAAGAGGTAAATATGAATGTTGCACCCTTGACGGCGTAATGTACATCAAAGGCAGCATGATCCAACATTGTAAAAAGCAGTTTTCTTAAACATAAATTATACATTGGTTAATCTATCAGCTTCCCGTTGCTTTGTAACATTAGGTGGCAGATTCAGACAACAGAAATTATGTACCATATTGAATGCTAATGCCGCTTAAATGAATAAATGAGCCTTAGAGTTGCAGTGCCGTACTATTAGTTATGAAGAGTCATCCATAATCATCATCATTTTTACTCGGAAGTAAAGAGTGCTGCAGAGATGAATATTCCTCCTGTACTTTTGCATCAGTGCATATCTGTTTTTATTGAGAAAACTGTAAAGGATCGAGATGCAAGACATTCTGTGTCTGAAAAAAAAAGCAGAAGATGACAAGGTAGATTGTAGGGTATGGCCCCACAGCCTTGGGACAGCACAGTGCCACAGTGGTTAGCGCTGCCACCTCACAGCGCCAGGGGCGCAAGTTCGATTCCCAGCTTGGGTCACTGTCTCATTCTGCACATTCTCCCCATAGGTTTCCTCTGGATGGTCCAATTTCCTCCCACAGCCTGAAAGACGTGCTGGTTCGGTACCTTGGTCCATGCTAAAATCTCCCTCAGTGTACCTAAACAGACTCTGAAGTATGACAACTAGGGGATTTTCATAGTAACTTCATTGCAGTGTTAATATAAGCCTACTTGCAACACGAATAAATAAATTTACACTTTAACTTGATGCCCAACCTTGGTTGCAAAAGCCAAAGATCAGAGAGGAATGGGAATACTGAATGAAGCATGAAATCGTGGAATGCAGTAGGAAAAATTATAATCATTTCTCCCCTTCTCCATTCCTACTGAGACTACCCACACCCTGATTTCCGCCTCCACCCTCCTCCCCATCCAATACAGTGCAGTTGTATGTTGTATGAGCAATGGCCATTTCTTCTGGCTGGTGCTACTGAGAAATTGGAGGTGCCAATAATCAGGACCATTCCCAAGGGAGGGGTGGAAGTCTCACCTTCAAGTAATTAACATTGGTCCTGGCATTAAACTGCCACAGGCAACAGTCAGGATTGTGGGTGAGCTTCCCATCAGCTTTAGGGACAGGTTGGGGACAGTGGAATCCTGTCACATCCAACCCCCTTGAGTTAATGTGCATTCATGCATTGTGCACATGAGTGAATGTATGTGTGTGTGTGTGTGTATATCTGTATCTGTACGTGCATGTGTGTATGTTGTGTGTATATGCATGCGAGTGAGTGTCCATACCTACATCAGTGAGTTTCTGTATTCTATAAATTGTGAATGAGCGCATTTAGGTTATGCATAAATATCGGGAGAAAAAAAATCAATCTTGGAAATGAAGGAAGGTTGCCATGTTCAGGAGAACTTCAGGAAAGCTTCAATTAAAGAGGAGAATTGATTTTGATCAGAGGATCAGCAAGCATTACATATTCTGCTCACTCCCAACTATTATAGCAAAGCAGCCATGGGGAAATGCAGTTCTTAAATGAATCCTGCAGGTTAGACACTGTTTTTTTGCTCAATCTCCTCCCAAATCACTTAATGTTGGAATATGACAAAATATGACCCACACCACTCAGTTGCAGTGGAACTAATTTGCATTGGAATATGCAGCTGAGGCTTAATATAGAAGAGATGTTTAATAGCTGGTATTGTCACTCAGTAATGTCTCATTTTCTGAGCAATCAGAGATTCAAATTAACTTTTCCTTCTGAAGCAGAAGGTTGTTTTGTATTTACAAATGGACCGAGGAAAAAAATAACTACTTTACAAAATAGAGCTTCCTGTAGAATTCTGTATAGAATATTTATAGAAAAAGATATCTTTCACATAATGTACCACCTGCAATACTTCAAACACCAAAGTTCCTTCATAAACTGTGGCTGAAATCTCAGCAAGATGCTTGTTGGCTTTGGAATTAATCTGCGAGTCGCTGGAACTACTTGCAGGCTCACAGAGACCGACAGCGAGGAAATAGGCCCTTAGGCCCAACTCGTCCATGCTGACCAGGTTTTCTAAACTGACCTCGTTCCATTTGTGTACATTTGGCCCATATCCCTCTCAACCTTTCCTATCTGTGCCCCTATCCAATGGCTTTCAAATATTACAATTGTGCCTGCCTCTATCACTGCTGCCTTTGGCAGCTCATTACATATACTCACCTCTCTTATTTAGAGCAGAGTATTATCAATTTTTAAAGTTTATTTGTTTATTTATTAGTCACAAGTAATGTTTACATTAACACTGCGATGAAATTAATGTGAAATTCCCCTAATCACTACATTCCGATGCCTGTTTGGGTTAATGCATCTAACCAGCACTTCTTTCAGAATGTGAAAGGAAACTGGAGCATCTGGAGGAAACCCACGTAGACACAGGGAGAACATGCAAAGTCTGTGTAGATAATGATCCAAGCTGGGAATTGAACCCAGGTCTCTGGTGCTGTGAGACAGTAGTACCAACCTCAGGACCAATTAATTAAGGTGCAAAGTGGCAACACCATTCTGATCTTCTATGTTTAATCCCCAGTGAAGCTGAAGCGTAGCAGGAGCCTGGAGGCAATGTCATACCCATGGTGTGAACTCTTTCGGCACTTCCTTTAAACCCCCTTACATGGGATTAGAGGGCCACAGTTGAATCAGCAGGCCATCTGGTGGAGTAATTCACCCTTCATAATGCTGGCTTGACAGCTGAGGGTACATTTGATTTTTCAAAAAACATTCAACAGTTTTCAGATGATACTCCACCTCAAGACACCATCAAAGTCTCACTCCAATGTTAGCAGCACCTATCTCTCCTGGCTGGTCCTTCAGATTTGAGTGCTACAATTGTCCCTCCCAACTGCGCAGCCCACCCATTTATCGCCTATTGATTACATGTGGCTGCTGGAGGAAGGCTGTTAAGTATTTGCTTGTAGGACGATAGTGCAACAGGGATAGTGCTTGGACAACCATAGATTCAGGACCTGGAAATTTTATCTTATTTATTTATTAGAGCCACCAGTAGGCTCACAATGAACTTACTATGAAAATTCCCTAGTTGCCACATTCCTATGCCTGTTTGGGTACACTGAGGGAGAATTTAGCATGGCCAGTGCACCTAACCAGCACATCTTTCAGACTGGGGGAAGAAACCAGAACACCCAGAAGAAACCCACCTAGGGAGAATGTGTAGACTCTGCATAGACAGTGAGTCCAACCCAGGTATCGAATCCGGATCCCTGGCGCTGTGAGACAGCAGCGCTGACCATTGTGCCACCCTGTAGTCCAATATTGTCTCGGGCCCCATTTAAAAAGTTCAGGAAATCATTGATTCTAATAACCTAACTGGTAGAGTTGATTTTGATCAAAGGATCAGCAAGCATTTGATATTCCACTCACTCCTAACTATTATTGCAAAACAGCCATGGGGAAATGCAGCTCTTAAATAAGAATCTATCCTCTGCTAGAAGGTAAAGTTTTGTTAATGAGTTGGCCGCATGTTCTCTTGTAGTTATACTCAAGATGTGAGCAACATTGGGAAAGGCTGCACTTAATGCTGTACCTGAGCTCTCCTGGGAAGGTAATAAAGGTAAAGTTGCCACGGCCCCAGATGATCATAGATTGCTGAGGGGGAGAGTTGACTGGTGTGGTTTAACCTGAGGGTCACTACACCTCAGGGGAGGGACAAAGTTGAGAAGGTCGCCCTTCATGAATAACCTTGGCCAGTATGGGCATTGAACCCATGATGTAAAGATGCCGGCATTGGACTGGGGTAGTAAGAACTCAGTAAGAATTTAGCAACACCAATTTTAAATCCAACCAATTTATTTGATAGTAAATCTGCGAGCTTTCGACACTCTTGTGTCTTCGTCAGGCAAATGCAGTGTTCTGGTCTGCAATCGCACACATATCAACACAGACAGTCACAGATTGCTGATTAGAATGCGAATCCTTACATCTAACCTGCTATTCAAGTGTTAAAGTGGCTAACAATGTGTGTGAAGGGAATCCTGAGCATTGGTTAGAGAATTGTGTATTTTCTCCAGACAGCACAGTAAGTGAGGTTTTTTGCTAACCCAGGCAAGTTACGGGGGTTACAGATAATGTGTCATGAAGCCAAGATCCCTATTAAGACCGACATCATGTGTGCGGAACTTGGCTATCAGTCTTTGCTCAGCGACTCTGCGCTGTCGTGTGTCACGAAGGCCCCCTTGAAAAACATTTACCCGCAGGTCGGAGGCCGAATGCCCATGACTGCTGAAGTGTTCGCCCACAGGAAGGGAACTGTTTTGCCTGGTGATTGTTGAGCGATGCTCATTCATCCGCTGTCGCAGTGTCTGCATGGTCTCCCCAATGTATCATGCTTCGGGACATCCTTTCTTGCAACATATTAGGTAGACAACGTTGGCCGAGTTGCAAGAGTATGTACCGTGTACCTGGTGAATGGTATCCTCACGTTTGATGATGTCGTCCATGTCTATGATCTGGCATGTCTTGCAGAGGTTGCTGTGGCAGGGTTGTGTGGTATTGTGGTCACTATTCTCCTGAAGGTTGGGTAGTTTGCTGCGAACAATGATCTGTTTGAGGTTGTGCGGTTGTCTGAAAGCAAGAAGTGGGGGTGTGGGGATGGCCCTAGCGAGATGTTCATCGTCATTGAACCCATGCCATGGGAATCACTCTGCATCACAAATCAGCTGCCCAAACAACTGAGTTAACCATTAAAACCCTACACTGCGTAAGGAGGTCATTCCGCCCATCAAGTCTGCACCAACAGCAATCCTACCCCAGGTCCTCTCTCCATAACTCCACAAATCTCTCTAATTGACACATCCTGGGACACTAAGGGGCAATTTAGCATGGCCAATCATCCTAACTCGCACATCTTTGGACTGTGAGAGGAAACACATGCTGACATGGGGAGAAGATGCAGATTCCACATAGACATTAACCGGAGGCTGGAATCGAACCCAGGTCCCTGGAGCTGTGAGGCAGCAGTGCTAACCACCATGCTGATTCCCTAAGGTACTGATGTATTTTCTCCATGAACAGCTATAGTGTTAATGTTGAAGATACTCCCACAATGTTGCCAGTGAGCAGGAGTGCAAAACCTGATTGAAATTTCCCCATCTCAAAATGCACTTTGCACATTGAGGAGGAAACTCATGAGGATCAGAGGAGAAATTTAGACAGAAAACGGACACAGAAAGGGCTAATCAAAAAGTGAATGCTGGAAATCTGAACTAAAAACTCAAAACACTGGAAGTACTCAGCCAGTTTGACAGCATCTGTGAGAGAAGTTTAGTTAATGCTTCAGGTCAATGACTCTTCATCGAAACTGGTGAAAGGCAGAAATGTTATAGGGATTGATATGGATGACACAAAGACAAGAGGAAGGCCTGTGATAGGGTGGAAGACAGGAGATTTACAACTTTGACAGATGCACCATAGAAAGTGTTGTTCCTGGATGTATCACAGCTTGGTATGGCTGCTGCTTGTCCAAGACTGCAAAAAAACTACAAAGGGTTGTTAACATAGCCCAGTCCATCATTCACACCCACTTCCCATTCATTGATTCAGTTTACATACACTTGCCGGTGCCTCGGGAAAGCAACCAGTATAATCACTGATCCCAAGCACCCTGGACATTCTCTCTTCCACTTTCTTCCATCGGGAAAAAGACATAAAAGTCTGAGATCATGTACCAAATGACTCAAGAACAGTTTCTTCCCTGTCGGACTTTTGAACAGACCTATCTTATATTAAGTTGATCTTGCTCTACATTATCTTTATGACTATAAGAGTACTTTTTTGCACCTTCTCCTTTCCTTCTCTATGAACTGTATGCTCTGTCTGTATGGCACATAAGAAACAATACTTTTCACTGTATACTAATACATAAGGGAATAATACATCAAATCAAATTAAATCAGTCAACAAAAATGGTTTCAGCCTACTCCCAAAGGATACCTCAGAAATTCTGGAATATGTTAATTTACTCTAAAAGAACTGAATTCCACACATGCATGGCTGACTTTAATGGCTTCAGTTTCCAGCCACCAACTGCCCAGAAACCCAGGTCAACCCCATCAAGACCACTTTCAGAAGGTGAGACAGGACTTGCATGTTAATTAGGCAATGAACTGCCTGACATCTATAATAAGTCTTCGGAAGCAGAAGTCCCTTCTCCAAAATCTCTTTATTTACAATTCCGACAGCAGCATGCACAGTGCTAGCAGTTAACAGTCTATCTCTGGGAATTCCAGAGGAACTGACACTCCCAGTTCAGTACAAGGAAAGGACTCCCTGATGGGCACATCAATTGACTCTTGGAATATAATGTTCAATTCTGGTCACACAAATATCAGAAAGATGTGGAGGCTTTAGAGAGGGTACAGAAAAGATTTACCAGGATGTTGTCTGGTATGGTGGGCATTGGCTGTGAGGAGAGGTTGGAGAAACGTGGTTTGTTCTCACTGGAACGACGGAGGTTGAGGGCGGCCTGGTAGAAGTCTACAAGATTATGAGAGGCATGGGCAAGGTGGATAGTCAGAAGCTTTTTCCCAGGATGCAAAAGTCAGTTACTAGGAGGCACAGGTTTACAGTGCGAGGGGCAAGGTTTAAAGGAGATGTACGAGGCAGGGGATAGTGGTTGCCTGGAACTCGCTGCCAGGGAAGGCAGTGGAAGCAGATATGACAATTGCTTTTAAGGGGCATCAGGACAAATACATGAAGGATGGGAATAGGGGGATATGGCCCCAGAAGAGTAGGGGGTTTTAGTTCAGATGGGTAGAATGGTTGGTGCAGGCTTGGAGGACCGAAGAGCTTGTTCCTGTGCTGTAATTTTCTTTGTTTTTTGACTCCTTAATCAGGGAGCTCATATTCCAATAGGCCAACTTCATTGGCCTAATTAAAGTCATTACACCATCAGATTTCCATGCCTAAAAATGATGGAGGCCCTGTTAGAAACATAGAAACATTAAAACACATGTTCTCTAAGAGTTGCAGTCAATCAGAGGGCCAGCAGTCATTCAGTTCAAGCACTGCCACCGGGATCAGTGGTCACTGCTGGGATTGCAGGAGACCCGGAGCAGCAGCCAAAATGGACAATGCCCTGTGATTGAGATGTGGGGTAGGGCTGCTCAGGCATTCCCTAGGGATAGATGGAGTGGTCCAAGCAAGGTGTCTTTTCAAACGGGAACCTCCCTTGTCAAGGTGCGGCCCTCCATGAATCACATGGACCAGCTTGATCAGTTGGACATCACTCCTCTCCTGCACCTGGTTTTTGCTGAGTAGCTTTTGCTGGGTGCCCACAGCCACGTCCCTTCCCCAACACCCATCATGCTACCTCTGTTAGAATCACAAACACCCAAGGGTCTTCATTGATCTATGAGTGGGTGTAGGTCGCCCTCAACCATCCTTTCAACCCTAACTGAACCAACTTTTCCTCCCAATCTTACACCATAGATTCCAGCCCATGAATTGAATTATGTTAACTGATGTGCAAACACAGTCACTCATATGTTGGTGGAGGTGAGGTTCTCCAGCCCGTGGGAACTGAAAGGCTGCCTGCTGTATCAGCAGAATCCTAATTTAATAAAGCTTCTTTATAAACTGGTATCCTCAACACTTCCGAAGTGGAGGATTGGTCCCTTCAGACTGCAATCTGGGAATCTACATGTGTAGATTCCAGATGAGGACCAGTTTAGAGTTGCCTGTGATTAATAGCTTATCTACACTTGCTGTCCAGAATCATATGTTGAGAATTGTCATGAGCAAAACAGCAAAGGGCAGTTGTCACTTGTAGGACTGGTGAACGCCTTCAGGGAAGATGGGAGTTTGCAAAGCAAAAATAGTGTTTGCAACCTGCCCCCTGTATTGTGAAGCAAAACTGAACTGAGTCATTGGCGCGAGGTAATCTTTCTTATTCGTATATCATTGCTTTTGTCACCAGTCCAACAAAGAAACGCAACATTGCACGGATCTCAAACCTATCAGAATACATGGTCTAGAATCCTTAATGTTAGAGAGGAAGACCCTGTACTCTCACAGGGGCAGCACAGTGGCACAGTGGTTAGCATGCCAGGCTGCTTCAGGAACACAGGTTTGATTCCCAACTGGGGGTCACTGTCTATGCGAAGTCTGCACCTTCCCCTCATGTGTGCATGGGTTTCCTCTGGGAGCTCTGGTTTCCTCCCACAATCCAAAGACTGTGCTGGTTAGGTGCATTGATCATGCCAAATTCTCCCTCAGTGTACCCAAACAGATGCCAGAATATGGTGACTAGGGATTTTCACAGTAACTTCATTATGTATTAATGTAAGCCTACTCATGACATTAAGGAATCGACTTAAACTTAAGCCTTTCTTGTTCCTATCATCATTTTGCTTTAAAGTTATTTCTCAGAGGTATCCTAAGTGTAGTGCTTTTTTAGAGAATTCAGATTTCATTATATTTGCAGATATATTGGACATTGATCAAATGTAAAGGAATCTTGTTGGTAACTTTTAGAATGAGTTGGTTCTCAGGTAATTTCAAAGTGTCTGGAATTCCAATCTTCTGTTTGTCTTTCATTAAAAGTTAATTGTGTACTTTCTTTTTCCCCTTAATTTCAAGAAAACTAGCAAAGAAGAGGAAAGATACCTTGAGCAGTACCCGACAGGAGATGACAGTGATGGTGAACTCAATGGACAAGAGTTTTACCGAGCAGGGTACTAACTGCGATGAGGCTTTCTCCTTCATGGATACGCACAACCTGAATGGAAGAGGTGAGTTCAGAAGACGTCCCACTGTTTACTGAAACGGTTCCCAAACTCACCTAAGCACTGAGCCATTCTTTTCCATTTTCTCTCAGCCATGTCTTCACCATCTTCATTTACCGTGAAGACAAATACACTGAAGAGCCCATCTATTCAGAATTCCTACTACCCAGGTAAGTGGCTCTTATAGTGTCATTTCATTGTGCTCTGAGTAGGACGTTGTAGACATAAGATTTGATGTCCAATTTTAGATGATTTGAAGAATAATTTCTCCCCCAATATATGGGCGGAATTTTCCAACCTCACTCTCCCCGAGACTGGAAAGCTCTACCCTAGGTCAATGGACCTTTCCATGGTCCACCCCTTGTTTGCTCCAATTCCCGGGGGCAGTGGGATGGTAAAATTTTGGGCGACTATTTGTAGGTATGTCAATTATACCCACTCTGCTATATCTATAACTAAACAAGTGTTTTTCAAGTCATTTTTGCAACGTATTTCCTTTTAGCTTCATGTCATGGCCGACAGCGAAACATGATCAATCAACACAACACCAAATCTATTGCAACAGCCCATGAGTGACCAAGTTTCCACAGTTATATATTATCTACCTTACAACTGGGGGGATAGATCACATGTTACTGCTGGATTTAATATATTCATTTTGTACTGTAGGTTTGAGAAATCATTTTGAAGCAAATGTACAGTTTATCGGCCTCAAGGGTGCAGAGCTAGTTGCAAAACAAGACTTCAGCAGTTTGCAAATCTGTATAGATGTAAAGTGCAGCTCAGGACTATGTCTAGTTCACAGGATGCATTGGTTTCATGTTGAAAGTGGCACACTTGACATCCTGTAGAAAAATAGGGGCGAGATGCTGGCACAGTGATTAGCACTGCTGCCTCACAGTGCCAGGGACCCGGGTTTCATTCCGGCTTTGGGTCACTGTCTGCGAGGAGCTTGCACATTCTTCCCGTACATGTGTGGGTTTCCTCCAGGTGCTCTGGTTTCCTCCCACAATCCAAAGATGCACAGGTTAGGTGGATTGGCCATGCTAAAATTACCCTTAGTATCAGAGGACTAGCTAGGGTAAATGCATGGGATAAGGCCCGAGTGGGATTGTAATTGGGTGCAGGCTTGATGGGCCAAATGGCCTCCTTCTGCGTTGTAAAGAATTCAATGATTCTATGAAAAACAGGATAATTGCATTATTCAAAAGAAAGTGTTCCCCAATTTTCTCCCCTTCTTTACTGAAGTCTCTGGGGCAAATTTTCCCATTCCTCCCACCATGAGAATCGGAGCGGGCAAGGGATGCACCATACAAAGGGCAGGATTTTCTGGTTTTGGGGCGCGCATGTTCAGAAAATCCTGCCCACTAAATAATATAGTTCCATGGCGCTTCCTTCAAGTGACCAGTGTGAGTGTTGATATCTTCCCTCATGTGCAGAGAAAAGATAGAATAGCTTTTTGACACGGTCATAAGTGAACCAGGTCCTATCCTCATCTATTGCCCACACTTCCTAGTAGTGAAACTGGATCGAAATCAGCAGCGGGACCTTGGCTAATTCTCTGTTTGTCTATCTCTGTGGGCTCTCTGAGGTCAATGGCAGTGCCTTTACCATCTTGTTGGTCATTTCAAAATCAATAGTTTTAGTCTGACGATCATTTTGTAGTTTGAATTAATATGCTGTTAAGCATTTTGTACTAAACTGACATTTAACAAAAGTGAAACTGAACTCATGTTATTGGAAATCTGCCAAATTAGTTGCATAGACAGCACTTAATTGTGAGACAATTAAAGAATAAGCAATCCATTAATAGATATGTCCATAAGGCTGGTATGGCAATCTGTAACCTGAAAGGTTTACAAGTTTTATAATTATAAACACATTATGTAATTAACCCTTTATCGTTAAGGATCTCACCAGGCAGAAACAGCTTGGAGAAGGCTGAACTGTATGTTTCAGATTGGGTTGGTGGGAATCAAACCACTGAAATAGATGATTGATATTTAAAAAGCACAGAACAGAAGCTTATTGGCATTAAACATAGAAACTAGAAGCAGGAGTTAGGCCATTTGGCCTTTCAAACTTGCCCTGCCATTCATTTTGATCATCGAATTCAATATCCTGATCTCTTCTTCCCCCCATGTCCCTTGATCTCTTTAGCCCCAAGAACTATAGCTAATTTCTTTGTATAATCACACAATGGTTTTGCTTCAACTGCTTTCTGTGGTAGTAAATTCCACACATTCATCACCCTTTGGGTGAAAAAATTTCTCCTCATCTCAGTCCTAAAAGGTTTATCCCTTATCCTCAAACTATAACCTCTTGTTCTGGACTCCCCCACCATCAGGGACATTCTTTCTGAATCTACCCTATCTAACCCTATTAGAATTTCACTAGTTTATATAAGATACCCTACCACTCTTCCAAACTCCAATGAATACAATCCTAACTAACTTAATCTCTCCTCATATGACAGACCTGCCATCCCAAGAACCAGCTGCAGTCCCAAATGTAACATGATAACACGGCTGCCTCACAGCACCAGGGACTTGTGTTCCATTTCTGACTTGGATCATTTTCTTTGTAGAATCTCGACGTTCTCCCTGTGTTGGTATGGGTTTCCTCTGGGTACTCCAGTTTCCTCCACACTCCAAAAGATATGTTGGTTAGGTGCATTTCTAAGTTCTAAATTCTCCCTCAGTGTGCCCGAACAGGCGCTGGAGTAGGGCAACCGGGGGATTTTCACAGTAAGTGCACTGCAGTGTTAATGTAAGACTTCTTGTGCCACTAATAAATAAACTTTAAACTCTATAAGGTTGATTTTAACTTGGTGTGCTAGCAATTCAGGATCCCTTTTAATATCTCTCCACATTTTTACTTCCACAATCATCACGTTCACTATATTCTTTTGTACAAATTAAAGCTCTACCCTTTTGAGCGTTCCTGCTTTTTGATCAGTATTAACAAATCCAGTTATTTTCCAATGGGAATCCTCGTCTCACTTCTGGGCATATTGGATGGGAGAGAATGAGGCCATTCCTTGGAAGAGCCCTCTTTACTTTGAGGGAATTCAGATAGGTGTGGATGAGCCAGTGGATTGAATCATTTGAAGAAAATGAGGCAGAGGACAGTTTATATTTCTGAATAACAGCCTTCATTTTAAGCTGTAAAGAGTAATCCCTGTCACCATCGACATCTTTAAGAGTTGATGGTTCTGAGCACTTGGTTCCCCTTGATGTGTCCATTAGCGACAAAAGCCTGTTTCCTGGAAATAAGCCTGTTTACCTCCAGCACAAAAACCTGCTTTGATTTCACCGCTCGCCAAGTTCTGCACAAATGAAAAGCTCCAGTTTTGTGTATTTCTTCCCACTTGTGCATAATGTAGTGTGCCACATCATCCCACTCTTAAGGCTTTGTTTTGTTCCATGCTGACAACCTATCCATTAGTATAAGTGGCCCAAGAATAATGATGCCGTTTCCAGCTATTATCGCATGCATCCAGGTTGCTTCAGATACAAACCGTGATGAGTAAATAGTGGGAGTGCCCCTGGGCACTACTGTCTACAATACCATCTGTGCCAGCGACAGCAGCAAGCAGGACACAACAACTTGCCACCATAAATTATCCCCATGCCCATTCCGCACCCGCCCCCCCCATCCCCCACCTTCCTCTACTGAAAGTAACAATTTATCTTTGGAACCAAGACACAGAATTGCAGGCATTTTTATTACATTCATTGAATCCCTGAAGGATTTGAAGAAGAAGGCCACTCAGTCTTTCAAGTCTGCATAGATTATTACCCAGCCTTATTCTGTAACCTCGCTAATGTAGAGAAAATTTAGCATGGTCATTCAACCTAACCTGCACATCTTTGGACTGTATGCAGGAAAGTAGATATCCTTTGCATTTGTTCCAACAGAGCACCTAGTCAAGTTTATGATATGGTTTGAAAATTAAGCCAGTACTGTTATTAATACATCAAACCTTTCTCTTAATTTGAAATAAAAAGGTAACATTGTCACAGTCCCAGATGACTGTAGGTTGCTCTCCCCTTCAATGGGGGGAGCTGACCAGTGGTGATTCAACCTGAGGATCACCACACCTCAGGTAAAGGACAAGGCTGAGCAGGCAGGACCTTCAAGAACAACATCAGCCACTACGGGAATTGAACCCGCGCTGTTGGCATTACTCTGAACCACTGCCCAGCCAACTGAACTAAGCCAATCCCCTATATTTGAAATACTGCCGCTCTGAATCTGCAAGGCTGATCCAAAGATCCATTCGTTGGCGCTCCTTTCAGTCTCACTTCCTGCTTCCTGTCTTTATTCTTTTAATTATCTGTATTTCCATTCCTTCTCCTTCTTGGGCAGAGCAGGAGCCATACCAACCTGTGATACAACCAGAAAGGGTGCTTTCTATGGTGCGTTTGTAAATGTTGGTGAGAGTTGTAGTGAACATGCCAAATTTCCTTAGTCCTCTGACAAAGTAGAGGCATTGGTGGGCTTTTTCAACAATAGCATTGGCACGAGGAGACCAGGATAGGTTGTTGGTGATCTGGACATCTACTTGAATCTCTCAGCTTCTTCGTCCTTGTTGATATAGACAGAGGCAAGTCCTCTAATACACTTCCTGGAGTTGATGACTATCTCCTCCATTTTGTTGACATTGAGGGAGGAATTATTGTCACCTCATCAGTTCACCAGATTCCATCTCTTTCTTGTACTGTGCCTTGCCATTGTTCGAGATCTGACCCAAAACGATGGTGTCGGCAGCAAACTTGGAAATTGAGTTGGAAGAGAATTTGTCCATACAATCAGAGGTGTATAAGGAGTATAGTAAAGAGCTGACGGCACAGCCTTAGGGAGTATCAGTATTCAGAACGATCGTGGAGGTGGTGTTGTTGCCTGTCCTTACTGATTGTGACCTGTGGGTCAGGAGTCTAGGATCCAGTTGCAAAGAGAGGAGCAGAGCCCTCGGCCATGGAATTTGAAGATGAGTGTGGTAGGAATAATGGTGGTAAAGGCTGAGCCGCAGTCCATGAATAGGAGTCTGACATAGGTGTGGTTGTTATCTGTGTGTTCCAGGGTTGAGAGTAGGACCAGGGAGATGGTGTCTGCTGTGGACCTGTTGCAGCAACAGGCAAGCTTAATGGATCCAGAAAGTCTGGGAGACCAGAATTGATTCAGGCTTTGATTAATCTTTTGAAGCACTTTATAATGATGGATGTCAGAGCCATCGGACAATAGTTATTCATTTATTATTGTGGTGAGACTGTAGAATTCATTACCTTAGGAAGCAGTTGATAACAGAAAGTTGAATGTATTCATGAGGCAGCTGGTAAATGGGATCAAAGGTTATGGGGAGAAAGCAGAATTAAGCTACTGGATTTGATGATCAGGCACGATCGTGATGAATGGCAGAACAGGCTCAAAGGGCCAAATGGCCTCTGCCTGCTCTTATCTTCCATGTTTCTATAATCTTTTAGCTGTGAGTGAGTGCCGTTAACTCAAGTGGTATAAAAGACCCCAAAGCATTATTTAAAGAATGGCAGCAGAGCGATAGACTAGTAATGCAGAAACCTGTACAAATAATCTAGAAAAATGGGTTTGAATCCCATCACAGCAGGTGTGAATTTAAATTCAGTTGACTAAATCAAAATAGAAAATACCATCAGTAACAGTGACCATGAAACCAGCAGATTGTTGTAAAGTTCCATCAGTTCATCAGGTAATAAGATATAGGAGCAGAACTAGGCCATCCAGCCCATTGAGTGTGCTCTGCTATTCACTAATGTCCTTTAAAATCTGCCATCCTTCCCAAGTCTGGCCTGCCTGTGACTCCAGACCCTCAACAATGTGGTGACCCTTAACTGCCCTCTGAAATGACTGCCCAGCAAGTCCATCAGCTGCATGTAACCATTATGCCTATTAAGAGTAAACCCAGATTGACTGCCCAGCATCAACCTCAGCCCCTTCATTGTGGCTGGATCAAAATCCTAGAACCCCCCCTGTAACAGCAGTGTGGGAGTATGTACACCACATGGAAGGAAGCTCACTACCAGCTTCTGAAAGGCGATTCAAAATGATTGATAAATGCTGACTTAGCCAGCGCATCTTTACCCCATGAATGAATAAAACACATTTAAAGAGCAGGTGTGAAAGGGGTCAAAGATTATGGGAAGAAAGTGGGATTGGACTATTGAATTGGACGAGCAGCCTTGATCATAATGAATGACGGAGCAGGCTCAAAGGGCCAAATGACCTTCTTCTATCTTTTATGGTTCTATAGATGCTGGCCCAGCCAGCGATGCCCATGTCCCATGAATGAATAAAAAAAAATCATTGAAACGCAAAATTAAAAATTTCATGCTTGGCAAATCAAGGTTTTATTTTCTGAACATTTTACCTTACGTTGCACATCCCATTAACATTTTCTAAAACTATTAGTAAAGGCTCATCAGACAGTGTAAAGTGTATTCAAGAGAAAGGAATAGGAAGTTGCATCTATATAGTAGCTTAACACATTCTCAGGCTTTACAAAGTCCCTTGCAGCCAAAGAAATACTTTGGGAATGCAGTGAGTATTGTTGTATTGGCAAGAGAACATGTACATGACATAAAATTTTAGAATAAATTGCAGATTATTTCTTAACCAAAGTAGAGTAGCGACAATAAACTCCTTAATCTTTCTTGTGTGGAAGTCATCATGCATAAAGACATGGAGAACACTGTCAGTCATTATTCCCTGTAGGCTACAAATTACTATTGCTGACTTTAGTCAATGAGCTATCCAGGATTTTAATGGTGCTGTCAACTTTTAATGGAGTAATTCTCCCATCAAAATAACAGACACATATGTGCATAAATATCACTAATATTGCCAACAGTCATCTGTAGCTTTTGAGGAATGTTTCTGTTTAAATGGGCACACAGGAGGCCCTGATACAATCTGACCTGGGTTTTGTTCTACACATTTCATTTTCCTGGTCCTGCAGTGTTTTTCCCATCTATCACCTCAGGAAGATAAATCCAGAAAAAAAAACTGCAGAATACCTGTTCTAACCCGAAAGAATACAAGAGTGCATTCCACAAACCGTCATGTTTCTTTTTATTTACATTACAGGGTATGAGTGTCACTGGTGGAGCCAATATTTAACACTCACCCCTAATTGCCCTCTATTTCAGAGGATATTTGAGAGTCACATGTAGGTCAGATCTTTTCCTTCCCTAAACAGCATG
Source organism: Sphyrna mokarran (assembly GCA_024679065.1). NCBI lineage: Eukaryota > Metazoa > Chordata > Chondrichthyes > Carcharhiniformes > Carcharhinidae > Sphyrna > Sphyrna mokarran. Next base: position 18,968,555 of record JAGIQG010000007.1, on the reverse strand, counting down.
AGGGAACCAAATGGGCTTTTATGACAATGGTTTCATGGTGGTCATTAGACTTTTAATTCCAGATTTTTATTGGATTCAATCACCTTGGTGGGACTTGAACACAGGTCCCCAAATCTTGCTGTTGAATTACTAGTCCAGTGACCACTGCACCGCTGCCTCCCTATGTTCAAAACTGTATCATTACTGCATTGTAATCATGCCTAATTATCCATTCTTTTCTATGTAAATTGCAATAGATTAGATAGAGGATCCCTGCCTTTTTATTAATTACACGTTTTCATAATTTGGTTTTTAATTATTCTGATCAATTAGTCTTTACTGCCACTTCCAGGTATCCATTATTTCCAGTGTAAAGACACTGTGACAAGCTTATAGGTTGATGTATGCAACACAAGCCTAATGATGTGAAGGTTAACCACTATATCATGCATTTTAATTGATTAATAAGATACTAATAAAGGTTTAAGTATAAGTTAAGATGGAAACTAAGATGGAAAATTAAGATGGAAACTAACTGTAGTTTTTTCTCTGGTTTGGTGCAACTTGTGTCTTGGTTCTACTTAATGATGCTCACCAGATCCATTCGTGCCAACTGCAATATTAGGTGAGGATTTTTCTTTTTCTTTTCCCAGTTTACAGCAATTCGAGAAGATGAAATAAACTAATACGGTGGCTTGTGTATCATTGTTACCTTGCAAAGAGGAGATTAACCAAACACACCTCTCTTATATAATACTTCTCTGATGCATTGCCTGGCATGATACTGGGCCGCGGAGATTCCCAGATTTGGTCCCTGACCTGTGTTGAATGAGCTGGTGAAAGAAAGGGTGCGACAAATGGGCCAGGGGGGAGAATATCAACCAGGGTTCCTGCTCCTGTTCACTCCCCAGTTACCAACCTACCCTCCTGCCCACATCCACCACCCCTCCTGTGAAATGTACACGTGTGAACGTCACAAGAGGATAGGCTTATCTATGATGCTCACCAACACTCGGGGTATGGGTAGCACCGTGGCAAGCACTGCTTCCTCACAGTGCCAGGGACCTGGGTTTGATTCCCAGCTTGGGTCACTATCTGTGTGGAGTTTGCACATTCTCCCCATGTCTGCGTAGGTTTCCCCCCCAAGTGCTCCAGTTTCCTCCCACGGCGCAAAGATGTGCAGGTTAGGTTGATTGACCATGCTAAATTTGTCCCTTAGTATCAGGAGGTTAGTAGCGTAAATATGTGGGGTTATGGGAATAGGACCTGGGTGGGATTGTGCAATGGGCCGAATGGCCTCCTTCTATAACTCACACATGGAGATTGGCCACTCTTTTAAAGTACAGGTGGATCACTGGCTACCCTGGGACTGTATTCCAGGAGGAACCCACACCTCAGGAAAGGAGAAGGGAAGTGGAGGAGGGGAGGCCGGAGGGGATATTGGGGAAGAAAATCCGCAATACAAATGCACACAATCATCACATTGCAATTGGTGTTGGCTTGATGTCGGCAATGCAGATGGGCAAAACCAATATTCCCCCTCAGTTCCCACAAAGTTGGGAATGTAATTTCTATTAATTTGAACAGCCACTTCTCTTTCTTTCTCCTTTTGTTTATTTCATCGAAACTGCAAATGATGAAACTGGGCCTGTTTGAAATGCTGGTTTCAAGGGATTGAGCATGACTTGCTATTGGAATTGTGATGCAATGTCCCCTCACACGCTTAGTCTTTCACAGTGTCTAAGACTATGGCCATAGGTTCGCAATGAAATCATTGAATTAGAGGCTTCTCCCGCCATTTGACAATTTGAGCACCCCCTTCGCCTTCAAGCAGCTACTGCGTAATCACTGTAATGTTAAAGACACCAGTGGGGGTTTTAAATAGCAACTGGGTGAAAAAAACTAAATTATTTGTAATCTAACTTCTCCGTCAATACTTTACTGAGCTAGTTAAGAACTGTTCATACTTTAAATTACATCAAATTAATTTTTAAATATATATGACGATGTTCACGTTTATTGTTGCTTATGCCCTCTTTCCTTTTCTCCTTTTTTTTGTCTCTCTCCACATTTACCTCTTCCGTATCTCTTTATTTAAAAAAAAAGTGCCAATAAATGGTAAGTTCCTTGCTTGCCCTGCACCAGAGGCAGCTTGTCCAGCTCACCAGATTCTGGCCAGTTCTGTTGTGTGTTGACTTGCATGGCAGTTGACATATAGCATTTCATGCCCTTATGTGACAATCCATGAAGCCATTCATGACATGGCATGCTAAGTAATTGTTCAAGACGTGATCCCTTTCTGCCCCTTTTACTACCCCCCCCCCCCCCCCCCCCCCAAACACCCCCCCTCCCCCCACCCCGACCCTTCGATGGATTCCATCTTGCCATTTTATATTCCGTTGAATGTTTTACGCGCCTGGTCTTTTCATTGTAAAATTTTTATTTTAAGCTAAGCTTGGAGTACCATCGAACATTTCATCTTCATTTCTGACGTGCAGTAATTTGGCTTGCTCTGAATACTCCTTCCCTTTTTGGATGAAATCAAGGCTGGAAATTAAAACCAATTTAGTAAATTGCTCTTAACAAACGTAACGTGATTTGTTCGAAACTGCTAGGTTGATTTTTGAAAAAAATAAGATGCCAAAGTATAGAAAGTACCCTGTATCCATCTGACTTGAGCGTATTTTATTCAACAGAAGGAAAATGCTGATTTGCTTATTTTGTTTTGCTTCTCAATTCTTTTTAAGTGAAAGGAACCGTAATAATTTCTGGACCTGGATTTCATTGTGTTTGATGAGCTTATCATTTACACTGTATTTTTCTTGTATGAACATTTAACACTTATGGTTACTGGTTGTCGCCTTGCCAATGGGATATGAACTATTTAGTTGTTGGCATGACCATTGGGAACAAGATTTTATGATGCTTTGGAGTATCTTAAAGCTGTGGTATGTCACCAATCCCCCAGGAAGTCGTGTAACCTAACTTCCTGCGAAAGAAAAATTGGCCTATTTCAAATGAAAAGCTCACTTTCGGTAAACTTTGGCTCACTTAAACGCAATTTCTACATCATGAAATGGTTTCAAGAAGGCGATAAATATATTTCTGACTTTAAAAAACAGGTTAAAAGGCCATGGGGAACAGGTGGGAAGATAGATTTGAGACCAGGGAGAGATCAGCCATGGAATGATTGAATGGAGAAGCAGGCTTGAAGGGCTCAATTTGATCATTTCTGCTCCTAATTCCTATGTTCCTATGTTTTTTTGCAGGTGTCTACCCTTCATTTTTTAAGGTCTTGCCTCTTTAGCTGGTACCCAACAAGAGACTTAAAGCAACACCCATGATGCAGGGGGAGTGGTAGAGTGGTAGTGTTTTTACTGGTCTAGTAATCCAGAATCCCAGCGTAAAGATCTGGGGAGCCGAGTCCACATTTCGCCTTGGCAGATGATGAATTTACATTAATAGCCTAATGATGATCATGAAACAATTGCCAATCATCATTAAAAAAAATCTGGTTCATTAAAGTAAAGGAAATCTGCCACCTGGCCTTCAGATGTCAGATGCAGGCAACCCCTCACAAGGAGTTAATTCTTAAAGGCCTCGAAATGGATGGCAGTTAGGGATGGGCAATAAATGGTGGCCCAGCCAGTGTCACCCTTACCCTGTGAAGATGGACAGTGAGCATTGGCAGGCTCATTGATGCAAACAGCATCTCGCCTGACCTCAATTATGCCCTTTGCCAACATCTACCGGCTTGCACTTTACAGCATCGGGCACTGAGTGCAAACCCCGATGACCCCCTGCTGACATTAAAATGCGTGAAGTTGATACACAAAAAAATAAAATGCCAGAAAGGTATTCAGCCTATTGAAGCCTGCTCCACCCTGAGTCAGTACCTGACAGCTCTTTCGTTGCTGTCAGAGTGCCAGGGACCCGGGTTCAATTCCAGCCTCGGGTGACTGTCTGTGTGGAGTTTGCACACTCTCCCCACATTTGCGTGGGTTTTCTCCAGGTGCTCCGGTTTCCTCCCAAACTCCAAAGATGTGCAGGTTAGGTTTTATTTGCCATGCTCAATTGTCCCTTAGTCTCAAGGGGACTAGCAGGGTAAATGCATGGAGTGACACGGATAAGGCTTTTGTGGGATTGTTGTCTGTGTAGGCTTGATGGGCTGAATGGCCTCCTTCGCTTTGTAGGGATTCTATGATTCTATATATTCCTTATCTCACTCCCCTTATTACCAATCCCCACTTAAGAAACACTGAAATTCTTCCTTTACCTCAGGCTGGTTTGTGAGCGGTTCTCCAATCCTCTGCCACTTTCCTCCCGAAATAACTTCCAAAGTGACAGAGTTAAACTATGATCGATGATTCTATAGACCTGAGGCTACCTTGACCTAGACGACAGATTCCATTTGCCATAAGAAGCATTAATTCCTGATATCAACTTGTTTAATTGGAGCAAATTATCCTCCAAATATAAAAAGTGGAAACCTCTGGTCGACATACCCTTTTTATATTTACACTAATTGTGCGAATGTCAAAACCTCAGCTTTAAAATTACCATCCAAAGTAACACACAAAATGATACGTTGATTCACATTGCTTGATTAATTAGATTCTGAAAGCAATTTATGCAGAGGGTGAGGAATTTACAAACCAGTTGAGCTGAGGAAGAGCTAATATAACTGTCGTTGGGTACCTGCAGATGAAAATCACACAGTCACCAATGAGGCCAACAGCCTGGTGAAGCCACATCCCTATAAGAAGCGGGAACCCGTGGATGTACCCTATCAAACAGGACAGCTCCATCCAGCCATACGCGTGGCAGACCTGCTGCAACACATCACACAGATGAAGTGTGCCGAAGGCTATGGGTTCAAAGAGGAATATGAGGTGAGTTAATGTCCTGATGCTGGCCCTGAGTACACAGCTCCTCCAACCTTTTGGGTTGGGTTGATTGGCCGTGCTAAATTAACTCTATTGTCAACGGGACTGGCAGGGTAAATTAGAGATATTCCGGGAATAGAACCAGGGTGGCATTGTGATTGGTGCAAACCCAATGGGCCAAATGGCCTCCTTCTGCACTACGTGGATTCGATGATTCTATTCGATGAACACTTAGCAACAGCTGGGGCATTTCTGCACAGGGGTGGCACAATGGCACAATGGTTGGCATCGCTGCCTTATAGCACCAGGAAGTTTGATTCCCGGCTTGGGTGATTGTCTATGTGGAATCCACATGTTCTCCCAGTGTCTGTGTGGGTTTCCTCCGGGTGCTCTGGATATCCTCCCACAGTCTGAAAGGCATGCTGGTTAGGTGCATTGGCTGTGCTAAATTCTCCCTCAGGGTACCCAAACAGGCACCGGAATGTGGCAACTAAGGGATTTTCAGAACGACTTCACTGCAGTGTTAATGTAAGCCTACTTGTGACACAAATAAAAAAAACTTTCAAAAAATCCTTCAACCCTTGTTTAAGGAAATAAGTAAGTAAATAAGCTAAAAAAAACTTAAGTAGAGTGATTCTGGCACCCCATCCCAAATTTCTCAAGGTCATGAGAATGGCCCTAATTTCCACCATGTGACAGATGGTTTTTTTGTTATGATTTGGATGTCAGTATTAAAGAGATTCAGGACAAGCAGATCATTGTTAGATGAAGAGTAAATCTCTGTCTGTCTCAGTTCTGGTACACCGTGTCTCAATCCTTACTCAGAAAAGAAATACAGCTTGGTATTTCTCTTTTCATTTCCCACCACATCATTGTGCGGTTTCCTTAAGTAAGTTAAGCAATTTGAAGCCACATTACAAGCAATTTTCATGTGACCTAGGTCAACAGAAAACTTCAATGCAGACTTGTATTCAAGCCAAGGCTCAGCAATAAGAGATGGTGTTTAACCCACTGCCGCACAGCTCCCCGTTTGTATTTTTTTGAGTATTTGTCGATGGGAATCTTCCATGCTTGGTGCAAGAGGGGCCTCAGATCAAGTTGTTGCCTATTGGAAAATAGTTGCCATACTGTCCATGGATCTCCAATCATTGCTTTTTGAAATATGCACGGGCCACGTACATGGCTCCCTATTGGATATATTTCCGTGAGGTCAATATCACATGATTTTCTGACTGCCCTCCAGCCTCCTATGAGCCTAGAGCACCCCTACATACTTGCTATTGAACTCCAACAGCATCCTTCTTCACAGAGAACCAGCATGCTGAAATAACTTCTGAGAGGCGGCACAGTGATTAGCACTGATGCCTCACAGCGCCAGGGTCGTGGGTTCGATTGCCGGTTTGGGTCTCTGTCTGTGGGGAGTTTGTACATTCTCCTCGTGTCTGCGTGGGTTTCCTCCGCTTTCCTCCCACACTCTGAAAATGTGCAGGTTAGGTTGTTTCGCCATGCTAAATCTCTCCTTCGTGTTAGAGGGATTTCAGGAGGATTAGAAGTATGAATATGTGGGTCTCAAGGATAGGGGTTGGGTGGGATTGTTGTTGGTGCAGGCTCAATGAGCTGAATGGCCTCCTTCTGCACTGTAGGTATTTTATGAGGCCAGTGTTCCTTCACTGAAACTGATTTATTTACTTTGGTTTGCAATATCCAGGATGGAGATTCACCCCGAGTACTGATATCCCTGGACACTTCACGTTATATATCTCTGTGGAGGTTCCTGAGCGGGCAGCCTGAACTTCCATTAGGAATCTCATATTCCTGCAGGTCCAACTCATGGACCTCATTGAAGTCATGACACTCGCATTGCCATTTAGAAGGTGAATCTACTCTTCATGGAGAGGCGATGGCCTAGTGATATTATCATTAGACTATTAATCCAGAAACTCAGCACATGTTCTGAGGTCCTGGGTTCAAATCCCGCTACAACAGATGGCGGAATTTGAATTTTAAAAGGTCAGCAGCACCTATATCCCATCAATGAATAAAAAAAGAGATCCAGTTGATTGATTTTTGGCCAAAGAGTCTTCTTATCCTTTACAATGGTTTCATGGTCATCAGTAGATTCTTAATTCCAGATTTTTTTTCATTAAATACAAATTCCACCATGTGCTGTGGTGGGATTCGAAGCTGGGCCTCCAATTTCTATAAATAGCATATAAAATGTCTTGAAAAAAAAACCGTATTTTTAAATACGCATTTTATATTGCCCCTCTTGCTTCCCTTCTGGGTTGCTCACCAGTCTCCTAGCAATTTGTCCTTCGTTCTGTTTGTGAGCAAGGGTGACCCTGGAGAATTGGCAACCCCAACAAGACCCCATGGTACAAGACCTTTGTAAAATTTACCCTCTTATTGGCGAATCCAGCCCAACTTTGAATAGGTTTTCTCCCCTTAACCCCCCCACCCATCCCCTCCCCAACCCAACGTGCCCAGGGCTTTGGGGATGTGATTGGCCCAGTGCTTTTATCCATAGACTATTAATCCAGAAACTCAGCTTATGTTCTGGGGAATCGGGTTCGAATCCCACCACAGCCGACGGTGGAATTTGTATTCAATGAAAAAAAAATCTGGAATTAAGAATGAGCATGAAACCATTGTCAATTGTCAGAAAAACCCACCTGGTTCACTAATGTCCTTTAGGCAAGGAAATCTGCCATCCTTAACTGGTCTGGCCTACATGTCACACCAGAGCCACAGCAATGTGGTTGATTCTCAACTGCCTTTGAACAAATAGGAGATGGACAATAAATGCTGGCCAGCCAGCGACACCCATGTCCCATGAATGAATATAAAAATAGTTTCATAATTAATCGCTCAATTTGAGGTAAGTGATCGTGACACTGTTTATTTTCTACTGATCAGCAGTGCAGCAATGTCACTTTTTATTTCATTGCTTCTTAACTGGGCAGTTGGAAACCCTGTGTGCACTGCCTTACTGTGAGTAGGCGCTAAGCTAATAAGGGCATGCAAAATAAGAGATATATCTTACTGACAGCCGCAGTTACCCTGCACATCAGTTACAAGTTACAAGTCGATCTATACGCGGAGGGAGGCCATCCCCAGCAGAGAATAACGATTAGCTACACTAAACATGACACAGCTGTTACTCTGGCATTGAAAGATGATCTACATTGAGCAGACATGACAAGCCACACATAGAAATCAATGAGTTTTTGAGTACAGACTGACAGTGGCTTACCAGAAATGAAATGCAGTTTATTCAGTAATATGTCAGCGTATAGATCACATCTACTCAGACTGAAAGGAGGAAACTCGAAGCTTTCTGGTTAATCAGCACCGAAGCAGTGGAAATCCATTCCAAAGATGCATTATTACATTATCCAACCTGCTGTTGCTGAATGGGAAGAAAGTCTCTTAAGTGCGCAGCAGATTTGTTCTTGCCTACAATATTTTCCCTTCCTCTGCTCAAAAAGTGCTGAGTATTTCCGGGCACGGCTTCATAAAAGCGGATTATCTTCTTGGGTGCTTTCAAATGACCACTTTTCACATATTAGGCTGGGAATCAGTTAGTTGGGTATCTTCACAGGGTTACGTATGTTGTTTTTCAATCTAAAGATATTGTTCCTGAACTGCTAGAAAGTTTTATGATTAGAATTTGAGTACCAGTAATTTTCCTCATAGTCTTCCTCCCCAAGCCCAAGATAGAAATCATCTTGCTCTGGGAGTTTGTCAAATTTTAGTGCAATCTTTGCTTTCAATACTGTTATAAGAATCAGTGTCCCTGCAGTGCAGAAGAAAGACATTCAGCCCATCGGGTCTGCACTGACACTCCAACAGAGAATCCTATCTCAGTCCTTTCATGTAACCATCCATATTTACCCTGTTAGTTAACCTAACCTGTACATCTTTGGACTGTGGGAGGAAACCGGAGCACCCAGAGGAAACCCAGGCAGACACAATATATGAACTCCACACAAATAGAAATCCAAGGCCAGAAAAGCACTATGTAAAAGCACTGAAAGGCACTACGTAAATTTAATTTTATTTATTAGTGTCAAATGTAGGCTTATAGCACAGTAGCGCAATGGTTAGCGCTGCTGCAACACAGCACCAGGAACATGGGTTTGACGCCCGGCCTCAGGTCATTGTGTGTGTGGAGTCTGTTAGTTTTCCCTGTGTCTGCATGGATTTTTTCCGGGTGCTCCAGTTTCCTTCCACAGTCTGAAAGATATGCTGGTTAAGTGCATTGACCCGATTAAGCTCTGGACTGTGACGGCTTGGGGAATTTCACTTCATAGCAGTGTTAATGGAAGCCTTACTTGTGACTAATAAATAAACTTTAATAAACTTTAAAAATTGAATCCAGGTCCCTGGTGCTGTGAGACACAGTGCTTACCACTGTGCCACCATGCTACTTTCGTTAATTTTGGTGAGGCCTTATTGATGATTCAATACTAGTTTCCATGAGATGTCTGGTATTCCATCCTCATTCTGAACTATAAACACTGACACAAAGTAATTCTGCCAGCATTTCAGCATTATCTTAGTTTTATAAACAATATTGTGGTTATTACTTTCCACATTGCTTCTGATCATACTCTTTTCCTGATTATAATTGGGAAAGATTGCTGTGTTCATTCAATGCTCCTTGAAATTTTTTTTGTCTTCTCTGTAGCTCTTATTGGCCCAGACCCTCTGGTCTCTGGCCGGTATGAAACTGGATGTACCCACACGAGATGCATGCTGGGATGTTGTAGAAGTCCTGACATGCAGAGCTTCGTGGAGATTACCCGGGAAGTCTCACCTACCAATGGATAATTCTCCTGCTCTCCGGAATCCTCTGCAAATCTCTCCAATTCTGGCTTAGGTTTGGAGTATTTGGACGGTTCTGATTTACTGACCTGGATAGTTATTGAAGAGTTCAGGGCGACACGGTGGTTAGAACTGCTGCCTCACAGCGCCAGAGAACTGGGTTCAATTCCGAGCTCGAGTCACTGTCTGTGTGGAATTTGCACATTCTCCCCATGTCTGCATGGGTTTCTCTGGGTTCTCCTGTTTCCTCTCATAGTTCAAAGATGTGCAGATTGGTGAATTGGCCATGCTAAATTGTCCCTTAGTGTTCTAGGGTGTGTAGGTTAGAGGGATTAGCGGAGTAAATATGTGGATTTACAGGATAGTATCTGGATGGGAATGTTGTCAGTGCAGACTCGATGGGTTGAATGGACTCCTTCTGCACTCCTTCTAGTTTAAAGTTTATTTATTAATGTCACAAATAGGTTTACATTAACACTGCAATTAAGTTACTGTGAAAATCCCCTTGTTGCCACACTCCGGTGCCAGTTCGGGTACACTAAGAGAGAATTTAGTATGCATGATGCAGAGGTGCCGGCATTGGACTTTATATGTTGAATTTAGTATGGCCAGTGCACCTAACCAGCATGTCTTTCAGACTCTGGGAGGAAACCAGAACACCCAGAAGAAACACATGGAGAGAACATGCAAACTCCACACAAAAAACAATCCAAGCCGAGAATCAAACCCAGGTCCCTGGCACTGTGAGGCAGCAGTGCTAACAGCTGTGCCTCCTTGCCATCAGCATCTATGCGTTTTTTTGCATTTCTGTATGCTTTTTCTCTTTTACGATTCCTTTTACCCTCGTTGGTTGTCCATGGCTGTCCATTTTGGACTTCTTGCTTAAGACTGTTTTGCTATCGCATTAAATTTCCTTTTAAAAAACTTCTGCTGCCATTTTACAGATAAATAGATTTGCCCAGTTTATGATGGACAGTCCCACTGATGTCAGGCCTCCCTAAATCTAGAATCACAGTGGATGTTTCATATTTCTCTAATTCAAACATTACATTAGACTTTATTATATTATGATCGCACCATTTTCACACACCATTTGGTTGTGAACTCAACCCAGCGCAATACTCATTAGTAAGTTTAATAAATCTCATAGGAGGTCAGTAATCGGTGAAGCCCAGAATGAACGTGGAGTTTGCTACTGGTGCATGGTTATCGGCAGGAATGACTGTCCAGATGGCATTGCCTGACCTGTGAGGGTAAAAGTTGGAGTTGTTTGGTGAGGCCACAGCTGGAGTATTGTGCGCAGTTCTGGTCACCACAGCATAGGAAGGATGTGAACTGGAGGGTGTGCAGAGGAGATTCTCCGGGATGTTGCCTGGGATGGAACATTTAAGTTATGAAGAGAGGCTTGAGCTGTTTCTGTTGGAACAGAGAAGACTGAAGGGTGACTTGATCGAAGTGTTCAAAATTATAAGGGGCATGGACAGGGTATTGAAGGATCAGTTACAAGGGGACGCAAGTTAAAAATGAGGGGTGAAAAGTTTAGGGGGAAAATGAGGAAAAGGCTTTTTAATCAGTGGATGGTGACACTGTGGAATGTGCTGCCTGGGAGGGTGGTGGAGGCAGAATGCCTCACATCCTTTAAAAAGTACCTGGATGAGTACTTAGCATGCCATAACTTTCAAGGTTATGGGTCAAGCGTTGGCAAGTGGGATTAGATGGGCAGGTCAGAGTCTTTCCTGTATCAGTGCAGACTCGGGCCGAAGAGCCTCTTTTGCACTGCAGTATTCTGTGAAAAGCCTTTCACTGCCTTCAGATGTTTGTGTAGAACCATGAACTACCCTGTCTACCATCCTCTGTACTGTCAGTGGGGTAATTGAAGTTTGACTACTTTTCGCTGCATACTCTTCAACATGGACAACTAGTAATTTTATCAGATTGTATAAGATTACAGCATATTGCAGTCTTTAGCATTCAGTCATTGATGCACAGACTAGCAATCCATGGTAGGCTGAAGCAGGAAGTAATGTTATTTTATCATGAGCCATATAGTCATGTAATAATATATAATATTACATATTATTATATGATATAATTATATTATATTGATATAATATACATTACATTAGTATAATGTAGACTATTAGCTGCTGCCTCACAATGCCAAGGACTTGGTTTCGATTCCCGGCTTGGGGTCACTGTCTGTACAGAGTCTGCATGTTCTCCCCATGTGGGTTTCATTTAGATGCTCCGGTTTCCTCCCACGCTCCAAGGGTTTGCAGGTTAAGTTGATTGGCACTGGTAAATTTTCCTTAGTTTCAGTGGGATTAGCAGGATAAATATGTGGGGTTACGGGTTTAGGGCCTGCATGGATTGTTGTTGGTGCAGGTTCGACGGGCCAAATGGCCTCCTTTTACACCATAGGTACTGTATGGTTCTTCTATGATAATGAATATTAATGAATACATGATGAAAAAAAATCATAGGTTATCCCAGTGCAGGACGGGTCTGTTCCCTCTGCATGTATTCCCGAGATGTGGCCTTTAGTCTAATCTCACTTTCCATTTCACTCTGAAATGCACTCCCACTACAGCCATTCCCAAGAGAAATCCCAGCCAGATGGTCTGTTGGTTGCTGTCAGAGCTCCAGACTCCTGCAGGGCAAATATCCCAAAACAACATTTCCTGCAGGGCCGATGTCCCACGTCTGAACATGGCTGGCCAGTTGGAGGCTGGCAGCAGTTCCATATAGAATCCTACAGTGCAGAAGGAAGCTTGTAATGTTCAATATTCATTACACTGGAGCTCACTGTCTATGAAGATGGTGGCAGTAGAAATTTGATAGGCTGTTTAGAAAAATAAATGTTAAGGCCAAGGGTCAGATCAAGGGAATTGAGCTGATTCAATTGCTCCAGGGGGTCAGGATGGGTTAGATGGCTCCTCCTGTAGTGTAATGATGAGCCCCACTTGCCTGGGTGGGTGCAGCTCCAAAAACACTCAAGAAGCTTGACACCATCCAGGACAAAGCAGCGCGTTTTATTGGCACCACATCTACAAACATCCACTCCGTCTACCACCGATGCTCAGTAGCAGCAGTGTAAACCATCTACAAGATGCACTGCCCTAATTCACCAAAGATCCTTAGACAGCACCTTCCAAACCCACCATCACTTCCATCTGGATGGACATTGGGAACAGGTAAATGGGAACACCACTACCTGCAAGTTCCCTCCAAGCCACTCACAGTCCTAACTTGGAAATATATCACTGTTCCTTCACTGTCGCTGGGTCAAAATCCTGGAATTTACCCCCCTAATGGCATTGTGGGTCAACGCACAGTATGTAGATTACAGTGATTCAGTGAGGCCATCTTCTCAAGGGCAATTAGGGATGGGTAATAAATGCTGGCCAGCTAGCAATGCCCATGTTCCACAAATGAATAAAAAAAAGACTCTTTGATTCTTTAAATCTCTCTTTTAAGAAAGAGCATAGAGACACTGGGTTGAATAGACACCCTCCGTGCTGTGATTCTGTTCTGGACTTTCAGTAGCTTAAGTGAGTGGAGGAAATAGCCCAGATTTTCATTTACTTAAAGCCCAAAGTTTATCCCAAGAAGATTACAGACGCCTTATAATCAAAGCTTCATTCCAATTACCTTCACTTTGAAACTGATAGGATACTACGAGGTACAATGGATACGGAGAGGATGTTTCCACTAGTAGGAAAAACTAGAACCAGAGAGTATGACCACAGACTAAAGGGACAATCCTTTAAAATAGAGATGAGGAGGAATTTCTTCAACCAGAGAATGGTGGATCTGTGGAACTCTTTGCCGCAGAAGACTGTGGATGCCAAGTCATCGAGTGTCTTTAAGACAGAAATAGATAGGTTCTTGATTAATAAAGGGCTCAGAGGTTATGGGGAAAAGGCAGGAGAATAGGGATGAGAAAAATATCAGCCATAACTGAATGGCGGGGCAGACTCGATGGGCTGAGTGGTCTGATTCTGCCCCTAAGTCTGCTGGACTTATGGTCTTTAAACTATTTTCAGCTCAAGGTCAGAATATTCAGCCTTACATTCAAGAACACCTATTTTTTGACTCATTCTTGCCAAAAAAGACATGCAGAGAACAGTAAGTGCTGCTCTTTCTTGACAATAGAAAGAACATTGCAAAGCACGCAGTGGAACTTTGAGAATTAGGTAGTTCCTGGAAATATAGTAACTATGATATTTCTCAACTGGAAACATTTATCTTGCCTTATCTGCTGACGTATATAAAATAACTGACCTTTCACTCTAAGCAGCCATACAAATCTAAAAGTAGAATTTTCTCTGCATGCAGTTTTTAATATCATTAATGTAACCTATCAATTCAGACTGTCTTCTCTATCTGTAGCTTCAGCACATAGGCAGGAGAAATGGTGCAAATATCACCCCAGCTGTTGAAAAGAGCAAGATAACAGAGTGCTTCAATAAAGTTTTCTCCTTTTCTTTTGTTATCTTCCCTCTCATAAAGTTATTTTCTTTTGGTGGAATATATTTCATAGAACCCTTACTAGAAGGAGAAGGAGGCCATTTGGCCCATTGAGCCTACATCAACCATAATCCCATCCAGACCCTATTCCTGCAATCCCATTATTTACCCTGCTAATTCCCCCTGACACTAAGGGACAATTTAGCATGGTCAATCAACCTAACCTACACACCTTGTGGTGTGTGGAAGGAAACTGGAACAGCCAGAGGAAATCCACATGGACACTGGGAGAATGTGCAAACTCCACACAGTGTCCCGAGACTAGAATCTAACCCAGGTCCCTGACATTGTGAGGGGACAGTGCTAACCACTGTGCCACTGTGATCTCTGTAGAATCTGGGAGTTGCCTGATATCATCGTCGGGAACTTACTCAGGGACCCTTATTAGCTACCATAAGTTCAGGTGTATGGTGGAGGGCCACCCTGTATTGTGTAAAAGTGGTCAGTCTCCCATTGTAGTTACAGTTTCCAGTGAAGAAAACTTCTGAGGGCAAAAGGTCTTTTTTGTGGCCTTGTCTAGTTTCAAGCTTCTTATTTCAGAAAGGAGACACTGGCCTTGGAGATGCTGCAACAAACTTTCACAAGATTGATTCCTTGGGTGAGAGGGTTGGGAGAAATTGAGTATGTACTCTGGATCTCAGGATGAGAGATGATCTTTCGATCTGATTTGATTTGATTTATTATTGTCGCGTATTAGAATACAATGAAAAGTACTGTTTCTTGCGCAATACAGACAAAGCATACTATTCATAGAAAAGGAAACGAGAGAGTGGAAAATGTAGTGTTACAGTCATGGCTAGGGTGTAGAAAAAGATCAACTTGATGCAAGGCGGGTCTATTCAAAAATCGGAAGGCTGCAGGGAAGAAGCTGTTCTTGAGTCGGTTGGTACGTGACATCAGACTTTTTGTATCTTTTCCCTGATGAAAGAAGGTGGAAGAGAGAGAATGTCCGGGATGTGTGGGGTCTTTGATTCTGCTGGCTGCTTTTCAGAGGCAGCAGGAATATAGACAGAGTCAATGGATGGGAGGCTGGTTTGTGTGATGGACTGGGCTTCATCCATAGTCTTTGTAGTTTCATGATCTCGTTGAAAGATGTTAAAATTCTCAGAGGACTTAACGTGGTAGATTTTGAAAGGTTGTTTCCCTTGGCTGAAGAGGCTCGACTCATCATACTCTCAGGACAAGGAAACTGCAACTTGGATGGGGAGAAATTTCTTTGCTCAGATGGTTGGGAATCTTTGAAATCCTTGAGACTAGAGATGATCCATTTTGTCAAGTCCCACCTACACATCTTCCCTGACTTTGCTGACTTACATTGTTTGGCTTAATATCAACCTTACAAGGCTCTGTACTAAATTTTATTCCATACTACTCCTGTGGAGCACATGAGACATTTGATTAGATTAAAGATGCTCTATAAAGTTATTGTATTTGTGGGTGCAATTGATCGTTTGAATTGTGGAGGCTTTGGAGAGGGCGCAGAAGAGGGTTACCAGGAAGCTGTCTGGATTAGAGGGTGTGAGCCATAGGGAGAGTCTCAATAAATTGTTTTCTCCTGAGCGGTGAAGGCTGAGGGGAGAACTGATTGAAGTCTATAAAATTATGAGAGGCATAGATAGAATAATATTAAAGGGCATGGTGAGAAGGGGGATGTTCAAAGGAGATGTGAGGGGCAAGTTTTTTAACATAGAATTGTAGGTGTCTGGAACGTGCTGTCAAAGGTGGTAGAACAGGCAGATAAATAGGGACATAAAAGGGGCTTTAAGATAATCACATAAATATACAAGGAACAGAGGGATAAGGACAAAGGGCAGGCAAAAGGAATCAGTTTAATTTGGCACCATGTTTGGCACAGCATTGTGGGCCAAAAGGCCTGTTTTTTTGCTGTACAGTTCTATGTTTTATGTTGGTAGATTTTTGGGAACAAACGGATTTGGGGATGAGGCAGAAAAGTGGAATTCAAGAAGTCAGCTTTGGCTTTATTGAGTGGTTTTGTAGGCTTGCTATGGTCTACTCTGTCTCCCATTTCTGTGTGAGTCCTCTGATGCTTATATGACTATGGTGGAACTTCACAGCTGATTCTGAGTTGGAACTGAACCTGCCTATAATCCACACCTTCGAAGAAAGAGGGAAGGGATTCTGGAAGAACGCAAGAAGTCGCTTTTCAGAGAGGCTTAATTATATTCAATATAACTGAGCAAAATCTCTCAATGAAAAAAGGGAAGCTGTTTAAAGAGCGATTTCTTTAAGTCAAACAAAGTGATTGTGGATGATTTCAAGTAGAAAGCAGTAAAGCTGGCAATCAGTCAGGATCACTATCTTATCTGCGCCAATTAAAATAATTGCTGAAAATGGCTTTGGTTAAACAGCAACATTATCATTTCAGCATTAAGACTATAGATAATTATTATCATTAATATGCCCTTAATAGACTTTAGAAAGCTAAGCAAGGGGAAATAATCAGCAGAAATGAAGAAGGAAAGCTTATTGAGCAATATCACAGTGAGGGTGTACTGCTCTGTAGCACAAGTCTTTTTTGTTCCTTTTTGTCAGGAGATTAACCCTTTGTTACCAAATGAACCATTTGCTGTTCGAAGGCCATTTTTAAAACACATTCTGTTGCTTTGTCTTGGTACGGAGCGATAGTGAAAATCATGGTGTTTGAATTGATATTCCCTATTTTAAGCACTTACCCAAAGTCAAAATACTTCCTCCACATCTGCTAAAAAAGAATGTTCAATCTGCATCTTTCCATTAACTTATCCTTAACAACAAAAATTTGTGCTAATAAAGCATTATTAGTGTATTATAGTCGCTTGGCATTACAGAACTTGAATATTGTTGAACAAAGAGATACGTCGCTGAAGCTTTTCATTCTGCACTTATCAGGAAATGCCAAATTTCAAAAAATCACAACAATTCACATTACAGGAGAAAAGGGACAGGTCAACTTTAATTGGCTGAGGAATTGTAATAGAGGATGTAAACGGGGAACTATTGGCTCCTCAAGTAACTAGGTGATTCAAAAAAGGCACAGGGCTTTTTTAAATTTGTTTTGATTTATTATTATCACATGTATTAACATACAGTGAAAAGTATTGTTTCTTGTGTGTGAGGCAGACAAAGCATACCGTTCAAAGAGAAGGAAAGGAGAAGATGCAGAATGTAGTATTGCAGTCGGAAGTGTAGAGAAAGATCAGCCTAATATAAGCTAGGTTCATTCAAAAGTCTGATGGCAGCAGAGAAGAAGCTGTTCTTGAGTTGTTTGGTAAATGACCTCAGTGTCTTGTTCTCAAAGGAAGAAGTGGAAGAGAGTATGTTCACAGTGCATGGAGGCCTTGATTATGCTGGTTGCTTTTCCAAGACAGTAGGAAGTGTAGACAATGGATGGGAGGCTATTTGCTTGATGGACTGGGCTATGTTCATGATCTTTTGTAGTTTTTTTGCCATCTTAGGCAGAGCAGGAGCCATCCCAAGCTGTGATACAACCAGAAAGAATGATTCCTACGGTGCATCTGTAAAAGTTAATGAGAACCATAGCGGACATGCCGAATTAACTTAGCATCCTGAAAAAGTAGTGGCATTGGTGGACTTTCTTAAGTATAGTATCAGCTGGGCTCCTTCTGTTTACAGATAATGTACGAATGTACGTCACTCCTGGGAAACATGAACGAGTACTTCCAAGAATGACATACATTCACTCCTGGAACATATGTCACTCCTGGAACATATGTCACTCCTGGAACATACATTCCAGGAGCGACTGACTACCTTGTCACTTATTAGTGTAGCTATGAACACACTCATTCAGGCTTATTCAATAAGTACTGCCAATTGCAGAATCACATCTAACAGTAGACATTGTGGGTGAGATTTTCCGGCCACACATTGTCCAAGATCAGCAATCCCTTCCCGAGGTCAATAGATCCTTAAATGGTCCTCCAAATTTGTTGTAGAATTCTAGAATTCTACTCTCTAGAATTCCCACGGCAGGCAGGACCAGAACATTTACCCCGTTGTTTATTTTCCTTCTGCTGGCAACACTTTTGAACAACATTGTTTATGAATTTCAGTACCAATGTGATGCCATGTCGTAAGCCATGTGTTTGAGTGATTGGCTAATTGAATCAAAGAGTATGTCCCTTTAGTTACTCATAACCGACAGAGTACAGACCCCACTCAACCAGCCTTTGTTTGCAAACATAAAAAGCACAAAACCCATTCTGGGGAGCGGGCTGTTTTATAATTAAGCAGATAGGACGAGAGCCTGATGAGGGAATTATATTGGAGGGTAATGTTCAATGATAATTGCATTATTTTAGTTCAGAGGAGTTTCTGGAGTTTGTCACATGTAATATCGAATTTTATGATGCAGAGTGGAGAGTCCGAGCCCCCCACTCACAGCAGAACACCCTTTTCTCATCACGATAAAGTTACTGCACCTTCTGCAAAGATACAAGTCTGTTTTTATTAAAAAAAAGAACAAACTCAATCTTCATTCTAATAACACTCCCTCTCCTCTCCTCGTAATAGCTAGGGTGCAAGCTACTCCCACTGACTGAAATCAACAGATTCCTATCAGAAAAGCAATTTAAAAGCACTTGGAAGCATTTCACATATAGAGCACCCGCCGTTTCCTAGCAGCTAATGCTTTATTATCGGTAACTTAAAATCAGATTTTCTGAACTTCGACATCTACACCAAGTTCCGGATTTGTTCTGACCTTATCAGATACAGTAACCTTGTGGTTCAGACACTGGGTTAACAGCTCCACTGTTGTGCATTCAAATCCCAGATTATTGTGGGACCAGCGAACCTACCACCCTTTAACTCACCTGGCCAATACCTGGCTCATTTCTGGCACTCTTTTTATACGTTGTGTGGTGTGAACAGACCAGAGTCAGCCATCACTCGGACTGTTCTGATTTGATTTGATTTATTATTGTCACATGCATTAACATATAGTGAAAAGTATTGTTTCTTGTACGTTATATATATAAAATATGTAATTCATAGAGAAGGAAATGAGAGAGTGCTGAATGCAGTGTTACAGTCATAGCTAGGGTGTAGAGAATGATTAACTTAATGCAAGGCAGGTCCATTCAAAAGTCTGACAGAAGCAGGGAAGAAGCTTCTGTCGGTTGGCACGTGACCTCAGACTTTCATATCTTTCTCCCGAAGGAAGAAAGTGGAAGAGAAAATGTCCAGAGTGCATGGGGTCCTTAATTATGATGGCTATTTTGCCAAGGCAGTGGGAAGTGTAGACAGAATCAATTTCACTGCAATTAAGTTAATATGAAAAGCTCTGAGTATCCACATTCTGGTGTCACTCTGGCTACACTGAGGAAGAACTTACAATGGTCAATCCACCTAACCAGCAAGTCTTTTGGACTGTGGGAGGAAACAGGAGCACACAGAGGAAACCCACGCAGACACGGGGAGAACATGCAGACTTCACACAGACAGAGACCCAAACTGAGAATTGATCACAGTCCTTGCCGCTGTGAAGCAGCGGTGTTATCACTGTGCCACCCTGGTAAAGCTGACAGATGTTATAAATAGACAATTAACTTTCAGCCACAAACACTTAGTAATCCTTCGACTTAGGATAGACCAACTTTACATTCAACATTGGGCTGACGATTTTTACTAAGTGTCTGTCACTTAATATCTTCAGCCAGACTCTTTCAATGGGCATTGGAAATGCATCTTAAACTGCAGATATCGCTATCAGGCACTTGTGACCAGAGAGAGAGAGACCTGTCACTTGGAACCTTTTAATTTCAGTCAACTCAATTATATTTGAAAGATCAGGGCAGTAAACGTCGAGCATCTTCAGTGAGACCTTCGGTATGCTTATAAATAAAACCCAGTGATTTGGAACTGTACTTCCATCTTCCCTGTTGAAACTGATCAGTGTCAGGGTTGACAGCAAGGAAATGACAAACACGACAATATCCCTTAACACCTTTCCACACCAATTATAATCCTATTAATCTAAGCAACTGTGCATGAATTAACACTGACGTGTGATTCAGTCCCCTTTATTCCTTTTTATTCACACAAAGTCAATAGTTTGACAGGATTAGACCTTGTGAGTGAGGGGCAGAAAACATGATCTGAGCTTTCAGAATCTGGCGAGGGAGCAGGAGCGTATGGAAGGCCAAACTTTTCGCTCCTTAAGAAAACCTCTTCCGCGCTGCCTTCAGAGACAGGCTGATTGCAACAGTTGCACTCATGCAGGATATAATGAATGACCTGAAATGAACAGCACGAGTTAAATGGTTCTCACTCCAATGTGAGTAAGAATCCTGCAGGCAGATCCCATGGCGAGCGAGTGCTACTTCCAGTAATTTGCAGTGCTTGATTTTTCTCAGCTATTTCCGAAGAGATTTTTTTTGTTGTTCGCTTCGGCCTGATAGCACTGAATAAAAAGAACCCCGATCAGGGGAGCTTTCTCAAGTGTTACTTATCCAAAGCTGCATTTATTCCAATTTTGCTGACCTCCCCCAAATCTACAAGATACGATTGACTTTATCTTTCCATTCTTTAATGGACTGACAAAGTGTTTTGTTTGATTTGATTTATCAATGTCATATGCGTTAATATACAGTGAAAAAATTGTTTCTTGCGTGCTATACAGACAAAGCATACCATTCATAGAGAAGGAAAGGAGAGAGTGCAGAATGTAGTGTTATATCCATAGCTAGGGTATAGAGAAAGATTACCTTAATGCGAGATAGGTCCATTCAAAGGTCTAATGGCAGCAGGGAAGAAACTGCTCTTGTGTTGGCTGGTACATGACCTCAGACTTTTGTATCTTTCTCCAAATGATGGAAGAGAGAACGTCCGGGGTGCTTGATCTGTTTCTCCTTCGATTTAAAGAACTGCCCCAATAAATACTCCCTTAGTGTCTGGTTATTATTCCTATGGTGACGCATGAACTGCGAGAGAATGGCAATGTTTCTGGGGGAGGGTTGTTGAGGGTCAAGGGTTAACATTTGGAAAGGTTGTGGACGAGGTGGTACAATTTGTAGTGTTCATATTCCACAGTGTCAGTGTAAAAATGCACACCAGGTTCTATTCGTGAGAGTTACTTGAGGGATGTTTGCAACAGTGACTTGCATTCGTTTCAGACCATTAGTTTACCCAACTTTCCCAAGGAACTTCACATCTGAGCGGAAGAAGCACCACCACCTGCATGTTCTTTAGGCTGGGGCAGCATTGCTGTCTCACAGCGCCAGGGCCCAGGGTTCGATTCCTGTCTTAGGTCACTGTCTGTGTGGAGTCTGCACACCCCCCTTGTGTCTGCATAGGTTTCCTCTGAGTGCTCTGGTTTCCTCCCAAAAACGTACTGGTTAGGTACATTGGCCACGTTAAATTCTCCTCCAGTGTACCTGAACAGAGTGTGACAATTAGGGAATTTTTTTTATAGTAGCTTCATTGCAGTGTTAATGTAAGCTTTACTTACGATACCAGTAAATAAACTTTAAAAAATTTAAGCCACTCACCATTCTGACTTGGAAACATATCGCCATTCTTTCTGGGTCCTGCCCACCATTAGAATGGCCAGGGGCAGCGGATGGACAATTTGATGGACCTTTTAAAAGTCTGTTGACCTAGGGTGGGAATTTCTGGTGTCGGAGTGGACATGCCATCAGAAAATCCCAGCCTGACTCTCACACATGGCCAGTATCCCTTAACACCTTTCCACACCAGGAAAGCCAGGAAGCCGGTTATTTCAATAACAACAATGGTGAGAATTTATCTTTTCTCCAGCATCTACCTTGTGGCATTTCAAGGTGAAAAGATTTGTCGTTCAATTTGAAGTGTTAACTAATGTGACTCTTTAATTTTGCTTCGGCCTCAGGTTGTAAAAAGAGGGCTTCCCTTACTATCAACATCCTCATCAACATCTGTACCTCACCCAGTATTAACCAGTCATTCATCCCAGTCTTACCTGTCAAACCATGTTGTTTACAAATTGACTGTCATGTTTGCCTGCAAAGCTACACTTCAAAAAACAACCGCTTTGTCGGACAGAAATATCTTCGGCAATATATTTTTTGTTTTGGAAAACATCTGTCCCCAAATTGCTAAAAAGTTCAGATGGCAGCAGATAGGAACGGTGCGGTGAGTACCCAAATACTATCTGAATTTCCAGTACTTGCTGTACCTGAGGGATAAGAAGAGTTTAAATTGGCCTTTAATTCTTTAAGCATCACCCCCAACTATTTTTTTTATTCATTCGTGCGATATGAGAGTGGCTGGCTAGGCCAGCATTTATTGCCATCCCTAGTTGCCCTTGAGAAGGTGGCGGGGAGCAGCCTTCTTGAATTGCGGCAGTTCATTGCTATGGGTAACCCACAATGCTGTTAAGGAGGGAATTCCAGGCTTTTGACCCCCAGCGACTGTGAAGGTACAGCAATATATTTCCAAATCAGGATGGTGAGTAACTTGGAGAAGAACTTGTGGATGGTGGTGTTCCCATGTATCTGCTGCCCTTGTTCTCTTAGATGGAAGTGGTCGTGGGTTTGGAAGGTCCTATCTAAGATTCTTTGGTGAATTGCTGAAGTGCATCTGGATAAAAGCAAATTACTGCAGATGATGGAATCTGAAACCAAAAGAGAAAATGCTGGAAAATCTCAGCAGGTCTGGCAGCATCTGTATGGAGAGAAAAGAGCTGACATTTCAAGTCCAGATAACTTTTTAAAGCTTTGCTGCTACTGAGCGTCATGGTGGAGGGAATAGATATTTGTGGATGTGGTGCCTATGAAGTGGGTTGCTTTGTTGTGGATGGTATAAAGCTGCTTGAGTGTTGCTGGAGCTGTACCCATCCAGGCAAGTGGAGAGTGTTCCATCAGACTCCTGACTTGTGCCTTGTAGATGGTGGACAGGCTTTGGGAAGTCAGGAGGTGAGTTACTTGTCACAGTATTCCCAGCCTCTGACCTGTTCTTTATGTGACAAGTCCAGTTGTGTTTCTGCTCAATGGTATAACTACAGTAATATTATGGCAACAAAAATGTAGACTGTTGGGTTGGAGTTATCTGGTTTCAGCTGCTCTGCTGTGCGTTGTAAAGATTTGTATGCTTTTTCTACTGCAAAAGCAAGAGTAAGAAGCTTCTTGTAAGTCAAAGGCAATTGTAAAATTGTGCAGTTGAACTGTTGACCCAGGATCCTTTGTGATTGCATCGAGGCAACAAAAGCTTTGTCTTTACATCGAACAAAAATGAATAGGTCTTAGTTGACATTGTCTGTGTTGTGAACTTTCCTTTGTACGTCTTCATTCTGAATGCGCTCCCTGTTATCTCTCAGTTTGTAATTGAGAAATTCAACAACATTTATTACCTTTGTCTAATAATCAGCCAACTAGAAAAATTAACCTATTCAGAGAATCCTGAATCATACAGTATAGAAGAAAACTATTCAAACGATCATTCCTATGTTGCTTCTTTGAAACAGTTATCCAATTACTCCAATGTCCTGCACCTCCCCCGCCTCCCCAGTTGCCTGGAATGTATTTAATAGCTGGTAATTTGATGTGCAGGCCAACCTTAATTAATGTCAATCTTTGCCTATGATATCCATGGGCAGCAGGGTCATACAATAGTTAGCATTGCTATCTCGCAGGGACCCAGGTTTAATTCCCAGCTTGGGTCACTTTGTGCGGAGTCTGCATGTTTTCCCTGAATCTACATGGTTTTCCTTAGGGTGCTCTGGTTTCCTCCCACAGTCCGAAAGACATGCTGGTTAGATGTATTGGCCCTGCTAAATTTTCTCTCAGTGTACCTGAGCAGGCACTGGAGTACAGTGAATAGGGGATTTTCACAGTAACTTCATTGTGGTGTTAATGAAAGCCTACTTGTGACAATTTTAAAACAGAAAATGGTCTGTACTTAGGAGTGGAAACTCTGAACTTTTCAGTTTCCCTCACCCTGAGACACTACCAACATCCTGAGGGTTACCACTAATCAGAAATGTAAGGACCAGCCGTTATTGTGTAACCTTTACATCTAAAATTTAGTTGAGATATCTCCATCCTGTGAGAGAGCAGTAATATTATAAGTGTCTATTTGAAAAATCTGCGCTTCCACTGACTGATTAAAAACAGAGCAAAGCGATTGATGTCAAGTTTGGAAGACTTCTCTGATGCTTAATTCATACAAAGTCACAATCGCTTGGTCCTCTTAGCCTGTACACAAGCTGTCTAGTTTAATCTCAACCTTGTGCTCGTACTTCCCAATGTTTAATCCTACCCTAATGAATTGATTTGCTGAGTTTGTCAAAGTCTGAGTTCCATCTTTGGCCTGTGCCTTGGGACAATACTCCAGCTTTGACTTGGATTGATTTATTATTGTCACGTATATTAACATACAATGAAAAGTATTGTTCCTTGTGCGATATATAGACAAAGATACATACATAGAGAAGGAAAGGAGAGGGTATAGAATGTTGTATTGCAGTCATAACTGGGGTGTAGAGAAAGATCAACTTAATGCAAGGTAGGTTCAATTAAAAATCAGAAGGGAAGAAGCTGTTCTTGAGTCAGTTGGTACGTGACCTCAGATCTTTGTATCTTTTTCCTGAAGAAAGAAGATGGAAGAGTGTATGTCCACGATGCATGGGGCCCTTGATTGTGCTGGTTACTTTGCCAAGGCAGTGGGAAGTGTAGACAGAGTCAATGGATGGGAGGCTGGTTTGAATGATGGTCTGAGCTTTGTTCATCACTCTTTGTAATTTCTTGCGCACTTAAAGCAGCGAGTGCTGGGTTGGAGATAGGAGAAGAGTACTTTTACTCTTAGTTAATGGAGGGCAATATACATTGATAGACTGTTATGATGCGGAGAATCACAAAAAATTGACAGTAAATTTAATTTATTCAGGTTATTAATCAGGAATTTTACACAGTTCATCTGTGTGCGAATCCACAAGAGATGGGTGAGATCCTAAAGGAATATTTCTCATCAGTATTTACTGTTGAGAAAAGCAAAGATGTTAGGTAACTTGGGGAAATAAACAGTGATGTCTTGAGGAGTGTACATATTACAGGGAAAGAGACGTGGGAAATCTTAAAGCTCATCAAGGTAGATAAATCCCCGGGACTTGATGAAGTGTATCCCAGGACATTATGAGAGTCTAAGGAGGAATTTGCAGGTCCTCTAGCCAAGATACTTGGATCATCAATTGTCACAGGTGAGGCGTCTGAAGATTGGAGAGTGGCAAATGTTGTGCCTTTGTTTAAAAAGGGCTGTAAGGAAAAGCCAGGGAACTACAGGCCAGTGAGCCTCGTATCTATGGTGAATAAGTTGTTGTAAGTTTTTGAGAGATAGGATCCAAAGGCATTTAGAGAGGCAAGGACTGATTAGGGACAGTCAGCATGGCTTTGTAAATGGAAAATCATGAGTGAAAAATTTGATTGACTTTTTTCAAGGGGTAACCAAGAATGTAGATGGGAGCAGTGCAGTTAATGTTGTCTATGTGGACGTTAGCAAGGCCTTTGATAAAGGCCTTGTCATAGGGTTATATCTCGTAGGATCCAGGGTGAGATATCTAAATGGATACAAAATTGGCTTCTTGACAGAATCCAGAGGGTGGTTGTAGAGGTTGTTTTTTTTCAAACTGGAGGCCTTTAACCAGCAGTGTGTCTCAGGGATCCACTGTTTTTTGTCGTTTATGATTTGGATGAGAATATAGGAGGCATGGTTAGTAAGTTTTCAGATGACACCAAGATTAGTGGCATCGGGGACAGTGAAGAAAATTATAATGATTGCAAGGGATCTTGATCAATTGGGCCAGTTGAATGGCAAATGGAGTTTAATTTAGACAAATGCGAGGAGATGCATTTTGGTAAATTGAACCAGGGCAGGACTTACTCAGTTAATGGTGAGGGAGATCTAGGGGTACATGCTCATAGCTCCTCAAAAAGGGAGTCACAGGTGGGCAGAGTGGTGAAGAAGGCATTCAGCATGCTTGGTCTCATCAGTCAGGTGGGTGCTAAAGGTTGTGGTGTTATCTGAAGGAGAGCAATGAGTTCCCTCAGCACTGAGGAGAATGTTAATCCGTCAACCAACACCAGCAGAAACATATAAACACTTTGTTCATCCCGTTGCAGGATGGCTGCTCACATAAGCAACCAACCAAGTTCAAAATAATCCAGTGAATGTGAATGTTTTGGGCCGTGCCAGAGGAACAAGTGAGGCCTTATCCGGTATTCTTTCTCCCTGTATCATTGAATCTACATTCAGAATCATTCACTGTGCCTCTTTGTTCGTTCGATCCATCTTATTTATTTCTGAAGATAATTAAATATTGTAGTTGAATCAAAAGACTGAGAGATCGGCTAAGACTATATCCTGCAGCAATCCAGCTGAATCTCGCACTATTGAGTAATAAGCTGAGATCTGAAATGATTTGTATCTAATAAACATTCCAATGAAGCATGTTTTACCACTCTTGAGTCTCTCACAGGCTGTAATTAACTCTGAAATTTTGCAGTTTTAATCTTGTAAACATTAGACTTCACCAAAGGAAGGAAAACAGAAACAGTTGTTGCTTCAACAGCTTCATTTTTTTTATCTTGTAATCCTCACTGACTAAATCATAGCCTAAAGCACGGCAATTAACTGTCATGGGGTGAGGGTGAGGTAACTAAGAAAATTTAATTGTCACTGAACTCCGCACACCTCATGTCAGGGTCTAGAATACACCTGAACTCATGGAATAAGTAGTTTGCAGCTTTATCGCTGTGTTAGGGCTATGGAAATATCTTGATGCATAGAATCCCTAAAACGCAGAAGGAGGCCAGTCGACCCATGGAGTCTGCATTGACTCTCAGTCAGAACATCCCACCCACCAGACCTGTAACCCTATGCATCTATTATAGTCAATCTCTCTAACCTGCACATCTTCGAATTGTGGGAAGAAACTCTGCAACCTCTCTGATCATAGATCCCTCTTTGAACTTAGGAACTACCCTGGATCGCGAAGGCCTTGAGTTCAATCTTTCGTTTGGAACTTTGTCTAAAGTATCCATACAGTGCAAATAATTTGCATAATCGTGCTGGTTAGATGGATTGGCTATACTAAATTCTCCCTCAGTGTCTAGGGTTGTGGTGACTAGACGATTTTCACTGTAGCTTCATTGCAGTGTTATTGTAAACTGACTTGTGATACTAATAAACAAATTTAAACTTTAGATTTCCACCATCTGCATTCTAGAATGGTTACAGCACAGAAAAAGGCCATTCCATCTGTCATGCCCAACTACCAAATGAAATCAAACTGATTAGGAGTTTATTAATTAGTGTCACAAATAGGCTCACATTAACACTGCGATGAAGTTATTGTGTAAATCTCCCAGTCGCCACGCCCCCGGCACCTATTTGGGAGAACTTAGCATGGCCAATACACTTATCCAACGCGTCTTTCGGACCGTGGGAGGAAACTGGAGTGCCCGGAGGAAACCCACGCAGACTAGGGGGAACATGCAGACTCTGCACAGACAGTGACCCAAGCCGGGAATCAAACCCGGGTTCCTGGTACTGTGAGGCAGCAGTGCTAACCACTGTGCTACCGTGCCGCCACAGAGTGGTGAAGGAGGCCAATCCATCTATCATGGCCAATCACAGAATGAAATCAAAATGATGAGGATGATATTAAACTGGTGGATATCAATGTTGACATTTTCTCAGTTGAGCTCATGAAGTAAACATCAAGAACTTTCCAGATCAGATAATAACATAGCCTCATGTAGGAGAAAGATCCTACAGTGCAGAAAGAGGCCCTGCAGTCCATCGAGTCTGCACCAAAGAAAATCCCACCCAGGCCCTACCCCCATATCCCTACGTATTATATCCATTAATCCTTCTAACCTACACATCCCTGGACAGTAAAGGACAATTTCTTAGCATGGCCAATCAACCTAACGCCGCACGTCTTTGGACTATGCGAGAAAACCGGAGTACCCAGAGGAAACCCATGCAGACACGAGGAGAATGACAGTGACACAAGCCAGGAATCGAACCCAGAACCCTGGAGCTATGAAGCAGCAGTGCTAACCACTGTGCTACCATGCCGCCCTAATTGAATCCAAGTCTCAGAAGAATGCTTTACTATACTGGGTCGGTGTGAGGTAAGAAGTTTCACAACACCAGGTTAAAGTCCAACAGGTTTATTTGGTAGTAAACACCACTAGCTTTTGGAATGCTGTCCCTTCATCAGGAGAGTGGAGAGTTCTGACCACAGACATGGTATATAAAAGCACACACGGTTTACAGAATACTGATTAGAGTGCGAATCTTTACAGCAAATCTGCTATTCAAACTATTCTGCTATTCACGCAATCTGCTAATCTGCTATTTGAATAGCAGATTAGCTGTAAAGACTCACATTCTAATCAGTATTCCATAAACTGTGTGTGTCTTTATATGCTGTGTTTGTGATCAGAACTCTCCACTCACCTGACGAAGGAACAGCATTCCGAAAGCTGGAGATGTTTACTATCAAATAAACCTATTGGACTTTAACCTGGTGTTGTGAGACTTCTTAGTGTGTTTACACCAGTCCAATGCTGGCATTTCCATATCAGTGTGAAGTGCCAGCTGTAGCCATTCTGGCCTTCTCGATGTGGGAATTGTGCTCAGATAAAGTAGTTGAATTTTGTGAGATGGAAGGGAGTGAGAAGGAGAAAAGTTGAAGGGATAGTGTTACAACTTTGCATTACAGTTAAATAACCTCTTTCAAAGCAGAGAGGAGAGTCTTTGCCGCTCCCAAAACCAGACAATTCTGCCTGAGGTCAATGGGCCTTTGCATGGTCCGTTCCTACCCACCCTATCCGCTATGTTTCCCATGGTGGGCAGGATGGGAAAATTTCCCCCAAAGTTTAAGGGGAGAGGTGATGGCCTCATGGTATTATGGCCAGACTACTAATCCAGAAACTCAGCTAATGCACTGAGAACCTTGTATCATATTCTGCCATCATTCATTAATCGTAGATCTACAATGGAGAAGGAGGCCATTTGGCCCATTGAGCATGCACTGACAACAATCCCATCTTGGTCCTATCCTAACCTCATAACCTTACATATTTACCCTCCTAATCCCTGTAACATTAAGGGACAATTTAGCATTGCTAATCAATCTAACCTGCACATGTTTGGACTGTGGGAGGAAACTGGAGCACCTGCTGGTAACCCACGCAGACACAGGGAGAATGTGCAAACTCACACAGACAGTGACCCAAGGCCAGAATCGAACCCGGGTTTCTGGAGCTGTGAGGCAGCAGTACTAACCACTGTACTACCATGCCGCATTTAGGGAAGGAATGTTCTTTAGGGAAGGAAATTTGCATCCTTATCTGGTTTGGCCTGTATGTGACTCCAGAGGCACAGCAATGCTGTTGACTCTGAACTGACCTTCAAGGTCAACTAAGGATGGGCAATAAATGCTGGCCAGCCAGTGATGCCCATGTCCCACGAATGACTTATGTGAAAGAGAAATAGCGGTTCGGAGAGCTACAGACTGTGGTGTTGACGTAGAGAGTGAATCTGTGGAGAAATAGGGTGAGTGGAGGAGGGATTTATATAAAATCACAAAGATAAAGCGAACTAGGGCTATTATTTAGAAATAAATCCAACTGCTTGGAGCAGACAAGAAGTATTAAATAAGTGCATGTTTCCACTTGATAGAACGACTATTGCAAAGTGATTGGAGCTGAAAAGCTCTGGTTTTAGGAGTCCCTTAGTGCCATAAGTCACTGTCAAGTTTCTGCTCCATATGTAAAACTCACTGGATTAGGGATGAGGGAAGCAGATTCCAATCTTATCATTAATGATGCAAAAAAAGGATGATGCGCAGTTCAGAAAGCGTTAATAACATCTTAGGAAATAAATGTTTTGTACTTTTGCAGTAACGTAAGATGGCAAAATATGCTCCCCCCGGTTCACTACAAGGAGACCCTAAATTATTTGTGAAAAGTGTAAGATATTCAAAGATCTCCAACTTGGACTTTGACAGTTCAATACTGAAGGACAGAAGATAAAAGCAGAATCTGATATAATCAGCCCTGATTTGTTTAGTATTAAATCAATGTAATTAGAATTAATTACCAGAATTTGCTACACAGGCTCTTCTGGGGCCGAAATGAATATTCACTTTGTGCAACACGCAGTCTTAAGCTTGGGTGTAGCCTGAGGGCTTTCTGTTCATCGTGTAGTTTGTTGAAAGGCTATCATGGGGCCATCACAACACCTTTATGAATGTAGTAGAAACTTTGATCAGGTTCAGCCAAAGGCGAGTTCCAATTCTGTAGCTCCATCTATAGACCAAAGCAATAAGGCATGGATTCATTTCATTTTCAATTTTACTGTAAAACAGGCTTTTCTACATTGCAAATTAACTTGGGGATTTATCAGACACGAACAGGAAGAACTGACAAATGGTCAGGGAATTTTAAATGTCATTGTGTTCTATCCAAAAACAATAATGAGTTTGTTTATTAGTGTCATGAGTAGGCTTACAATAACACTGCAGTGAAGTTACTATGAAAATCCCCTAGTCGCCACACTCCAGCGCCTGTTTGGGTACACTGAGGGAGAATTTAGCATGGCCAATGCACCCTAACCAGCCTGTCTTTTGGACTGTGGGAGGAAATACACACAGACATGGAGAGAAAGTACAGACTCCACACAGACAGTGACCCAAGCCAGAAATTGAACCGAAGTCCCCTGCAAGGAACAGGCCCCATGTAGGGATCAGGCTCATGCAGGGGTAAGGTCCCTTGCAGGGATTAGGACCTGTGTGGTAATCAGGCCCCATGCAGGAATCATGCCCCGTACGGAGAACAGGCTCCATGCAAGAATGAGACCCCCCCCATGCAGGGATCAGGACCTGTGCAGGGATCAGACCCTGTGCAGGAATCAGATCATGCCCCCGGTTTTGGGATCCTGCTGATTTTGCCAGCCTAGAGAAGCTGTTCAGCTGAATCTCATTTTCTTCTGCAGGCGGGTACTCTGTAGATGCGTTTCCAAAAGGATTTTTCCAAATCAAAAAATTCAATCAAATTTGTGAGACATGATTTTCCACTTACAAAGCCATGCTGACTGTCCCTAATCAGTCCTTGCATCTTTAAATGTCTGTAGATCCTGTCTTAGTTTTCTTCCTTTGCCTCCTTTCTTGTAGACTTTAACTCTAGATGTCCTGAAATACCTTTTCCAAGGCACCGTTACTCATGTCTGAGCTTTGGCAGCAGGTTATGATTATGATGCTTGGTCATGACAGAGCTTCATCATTGAGCCTGATAGTCATCTAATCCTCACATGGGTATCTGCACCGGTGGCTATTTGATTGCAGTCAGGGCCAGAAAATCAGCTTGACTTAACCTAGTCCAAGTACACTGAGACTAACTACAATTGCGCAGAGGATGACCCAAGCCAGGAATCGAACACGGGTTCTTAGCACTATGAGGCAGCAGTGCTAACCACTATGCCACTTCTGCTCCTATGTCTTGTGGCCTTATGGACTAATTTGAAACTGACTCCAAATATCTAAAATGTTTACTGCTTAACTGCAGATTTCCAATTTTTAAAATATTTTCTCCCCTCCACCAACCTAATCAACGGCACTGTGTGGTGACCAGTCCTGCCTTCATATCAGGGCGACACAATGGTTAGCACTGCAGCCTCACAGCACCAAGGATCCGGGTTCAATTCTGACCTTGGGTCATTGTCTGTGTGGGGTTTGCACATTCTCCCCGTGTCTGTGTGGGTTTCCTCCAGGTGCTCTGGTTTCCTCTCACAGTCCAGAGATATGAGGGTCAGTTTGATTGGCCATGCTAAGTTGCCCCTTAGTGTCAGGGGGATTAGCAGAATAAATATATGAGTCAAGGGGATGGAGCCTGTGTGGGATTGTGGTCAGCGCAGACTCGATAAGGCGAATGGCCTCCTTCTGCACTGTAGGATTCCATTGAAGAGATTGCACATCAAGCAAGAGGGAAACAAACTGACAACAAACGATGCTGAAAGAGCATGTTTCATGCACAAATACCACACATTCCAAAGGAGAAATAAAACCATTTCATGCTTGAATGGCCTGTCAGCTTATGAAAGGCCCCCTCAGGAACCAACACATTTCTATAAAACTCAGTCACAAATATTTGACTCCGATGATGCATTATATGTTGTAAATTGAAGACATTGTTTGCATTGGTTTAGGTGACTGTGGAACAAGCCCCTCAGCAACTGTGTTCAAACCACAGTTTGGTGAACTTTCCAGATGCAAACACGTAATTCACTGAGCTCAGATCGCCAGTGACATGTCCAGCAATCCAATTGCCTTTCGAATACCTCGATCGAGCCTGTCTGCTGGGGGTGGAGGGTGACATCTTTAGAATTTGGAATATCCCCAAGGTTTAATCCTTCTTTTTGGCACATCAGCTTGGAGTCAAGATGATTGCAACTAGACTGAAGAACTATGTTAGATATAAAAGGAGCAGGAGTTTAAAATGGACATGAGCCATGTTAAATCTTCTGAGAATTTTAACATGTTTCAATGAGATCATGAAACTACAAAGGGTCATGAACGAAGCCCAGCACATCTATCAATCCAGTGGAACAGTGCTTAGCGGTTAGCATGCTGCTAGCACGGTTCAATTCCCGGCTTGGGTTACTGCCTGTGCAGAGTTTGCACATTCTCCCCATGTCTGTGTGGGTTTCCTCCAGGTGCTCGGTTTCCTCCCATATTCTGAAAGACGTGCTGGTTAGGTGCACTGACCCGAACAAGCACCCAAGTGTGGCGACTAGAGGAATTTCACAGTAATTTCATTTCAATGTTAACGTAAGCCCACTTGTGACTAATAAATAAATAAACTAAACAAACCAGCCTCACAGCCATTGACTCTGTCTACACTTCTTGAGTGGAGGGAGGTGGCAAATGGAGTTTAATATGGAAAAGTGCGAAGTGATTCACTTCGGAAGGAGTAATAGGAATACACAGTATTGGGCTAATGGTAAGTTATTTGGTGATGTAGTTGAGCAGAAAGATCGCAGTATGTATGTGTACAGATCCATAAAAGTTGGCACCCAAGTTGAAAAGGTTGTTAAGAAAGCGTACGATGTGTTAGCTTTTATTGGTGGAAAGATTGAGTTTGGGAGCTATGAGGTCATGTTGCACAAAACTCTGGTCGGCAGCACTTGGAGTATTGAGTACAGTTCTGTTCACCACATTATAGGGAGGATGTGGAAGCATTCGAAAGGGTGCAGAGAAGATTTACCAGGATGTTGCCTGATATCGTGGAAAGCTTTTATGAGGAAAGGCTGAGGGACTTGAGGCTGTTTTCATTAGAGAGAAGAAGGTTAAAAGGTGACTTAATAGAGGTATATAAGATGATCAGAAGATTAGATAAGGTGGACAGTGTGAACCTTTTTCCTCAGATGGAGATGGATGGCACAAGAGGATATAGCTTTAAATTGAGAGGTCATAGGTATAGATAGATATCAGAGGTAGGTTGTTTACTCAAAGAGTAGTAAGGGTATGGAATGCCCTGCCTGCAACAGTAGTGGATTCGCCAACATTAATGGCATTTAAACAGTTGTTGGATAAACATATCAATGATATTGGAATAGTGTAAGATAGATGGGCTTTAGATTAGTTTCACAGGCCAGTGCAACATCGAGGACCGAAGGGCCTGTAGTGCGCTGTAATGTTCTATGTTCTATGAAACCGGAGCATTCAGAGGAAACCCACACAGACACGGGCAGAATGTGCAAAATCTGCACAGGCAGTGACCCAAGCTGGGAATTGAGCCCAGATCCTTGGCACTGTGAGGCAACAATGCTTACCGCTGTGCCCCCGTGCCATCCCCCTTGATAGAGATATTCAAAATCGTGAGGGGTATGGACAGGGTAAGTAGTGAGAAACTGCTCCCAGTCAAGGGAGCATCAAGAACTAGAGGCCACATTCAAAATAATGGAAAAAGGAGGAGAAGTAATGTGAGGAAGAATGTCTTCATCCGAAGAATGGTTGGGAGTGAACTTCCCAAGAGGTGGTGGAGGCAGATTCGATCGAGGTATTCAAAAGGGAACTGGATTGCTATTTGAATAGAAAGAATGTTTAAGGTTACGTGAAGAGGCAGTGGAGTGGGACCAGGTGAAATGTTCTTTTGGAAAACCAGTACAGACTCGATGGGCAAACAGCCTCTTTCTGCACTGCAAAGATTCTGTGCAATCTGTCTTCTTCTCTCATCTACCCGACTTACAATCAACTGTCCTCTGTGAGCATTGTTAATTGTTACACACTCTACATTTATTTGTTCCAGAGCTTTTATGAAGGACAATCTGCCCCATGGGATTCTGCCAAGAAAGATGAAAACAGAATGAAGAACAGATATGGGAATATCATTGCTTGTAAGTACTGCTCCTCTTGGAAAATGATGCCAACTCCAGTTCAAAGTTGTGTTATTTTATGAAAATGTTATTTTATGAAACGAATGCATGGCTGTATCTTTGCTGAGTGATGTGAATTCACATCGCTGCTCATTTAATGCTTCCATGATCACTCTACTCTTTTGCTTCCCTATTTTCTAAGGGGGAGAGGGTTCTGAATTTTTAAATTCATTTGTGGGACATGGGAGTCGCTGGCTGGCCAGCATTTATTGACCATCCCTAGTTGCCCTTGGGGGGGGGAAGTTGAGAGCCAACCACATTTCTGTGGCCCTGGAGTCACATACAGGCCAGGCTAGATAAGGACAGCAGATTTCCTTCCCTCAAGGATGTGAGTGAACCAGATAGTGTTTTTCCGACAATCATTCATGATCATCAGTAGATTCTTAATTCCAGATATTTTTGTATTGAATTCAAATTCCACCATCTAGAATGGTGGGATTTGAACCCAGGTCCCCAGAGCATTAGCTGAGTTTCTGGATTAATAGCTATCGATAATATCACTAGGCCATCACTTCCTTGATATTTTGTTCGATGCTTTGCTTCTTTTGCCCCTGGTCCATGCAGTCACTGCTATCCAGTTTAGTAATTAGCTGGGACTGACTGCCTCTACCTTTTCTTTGTGGGGGTGGTTGGGGTGGGGCTGCACAGGGCAAGTGGGAGGATTCAATTGTTACAAAGCAAGGTTGTCCAAGCTTCAATTGTAACAAATGAGAAAAGGATGCTATTGAAGAAATTCAATCATTACATCCATAAAGTCTTTCTCCTCTGGGGCACTGCCTGACTTTGACTGACAACCAAACACTGTCCATCCACATCCCTCAAGCATCCGACAGCGTTTTGACAAATTCCAAAGAATGACCCACCTGCTATGGATTGTGGGTCTTGACCAATTGGTTCACCGCACGGATGGCACTGAATGAAACGTGCACTCATCACTTCAATTCCCAGTCTAGCTACCTCAGTGACAAGGTTATATGTGATTGTTATAAGTCCACTCTTTTCTCATTCCCACCGCATTCTTATCAATCCTTTTATTGCCTACTTATACCAAACAAATGTAAATTCACATTTGCCGCATTCATATAGCAAGGAAAAGTGATACTGACAAGACAGAACTCTACAAGCCCAAAGATGTGCAAGTTTAGCACGGATTGGCCATGCTAAATTGCCCCTTAGTGCCCCAAGATGAGTAGTTTAAGTGGATTAGCCATGGTAAATATATGGGCCTTGGGGTGGGGAAGAGGGATTGGGTAAGATACTCTGCCTAAGAGTCAGTGCAGACCCAATGGGCTGAATGGCCTCATCAACGCTGTAGGGATTCTATGGCTGATAATGAAAATGAGGGTAACTCAACAGATGAGATAGATGCAATGGGGCCTATCCTTGATGAATATTTTTTGAAAACCCTGTCTGCAAAGTAAAAAAGAGGAGGTGAGGGGCTATGAAGGTACCAGGATGCAGCGAAGGAGGTCAGTTGCTAGAAGAAAGATTCAAGGCCGGATTTTCACCCTGGAGGCAGAAAAACCAGGTCAGTAAATCCCCCAACCCGGCAGATCTCTCCCCATATAAATGAACCCTGAACCACAGGTTTGCTGCTGTGGGGAAGATGAGCAAAGGCATGAATGCCACCTCAAGAGGCAGTTTGGAGATGGTCCTAGTGGTAGACGATGCCAAGGCAGGCTGGTTAAAAGTTTTGTCCCTTTTCTCTGTGGCTTCAACCCTTTCATTTAAGTCTATGAGGCCCCCTAGTCCTCAGCAACCACCCTCCCCCCCACCCATTCCCCTCATACTCCTATGTCACCTCATTCCCTAAGTCACCTCCATTTTCTTTATACTCTCCGTCACACCTTCATATCCTGTCAAAACTGTCATGTCACCCCATACTCAAATGCTACCTCCATGCCCACTTATAACTCTCCTGCACCACCATATCTACCTGCTCAGTATCCATCATGGGCAGGCTACAAAAGCCATTTGCAGATAAAAGAGTAAATGTCAAGCCACCTAATAGATCTTTCACTCCTACACAATTGAAACTGAAAAAAATTCTCATTTATGAAACCCATTCAAAGATTTTAAATTCCTTCAAGTGGCCCAATCTGTAAAAAATAAACAAACTTTTATCACGTAACAACTCTTTAATAGCCTCTTAAAACTATCAATTAATATGTGAACTCAGCCCCCACTGAAATAAATGGATTTGGAGCTTTTGAAACTCAGCCAAGTGGTCATCAAAGGTTTATCTGTAATAACAACCCTTAGGGACAGGTCAACAATGAAATCTATTGAAACTGTAGAACAGGTAACAATAGTATTTTCTAGATTATACCAGATGGCTTATCAATCATTACACTTCAGCCACATGTTTGTGTTTTCACTTTAACAAATGCAGCTTGATTTTTTTTCACGTTTAACGGGCTGCAGATTTAACTAACTTTAAATTATGATACTTAATACACCTTATCCACTGTTCAAGAGAATTTACTTCTCCATCAATTTGTGATCTTCATGTTGAGAGTTAAGGTATTTGCAAGGCTAAAAATGGTATCTGTTTTGAATTCAAAACTTATTTTGAATGGCACTGCTGAATTTGGGTTACCCGCCTGAGATTCACATCATTTCCCCTTCACCCCACTGGCAAAATTAGATCTACTGGAAATGGACGTAGGATCTTGGCATCCCACCATTTTTAAAGGCCTCAGATTTAGCCAGACTCTGCTAAAACCTAGCCCGTGTTGTGTGCAAGGAGAGGAAGTTCAATCCTGGACTGCAGGACAATTGTGTATGGATGGTATTCTAAGTACATGAAGCAACTCATTGAAGTGGTGAAGTGTT
Source organism: Sphyrna mokarran (assembly GCA_024679065.1). NCBI lineage: Eukaryota > Metazoa > Chordata > Chondrichthyes > Carcharhiniformes > Carcharhinidae > Sphyrna > Sphyrna mokarran. Next base: position 18,931,059 of record JAGIQG010000007.1, on the reverse strand, counting down.
GCATGTTCATTAATTTGTATCATTACATCCAGACAAGCTTTATTAACTTAACCAATTAAATATTACAACCACACTGAACACTCATCTTATGATGTGATAAAGCAGCTGAATGGCTCACATGAGGTGTCTTATCAGTACTGAAATTCACTATCAGGGAGATTGTCAGAAAGGTACAACATCCAGCCTTGGGACATCCAGCATGTGGCAGCGTGAGTCAACGCAAAGAAAAGTAAACAAAATAGAAAATGTCGCTGGATCAAAATCCTGGAATTCCTTCCCTAACAGAACCATGGCTGTACCTACACCATATGGGCTCTAGCGATTCAAACAGGCAGCTCGCGGGCAATTAGCAATGTGTAAACAAAGCTCACCTAGCCATAATTAGAGAAAAGTTGCTTCCGAGCACTTATTTTATAGGTAGGTGGAACACGTTTAAAGGCATAATGACAGGCAGGCAAATTGTGTTTCAAATAGCAACAAACTTTGACTAATAACAAATAAATTAAAGTTAAATGAAGGGGAAAATGCCTCTTGAATTTGTTTAGATTGTTATTTTATTGCCAAACCGCTGCTGTAAAATTCCACCTAAATGAATGATTGGAGTGTGCCAAGGCCATTCCAGTCAGAAATCTGATTCCAATCAGGCAAAGATCCCCTGACAAGCTGCTCCATGGGCTGAGTATGTACCTGCACATTGCTTTGTGATTATGTCATTCCAGAGTGACTTTCAGGCCAGCATGAATTTGTTGCCTTCTTCCTTTCTGTGCTTCTTATTTCCTGCATTGATGAGAAATTGCATTCACTTTCTGTGAAGCTAAAATATATATTTTATGAAGCAGTTACACAATTCATGGCAAATTTACTTTGATCATTTATGAAACCATTGCATACTCAAGTGTAAAAAATGCTAGCATTTTATGAGTGTACTTTCTTATGCACAGTTTATGAAGTTATTGGGGGCAGGCATGGTGGCGCAGTGGTTAGCACTGCTGCCTGACAACACCAGTCTCCCAGGTTCAGTTCCGGCCTCAGGCGAGGCTCCTACATGGAGTTTGTGGAATTGTGTGGAACTCCTGTGTGAAGTTTGCATATTCTCCCCATGTCTGCATGGGTTTCCTCTAGGTTCCCCATTTACCCCAACAGTCCAAAGATGTGCGGGTTAGGTTGATTGTCCATGCTAAATCGTCCCTTAGTGTCAAGGCAATTAGCGGAGAAAATGCGTAGAGCTATGGGGGAGGGATCTTTTGAGGGATTGCTGTCACTGCAGACTTGGGCTGAATGGTCTCCTTCTGCAATGTAGGGATTCTATGATTCTATTGTGCATCTTGTAGAAAGAATCCATCATCAAACCACTGGCACTAGGAACAATGGAGGTCAGGGGTGAAGGGTGCTTAGTTTGGCTTAAAGATGCCATAAGGAGAGTCTCTTCATCCTAGTGAGCATCTCCTTATTTAAATGTGAATGAAGAGCGGACAATCCAGTTTGCAGTCCTGATTTAAGGTCCAAGATATTGGTTTACTGATCAGTGTTGACCGATTTCTCTTTCAGATGATCATTCTCGGGTCAGGCTGCAACCATTGGAGGGAGACTTAAATTCTGATTACATTAATGCAAACTACGTTGAGGTAAGTAACTAGATTCGTCAATGTAAATCTTTATTAAATTCATTTGTGGTACATGGGCATCGCTAGCTGGCTAGCATTTATTGACCATCCATAGTTGCCTGTCTTCAGAAGGCAGTTGAGAATATTTGTTGTGACTCTGGAGTTACATGGAGGCCAGACCAGGTAAAGACGGCAGATTTCCTTCCTTAAAGGACGTTAGCAAACCAGATGGGTTTTTCCAAGCATCAACATTGATTTCACAGCCATCAGTAGATTCCGAATGTCGGATAATAAGGGGATTTTACAGCCTCGCTCGCCCCGAAACCGTTAAATCTCACCTGAGGTTGACGGAGCTTTCCATGGTCCACCTCTTACCCTTTCCAATTCCCATGGCGGGCAGAATGGTAAAATTTCAGCCCTCTTTTTTATTCAATTTAAATTCCATCATCTGTTCTGGCGGGATTTGAACTCAGATCCCCAGAACATCAGCTGGATTTCTGGAATAATAGTGTAGCAACAGTACCACTGGCCACCCGGATCCCCAGAACATCAGCTGAGTTTCTGGATTAGTAACCTAGCGACAGTACCACTCGGCCACTCAGATCCCCAGAACATCAGCTGGATGAATAGTGTACCAAAGTCTCCCTAGCTGAGCGTGGCTTATGTTGGGTTTTTCTTTAGTTGACCAAGGGTTCGGCGTTTGTGAGCAGAGGACCCTTTTGCACTTCTTGTACAAGCTGCCCAAATCAAATACTTTCAGCTCAGGTAGAACACAGAGCAACTGAAGCTCCTTCTACTCTACTGTAACAAATTGGCAATTTCTGAACTGCATGTCCCGCTATCCCAGGGTGGCATTAGCATTTCCCACACCAGTCATTCGGCAACTTCAAAAAGTAAGCTGTCAATTTGACACTGATTGTGGGCAGTTTTGTTCTGTCAGCTCGGACCCATTAGGAACTGAATGTCACAAATTCATTTTCTTTTCTAACTGGCAGAGAGTGGATACTTTCATCTCTTGAGTCTGGGCAGCGGATTGAATATTAGACTGTAGGGGGTGCTTTTAGTGTTGTGGTTGAGCGCTTGTAGCAAAGAATACCTGTGATTGCTTTGTGTGAGCATTTAAATGGGTTTGCGAAGCTTTCAGTCCTACTACTTCTCATGGAATCGTGAGCATTTTCTGAAAGAGCACAGTTACTGAAATGCTGAAATGTTCATAAATATAGTCGCATTCTTCACCACTGTAGGAGCACAGGAGATAGGCTGTTATTTTACATCGAATCATGCTGCACCTACCCAAGGACTGCTTGGAGCTGATGCTGAGAGGAAAACATATGAAAAAAATGTCAATCATGAGCAACATGATGGGGCTTAACCAAACTTAGTCATTGCACGTACAAATCTGTAGAAGCAAGTATGTCTTACAGGAGCAACTTTGATTTTTATGGTGTTTCCAAAGTGCTAAAATATCCCAAGGTGTTTCACAGGGAGGCTATGAAACACTTTGAGACAACATTGAGTAAGATGACCAAAAGGCTGATCAAAGACTTAGGGCGGGATTTTACAACCTCGCTCGGGTGAAGCTCGTAAAGTCCGGTCCGAAGCCAGTGGAGAATTCTGTTCTGTGAGCCTCGGGGGCGGGCATGCCAGTAGAAGTCCAGCCATGGGCAGGATTTCCCAGCAATGCTCATCCCAAAACCAGAAAATCCCATCTGACGTCAACGGATCTTTGCATGGTTCACCCTTCCCCCCACCCTACTTACCCACTCCAATTCTCGAAGCAGGCAGTATGGGAAATCCCCCTCCATAGGGTGCAGTCTTACCACCCATTCATTCCTGCTGCAGCCAAGTCGGAGAATTTGGGGCTCCACCACACAGGATGGGAAAATTCCACCAGCATGAATGGCTGTAACATTCCCCTCCTCGGTTTTAAGTAGTGTCCTCAATGAGGAAAGGCAGACAGAGAGGCTGAGGAATTTCCAGAATGAATGGGTCAATAAAATCCCACCTGGAGCAAAATACCTTATGCTTATACTAATGTGCCAAAATCAAAAAGTAGTTGGGGTCCAGGCTAACTTCATAATATAGCCTGGAGTTTCTGATCTGGTCCCTAGCTCCTTATGCAACACCACACCTTTAATCATCAAAGGCACGAAGCCAATCAACAGGATCACGGGATGAGGAAACTCTCCTCATGGCACCATCAACTCAAACTAATCCAAAGACCCAGAAACTCCATTCCCTCCTGACCTCGGTTGTTCCCAGTGCCAGTAGTTTAATGATGGATTCTTCTGCAGAGGATGGTGAATGCCTGGAACCTGCTGCTGGAGGAGGGAATGGAACAGATTCTATATCAACATTCAAGAGGCATCTAGATAAATAAAGTCGGTATGCCTTTGTGAGTGGAAAATCATGTCTCACAAACTTGATAAGTGTTTTTTTGAAGGAGAACCAAAAAGGTAGACAAGGGCAGTGTAGTTAATGTTGTCTACATGAAATTTAGCAAGGCCTTTGACAAGGTACCACATACTGTAGGTTATTGCATAAGATTAAATCTCACAGAATCCAGGTGCTAAATGGATACAAAATTGGCTCCTTGACAGAAGACAGAGGTGAATGTAAAGAGTTGTCTTTCAAAACGGAAGACTTGTGACCAGTGGTGTGCCTCAGGGATCAGTGCTGGGTCTACTGTTACTTGTCATTTATATTAATGATTTGGATGAGAATTCAGGAGGTATGGTTAGTAAGTTTGCAGATGACATCAAAATTGGTGGCATAGTGGACAGTGAAGAATTATCTAGAATTGCAATGGATCTCGATCAATTGGACCAGTGGCTGACGAGTGGCGAGGAGATGCATTTTGGTAGATCGAACCAGGGCACGAGTTACTTCATTACCGATTGGGTGTTGGGAAGAGTTATAGAACAAAGAGATCTAGGGGTACATGTTCATAGCTCCTTGAAAGTGGAGTCACAGGTGGATAGGGTGGTGAAGAAGGCATTCGGCATGCTTGGTTTCATCAGTCAGGTCATTGAATACAGGACATCTTGTTGAAGTTGTACAAGACATTGGTAAGACCACACTTGAATACTGTGTACAGTTCTGGTCACCCTATTATAGAAACATTATTATTAAATTAGAAAGAGTGCAGAAAAAATTTATTAGGATACTACCAGGACTTGATGGTTTGAGTTATAAGAAGAAGTCACTTAGACTGGGACTTTCTTCTCTCAAGTGTAGGAGGTTTAAAGGTGATCTTCTAGAAGTCTGTAAAATAATGAGGGCATAGATCAGCTAGACAGTCAATATCTTTTCCCAAAGGTAGGGGAATCTAGAACTAAAGGGCATGGGTTTAAGGTGAAAGGGGAGAGGCACAAAAGAGTACAGAGGGAAACTTTTTTCCCACAGAGGGTAGTGAGTATCTGGAACAAGCTGCCAGAGGTAGTCGGAGAAGTGGGTACAATTTTGTCTTTTAAAAAATGTTTAGACAGTTAAATGGGTAAGATGGGTATAGAAGGATATGGGCCAAATGTGGACAATTGGGATTAGCTTTGTCGTTAAAATAAAAGAGTGGCTTGGACAAGTTGAGCCTGTTTCCATTCTACAAACCTCTATGACTCTATCAATAGGCAGGGAATAGAGGTATATGGACCACATAAAAGCCAGGAGATATTAGATTGGAGAGGCATCTGTGTCAGCACAGACTTGGTGGGCCAAAGGTTCTGTTCCTGTGCTGCACTGTTCTTAGTCTAACTCCTGTCGATTTTTGTAGTGTAATTTTCAAAATGAATCTCCTACACTCTGAGCACTGCAGAGTGCCCAAGTGAGATTCACTCTGGAAATCAGGAGGTGGGACCTATTTCCTCCCAAGAGATTGGCAGCATAATGCTGAGTAGGCTGCTGCGCATATGCCAGTGTGTCTGAGCAGACATTGGCGCTCCACAGTATTGCCGCACTGCCATCCTTCCAATAGTTGACTTCCAAGATCTCTCCAGACAAATCCCAATGTCTCCCCCCATTCCACCCCTGCTTCCCCAGTCCCAATCTCCCTATCCTCCCTGTCTCCAGTCCCTTTCTATCCCAAAACACACCCCCTTGTGCCCCCACCCAACCTTGCCCCAACCTAGCAGCCCCACTGCCCTCTCCCCAATCTGGATGGCCAGCCAAATCACCCCTTTGCTTTTCCTGTTTGTGATCCTTTTGCAGAGCGACAGTGGGACCCACCCACCGATTGCCCCCACTCACCCAATAGGCCCCACCTCCTCTGGCCCCACCCTTTTGGGGTATTGCATGTTTGCCCCTTGGACAGTGCTAGGGGGCGTGGCTGGCACTTTCAGGCTGGCGTTGCCAGGAGGCATCACCCCCTTACATTAACACTTAAATGAAGTTACTATGAAAATCCCCTTGTCACCACACTCCAGTGCCTGTTCGGGTACACCTAAGGAGAATTTAGCATTACCAATGAACCTAACCAGCATATCTTTCAGACTGTGGGAGGAAAACCAGGCAGACCCAGGGAGAATGCACAAACTTCACACAGACACCTTGTTGGGCAGGGAGTTGGGAGGATGGTGGTGGGAGGGTAGGGAGGGCTCTGTTCCCTCTCGCAAATGGGGCCACTTGCTCCTCCTCAGTGAGGAACAGGAGTAAACCCAGCTGTAGTGAGCCATGCTTGGCGACGGAGGGGGTGGGCAGGGGTGGGGAGGGGGTGCGGGGGAGATGCTATCAGGCCAGCTAATAATATTCAAATTCAAATTTAGATATTTAAATCAGCTTTGCGCCCATTTGCAATATAGAGCTGATGACTCTGAAAGACTTGGAGCCCGAGGCATGCAGAGACCCTGGCGCGCAGTGGGGAGTCCATGAAACGGTCTCCGCTGATATCTCACAGCCCATTGTGATGAGGGTTGAGCAGTGCAGGGGGCTGGGAGAATTTCTCCCAGTGGCTTTAGCACACATCAGTAAAGGAGGGCAGCGTTATTACTTTCTTGTCTTCTGTGGCTAAGCAGCTATCTTATAAAAAGTAATGAGTTTTCTGGATAAATATGGAACGTGCTTACCTCCATGTAACAGTGCCCACTTCAGCGGAGTTCATTTTCAGTCCTCTGTAGTACAGGGTTGTTTATTTAAATAATTAATATTTCTCCTGGAAAGAATTCAAAGGCGATAGTGTGTGAGGACTTCAAGTATCAACTCTTGTTATTCTGATGGCAGTTACATCATTACCACGAGTTATTGTGTGCAAGGCTACCATGGAGCGGAATGGCCTTACATTTTCAGGCTTTAAACAAAAGGAGTATACAAGAACAATGAAACAGTAAAGAATTAGGGGATTCAGGTTTGATTTCAAGGCTGAATGCTAGTTAGAAATTCTCAATCACTGCACTCTTACAAAAGCAACCTATTGTGAAAATCTTAAATAAAAACAAAGTGCTGGAAATACAGAGCAAGTTTGGCAGTTTCCATAGCAAGAATACCAGAGTTCAAAGATGCTAAGAGATGTAACAGTTCAGATCCAACCTTGTGGATTCTTTTAGTAAATTCGGAGCAGCACAGTGGCACAGTGGTTAGCACTGCTGCCTCACAGCACCGAAGACCGGGGTTCAATTCCAGCCTCAGGTCACTATCTGTGTAGAGTTTGCACATTCTCTCCATGTCTGTGTGCGTTTCCTCCAGTTTCCTCCCACAGTCTGAAAGACATGCTGGTTAGTTCATTGGCCATGCTAAATTCTCCCTCAGTGTTCCCGAACAGATACCAGAGTGTGGCAACTGGGGAATTTTCACAATAACTTTATTGCAGTGTTCATGTAAGACTACTTGCAACAATGATAAACACACTGTAAAACTTCAGAGCTAATCAGATCTGATGAACAATCACCCCAAAGGCACGAACACATTTTTCAGATATTGATCAAACCCCTGCAAAATTCCAGAACTCTTTTTATTGGTGTGTAATAAATTGTGTTTGTAACTGTATTTGAAAGGAGGTGCTTATGCTGACAGACACACTTCAAATGGAATTTTAATACAGGATGTACACTTGGTAACAATCTACCTCAAAAAGATTCTTCTTTACTCTGAATATTCTGCCCCCTGCCAACTCCCTCATTTATTTCTATTTGTGATTTAATGTGCCTTTATGAGTTTTTTTTCAATCAAGCTCCTAGGTTAGGTGATGTAATTTTTGGGAGGAGAGAAATAAATTGTGTGCAAGTCAGGTGACTAGAGTTTTCACTTTCAGTTTGGGGCTGCAAGGTAGAGTTGAGTTTTAGAAGGGGCAGCAAGGTAAAGGAACTGTTTTCCCTCTCTCCCTGTTGCTTTGAAAGTTCTGTTGGTTTTCCTGAAGGGTGAAAATCTGTTGTCCTTGGGGGCTGGACCAGATTCTCTCAGGTGCTTTTGGAAAGCTGTCTTGTCTTCAAGCTGTTTTGAGTCTCAAGAACATTGGACTGCAGAATCCAACTAATGGGCTCGATCCCAGTATCAAGTGAGCAGTAAACTTTGCTGTGTTAAACCTGCAAAAAGTGTCCATAGAATCATAGAATCATAGAACCCTACAGTGCAGAAGGAGGCCCTTCGGCCAATCGAGGTTGCATTGATCACAATCGCACCCAGGCCCTATGCCATACCTCTACGTATTTACCTGCTAATCCCTCTAACCTATGCATCCCAGGACACTAACAGCAATTTTTAGTATGGCCAATCAACTTAACCCGCATATCTTTGTTGTTTTTTATTGTGTATGTGTTGTGGATTTGATTTTGATTTAATTTGATTTATTATTGTCAGATATGTTGGTATACAGTGAAAAGTATTGTTTCTTGTGTGCTATTCAGGCAAATACATACCACTCACAGAGAAGGAAACAAGAAAAGATAGAATTAGAAGATATGCTGGTCACAGCTTGCAAGAAGTTGCTTTATTCTGCTGCCTTCTTGGGAAAAAACATTGGAACACATTAGAGATTCACTAATATATTTATGTTATTGTCGTGCTTTGTTTCTTGTTTGTAATTGATAAAAGTTCTTGCTAATTTTCTTACTACACATGCTAACTATATTCTAAATAAATGTTGTTGATTAGAGTTCCCTAGTGGATTATTTGAATCATAATTGAAGTAAAACATCTCGTGCTTATCCTAGCCAAATTCAAAATGTAAAACTTATGATTCAGATGGACTCCATAAGAAAACTTTGGAGTTTCTGACCTGAACTACAACACATTCACTCAGCGACAGGCCCATAACGTCTGTGTTTTGTCCAATTTCTGGTTTTGTAGTCTGCTGAAAAGAATAAAAATAGTTAAAAGGATTGAAAAACTTTGGAAGCATTTTTGAGTGGTGTTGGTGACAGTGATTCCCTTTACTGGAGGAGAATAAAATTAGAGACCTTGAAATCAGATGGGAGATTCAGAAGAAATGTCTTTATTTACAGAGTGGTTGAAATGTAGTACTTGCTAACATTGCGAAAAGGTTACGGTGAATAGTATGGATGCATTTAAAGGGAAGTTGGATAAATGTATGTCGAGGGAGAGTTATGCTAACAGAGTTAGTTGAGGAAGGGTTGGAGGAACCTTTAAAAGAATGTAAATGCCAACATAGGCAGGTTGGACGAAATGGCCTATTTCCGAGTAGTCGACTTCACTCAATTCTGTGAAATTTAATGTACCTGCCAGGTTATACTTTTTGGTACAAATTATTTGCCACAAACTTTGAGGATTTCATTGTTTCCATTCTTTGACCCTCTTTGGACCACTTTACCAAAACTAGGCCACATTACTATTAAGAGGATTTTCTTCCAAATCCGTATTATGTCCCTAAGGCTTTATTTTCTCTTTACAGGGCTATCACAGACCAAACCATTACATCGCCACACAAGGTAAGCAGTGTATAAACTTCTTCAAGTGATATATATTCCACCACTGATATTAGTTAAAAATGTTGGTATAAGGTTTTTTTTATTCATTTGTGGGACATGGGTGTCGTTGGCTGGCCAGTATTTATTGCCCACACATAGTTGTCCTTGGAGGGCAGTTGAGAGTCAACCACATTGCTGTGGCCCTGAAGTCATATGTAAGCCAGGCCAGGTAAGGACAGCAGATTTCTTTTCCTAAAGGACATTACTGAACTAGATGGGTTTTTCCAACAATCAAAAATGGTTTCATGGTCATGAGTAGATTCCTAATTCCAGATATTTTTTATTGAATTCAAATTCCACCATCTGGAGTGGTGGGATTCTAAAATAAGTCTCCAGAGCATTAGCTGAGTGTCTGGATTAATAGTGTTGTGATAATACCACGAGGCTATCAGCTTCCCCTGTTTTATCATTATATAGAACATAGAACATAGAACATTACAGCGCAGAACAGGCCCTTCGGCCAAAGGAAATAATGAATTATGCTGCCTTCTCATCACTGCTCACGAACAGAGGAATATAAATCATTCAATTCACTTTGTCTAAGTTCGTGGTACCGTGAAACTCTTCAAGTGAGTTTTTTTTTAATAAGCCGGGGTTGCCTCTGCTCTAGAATTCGAGTCTGGCCTCATTTACCATGTGGGAAATCTTCACAGCGCCAGAGGCAATAGCCAACAATTGACTGCATGTAGACTTGTTTAAAAGTGGTGATTGCAGGAGCTTTACTGCCTTCTCCTCCATCTCTGGCTCTATTCCTAATGGCTCTGGGTGATTCACATCGTCTGCCAAAGTGAAAATGAATTGCATATTCAGTCTGCACACGTCTAGACAATAAAATCTTTCCATCGCCGTTTCCAAACGGGCCAGGGAAATCAACATTCCCAATATGTTTCTGCAAACTGAAAGGTAACATGGAGACAGGAGTAGGCCACTCAGCCCCTCGGGCCTGTTCCATCATTCAGTTTGATTATGTTGATCTGTTTCTTAAACTTATCCATGAGTTTTTACCCTCGTTGGACAAAAACCTTTCAAATTCAGCGCTATATTTTCCAGTTGGCTGAGACTCAATGGTATTTTTGGAGATGAGACAAAGAGTTCCAGGGGAAAGCTTCACCATCCCTTTTCTGTGGGGAAGTGCTTCCTGAAATGATCAAGCTCGGGTTTTTAACCTTGTGTTCCCTGGTTCTGATTTTACCTCAGCAAAGGAAATAAGGGATGGGATTATCCAAGGTCAGAAAATCCCACCTGAGGTGAATGGATCTTTGCATGATCCCTGTCCACCAGCTGCGATTCCCATGGCGAGAAGGACACTGTTTAATCATCGAATCCCTACAGTTCAAAAGGAGACCATTTGGCCCATTGAGTCTGCACTAACAACAATCTTGCCCAGACTGTATCCCCATAACCCCATGCACTTACCCTAGCTCATCCTGCTGACACTAAGGGACAATTTTTCATGGCTAATCGACCTTAACATGTACATCTTTGGACTGTAGGAGGAATCCTGAGCACCTGGAGGAAATCCACACAGACAGGGGGAGAATGTGCAGAGTCTAGACAGACAGTGACCCAAACTGGGGATCAAACCCACGTCCCTGATGCTGTGAGGCAGCAGTGCTCAACAGAACACAAGACTTCATTTATGAAACTTATTCTCATAACTTGACCCCTTTATCCCGGAATCCAATTTGGTGAATCTCGACTGTATGTCTCATTAACCCGGTTTCATTGTTTCTGACATGTTCCAAACCAGATGCAATATTCCAACTGGATTCACCAAAGTTTTATGTAATAAGCAAAGAACAAAGAAAATTACAGGCCCTTCAAGCCTGCACCAACCATGCTGCCCAACTGAATTAAAACCCCCTATTCTTCTGGGGACCATATTTCTCTATTCCCATCCTATTCATGTATTTGTCATGACGCCTCTTAAAAATCACTACCGTATCCGCTTCCACTACCTCCCCCAACAATAAGTTCCAAACACTCACCACTCTCTGTGTAAAAAATCTGTCTTGTACATCTCCTTTAAACCTTACCCTTCGCACCTTAAACCTGTGCCCCCTAGGAATTGACTCTTCCACCCTGGGAAAAAGTTTCTGACTATCCACTCTCTCCATGCCTCTCATAATCTTGTAGACTTCTTTTAGGTCTTCCCTCAACCTCGGTCATTCCAGTGAGAACAAACCAAGATTTTCCAATCTCTCCTCATAGCTAATGCCCTCCATATCAGGCAACATCCTGGTAAATCTTTTCCGTACCCTCTCCAAAGCCCCCACATCCTTCTGGTAGTGTAGCAACCAGAATTTAACACCATATCCCATGTGCAGCTGAACTAAGGTTCTATGAAACTGCAACATGACTTGCCAACTTTTAAACTCAGTGCCCCAGTCGATGAAGGCAAGCATGCCGTATGCCTTCTTGACAATCTTCTCCATCTGCATTGCCACTTTCAGTGACCTGTATATCTGTACACCCAGATCCCTCTGCCTATCAATATGCTTAAGTGTTCTGTCATTTACTGTATATTTCCTATCTATATTAGACCTTCCAAAATGCATTACCTCACATTAGTCTGGAATAAATTCTATCTGCCAATTCTCCACCCAAGTCTCCAATTGATCCAGATCCTACTGTATCCTCTAACGGTTCTCATCACTATCTGCAAATCCACAACATTTGTGTCGTCCACAAATTTACTAATCAAACCATTTACAGTTTCTTCCAAATCACTTATATATATATATATATGTATATTTCAAACAGCAAAGATCCCAGCACTGATCCCACTTGTCACAGCCCTCCATTCAGAAATAGACTCTTCCACTATTACTCACTGTCTTCTTTGATCGAGCCAGTTTTGTATCCACCTTGCCAGCTCACCTCTGATCCTATGCAACTTCACCTTCTGCATTAGCCTGCCATGAGGGACCTTGTCAAAGGCCTTACTGAAGTCCATGTAGACAACATCCACTGCCCTACCCTCATTAATCATCTTTGTCACTTCCTTGAAAAACATGATCGAGTTTGTGAGACACAACCTCCCCTTCACAAAACCATGTTGCCTCTCACTAATACGTCCACTTTTTATGGACTGAGAATGGCCAGTTATTAATGGTAGTATGTTATCATTCATTCTGTGCTCCAGTTGCTTGAGATAAAGGCCAACATTTCAATGGCCTTCCAATTCCACCAAAGTCAACAGCAATTCACATGGCTCGCCCCTCTTACCACTAGGAACCTGTGGTGCGGCTCACCTTCAGCGAGACCAAAAGATCCCACTGTCAGGCAGGGCTGGAAAACCACACCCACAAATCTTTCTGCTGCTCTGCTGATCCCAGCTTTTCACTACCGGGAAAACTTTCTAATCTACTTGTGTGCAAGAATTCATATATTCTTTATTATAAAACATCAGCACAGACCTTTGAGCTACCTCTTTTGCCCTCACCAGAAGACAATGGCTGCAGCAAGCAGCAAACTGTGCTGTATTCTCACTGTGACCAGGGAGGGAGTGAAACCAGTGATGGTCATGATGGAATGTTAGGGGAGAAGTTACTATGGAAGCCATCTGAGAAACTTACAGAGAAAGGGAGATTGAAAATGGGGCATTAGTGAAAAAGAAAGATTAATTGACTGTCCTTCTAGTTAAGATGGAGTGATGATGGTTTTTGACAGGAAGAAGATATAAATAAGTGAAAGAAGGAAGTCATGTCAGCTAATATGAGTGCCAGAAGGTGTTGAATTGAGTTGATTTATGATTGTCACGTGTATTCTTGCACACTATACAGACAAAACATATCATTAATTTTATTCATTCATGGATAAGCTTGTTGCTGGCTGGGCCAGCATTTATTACCTATCTCTGAGGTCATATTGCTGTGACTCTGGAGTTGCATGTAGGCCAGACCAGGTGAGGACAGCAGATTTCCTTCCCTAAAGAACGTCAGTGAGCAAGATGGGGTTTTTTCATGACAATCAGCAAGGGTTTCATGATCATCATTAGACTTTTATTGAATTCACATTTCACCATCAGCCATGGCAGGATTCGAACCCGGATTCCCAGAAGATTATGCTGGGTTTCTGGACTACTATCCAGCAACAATACTACCAAGATACCATCATCAGAGATTTTGATTTGATTTGATTTACTATTGTCACATGTATTAGTGAAAAGTATACAGTCAAAAGTAGGCAGTCAAGTGGATAAAGTTGTTAAGAAGGCTTATGGAGTCTTAGCTTTTATTGGTAGGGGGATTGAATTTAGGAGCCGCAGCATCATGTTGCAACTGTACAAAACTCTAGTGCGGCCGCACTTGGAGTATTGTGTGCAGTTCTGGTCGCCACATTATAAGAAAGATGTGGAGGCATTGGAGAGGGTACAGAGGAGGTTTACCAGGATGTTGCCTGGTATGGAGGGCAGGTCCTATGAAGAGAGGTTGAAGGATTTGAGGTTGTTTTCGTTAGAAAGGAGGCGGCTAAGAGGGGATCTTATTGAAGCATATAAGATGATTAGAGGTTTAGATAGGGTGGACAGTGATAGCCTTTTTCCTAGGATGGAGAAAGCTAGCACGAGGGGACACAGCTTTAAATTAAGGGGTATGAGTTATAGGACGGATATCAGAGGTAGGTTCTTTACTCAAAGAGTGATTAGGGAGTGGAATGCCCTGCCTGCAGCTGTTGTAGATGCGCCAAGTTTGGTGGCGTTTAAGAGGTTAATTGATAAGTATATGGAAGAGAAGGGAATGGTTTAGTTTGGAGGGGCATTGCTTTTTATTTTGGTCGGCACAACATCGAAGGCCGAAGGGCCTGTTCTGTGCTGTAATGTTCTATGTTCTATGTTCTATTGTTTCTTATGCACTATACAGACAGAGCATACCATTCGTAGAGAAAGAAACAAGACAGTGCAGAATGTAGTGTTACACCCACACTAGAGTGTATAGAAAAAGCAACTTAATGCAAGGTAGGTCCATTCAAAAGACGGATGGCAGCAGGGAAGAAGCTGTTCTTGAATCAGTTGGCCCATGTTGGTGGTGGGACGGGGGGTACAGATTGAGTAAACAGAAGATGGGCAAGGAAAGAAATGCAAATTTTAATTCCATGTGAGTGAATGGGTTTTGAATGCGTTAAAATTGGGCCAAGGATTCAAGGCAGGAGAGGTTGGGAGGTGGAACATGATTGGATACTGGTAGTTGAAGAAATAGGAGGAGGTGGCAGAGGGAACTAAAGAAATGGTCTTCACCTTCGAGGCAAAAAGTTGAACTCTTCACATTTGTCGTTTAAAGTAAGGATGATAGGGTAGAAGAAAGTTACCAAAAAAGTCAGTTGTGGAAAAGGAGCATTTGACTGACCTCTAACCTTGAGGGTGATCAGGAGCTAATTGGTACTTTTGGCTGAAGCAAATGAGGGGCATTAACGTTTGACCTGCTCATATCAGTTCTGGCAACTGATAGCTGAGATGAGAGGAAGGTATATTCAAATCTGTGTTGATAAGCTTGCATTACATCCATTTTAAAAAAGACTAATTAAAATAATTGGTTAAATCTTAAAAAAGTTGTCTTGAAAAGTTTTTTTTTAGTTGATAAGTATATGGAAGAGAAGGGAATGGTTTAG
Organism: Sphyrna mokarran; assembly: GCA_024679065.1. Taxonomy (NCBI): domain Eukaryota; kingdom Metazoa; phylum Chordata; class Chondrichthyes; order Carcharhiniformes; family Carcharhinidae; genus Sphyrna; species Sphyrna mokarran. The sequence continues at coordinate 18,915,938 of JAGIQG010000007.1, read as the reverse complement.
TTTGGAGGGTCATTGCTTTTTATATTGGTCGGCGCAACATCGAAGGCCGAAGGGCCTGTTCTGTGCTGTGATGTTCTATGTTCTATGTTCCATGAAAAGAGAATTTATTCAATGCACTTCAAGCTCAAAGCCTTTTCCGGACGCTGAACTTAACACATGAAGTTGTTTAGTAAAAGTGCTTGAGCGTTATAAGAAAATGGAGATGGGAAGTGATATAAATGGAAGATAATAATGGATACAGCTAAATTCATGTCGAATGGGAAAAATGGACAGAAAATAATAGCATTCGACTCATGTCGAATGGGAAAAATGGACAGAAAATAATAGCACTTTGGCAACTCCCATCCGTCATATATAATGCATAACTTTTATTCTGCTCAGCAATTAGTTGAAAAACTAACAGAATATCAAGTATAGAATTACTATGCAATCACTCTGAACTCAGATGCAAAGTTAATCTGTAATAACTATACGAGTGACTGTGGTCCCTGCCACCTACACCCCATCCAGCTAAACGCTCAGTGTGGGAACCTACCCAAGCGGAAAACGGCTGCCCCACAGTCACTTAACAGCTAATTTGCAATTAATGAGCTGAAGGAGGCATGGTGGCACAGTGGTTAGTGTTGCTGCCTCACAGCGCAAGGGACCTGCATTCGTATCCAGCATCGGGTGACTGTCTGTGTGAAGTTTGCACGTTCTCCCTGCATCTGCGTGAGCAACATGAAGGTGGTGGGTGGGGTCAGGTGGGGGTGTAGGCAGCAGCTGTGTTGGCAGCAGGCAAGGGCTGGTGTGCTGGTGATGGGCGGGCAGCTATGTAGGTGGCGGGTAGTTGTGTAGGTGGCGGGTAGGTGTGTAGGTGGCAGGCAGGGGCAGGTGTGTGGGCAGCAGAAATTTGTATAGGTGGCAGGCAGGGGTAGGTGTGCAGGTAACAGGCAGGGGCAAGTGTGTAAGTACTGGACAGGGGCAGGTTTTTAGTGGCGGGCAGGGGTAGGTATGCAAGCAGCAGGCAGGGGCATGTGTATAAGTGGCAGCCAGGACAGGTGTGTAGATAGGAGGTGGGGCAGGTGATTTTGCAGTGGGCAGGTGTAGGTGTGTAGGCAGCAGGTAGAGGCAGGTGGTATTGCGGTGGGCAAGGGGCAGGTGTGCTGGATTTAACAGGCCCTCCTGCCCCATACCTTCAAACCCAGCAGCAGAGGAACATTAAATACAGCTCATTGTAAATTCAGTCACAGTGATGGCTGTAATAAGTTGAGCTGAAATTTTGTGTTACTCAAATAGATGCCATTCCATCTAAAGTATCACTCTGTAATAAATCCACCTCTGGTCACAGTGTCACTCTGTAATAAATCCACCTCTGGTCAATGTCACTGTGTAATAGATTGCCTCTGGTCACAGTGTCACTCTGTAATAAATCCACCTCTGGTCAATGTCACTGTGTAATAGATTGCCTCTGGTCACAGTGTCACTCTGTAATAAACCCATCTCTGGTCAATGTCACTGTGTAATAGATTGCCTCTGGTCACAGTGTCACTGTAGTAATTCCACCTCTGGTCAATGTCACTGTGTAATAGACTGCCTCTGGTCACAGTGTCACTCTGTAATAAATCCACCTCTGGTCAATGTCACTGTGTAATAGATTGCCTCTGGTCACAGTGTCACTGTAATAATTCCACCTCTGGTCAATGTCACTGTGTAATAGACTGCCTCTGGTCACAGTGTCACTCTGTAATAAATCCACCTCTGGTCAATGTCACTGTGTAATAGATTGCCTCTGGTCACAGTGTCACTCTGTAATAAATCCACCTCTGGTCAATGTCACTGTGTAATAGATTGCCTCTGGTCACAGTGTCACTCTGTAATAAATCCATCTCTGGTCAATGTCACTGTGTAATAGATTGCCTCTGGTCACAGTGTCACTGTAATAATTCCACCTCTGGTCAATGTCACTGTGTAATAGACTGCCTCTGGTCACAGTGTCACTCTGTAATAAATCCACCTCTGGTCAATGTCACTGTGTAATAGATTGCCTCTGGTCACAGTGTCACTCTGTAATAAATCCACCTCTGGTCAATGTCACTGTGTAATAGATTGCCTCTGGTCACAGTGTCACTCTGTAATAAATCCACCTCTGGTCAATGTCACTGTGTAATAGATTGCCTCTGGTCACAGTGTCACCTGTAATAAATCCACCTCTGGTCAATGTCACTGTGTAATAGATTGCCTCTGGTCACAGTGTCACTGTAATAATCCACCTCTGGTCAATGTCACTGTGTAATAGATTGCCTCTGGTCACAGTGTCACTCTGTAATAAATCCACCTCTGGTCAATGTCACTGTGTAATAGATTGCCTCTGGTCACAGTGTCACTCTGTAATAAATCCACCTCTGGTCAATGTCACTGTGTAATAGATTGCCTCTGGTCACAGTGTCACTGTAATAAATCCACCTCTGGTCAATGTCACTGTGTAATAGATTGCCTCTGGTCACAGTTTCACTGTAATAAATCCACCTCTGGTCAATGTCACTGTGTAATAGATTGCCTCTGGTCACAGTGTCACTCTGTAATAAATCCACCTCTGGTCACTGATTCACTCTGGTCACAGTCTCGCTCTGGTCACAATCTTGCTCTGGCCACAGCGTCACTCTGGTCACAGCATCACTCTGGTCACAGCGTCACTCTGGATAGTGTCACTCTCTTCACTATGCTGCTCTGGTCACTATGTCATTGGGTAATAGATCTGAATCTGGTCACCATGTTCCTCTGGTCACAGTGTTACTCTGGTCACAATGTCACTCTGTGACCAGGATCAGATCTATTACACAGTTACACTGTGACTAGTGTCACTCTGGTCACAGTAAACCAGAGTTCAGCCACAACTTCACTCTCTTAGTCGGACCATTGCATCAGTGTGATAAATGAAAATGCAGAATTAATGTCCCACTTTCTAAATCTGTGCTCATCCATAGCTTCACTCTACAATAAATCCGAGTCCATTCACAGCGTCACTCGAAATAAATCCGTCAGTGCTGCTGTGACACAAACAAATGTGAACACTGTTACAGTGAATTAAATTCAAGTATTGTTAGAATATCATCCTATAATAAATGGGAATTGGAGAATCTTCAAATCTCTTCACTTACTGCATCAATGTGTGGAGCTTAAAAAAATAAAAAGCTATGAATGCTCTGGATTCCAAATGTAAGTAGAGAATGTCGGTATTGTAAGGTAAATCCAGCAACATCAGACCTGCAGTTGGAACACTCATTCATGCTTTTGCTACCTCTAGCTGTGTATTTCACATTCTGCAATTAGAATTCAAGGCTATCTTATTCAATGCTGCCTAACCAAATTCAAACTACTCACCCACCACCAGCTGTGCTCCCAGTCAATCAATATCTCCACTTTAAAATTCCCTTTATGGTTTTCAAATCTTTTCGTGCCCTTGCCCATCCCTATCTTTGTACTCTTCCCCCAGTGCCACAACCCTCCCAGATATCCACATACCCTTGAGACTTCCTGACTTGTGGAAGTCGCTCTGCAAATCTTGCTTTCCTCCTTTACAACTGTCTTTAAACGTCAGAATTCTCTGGTTTTGCACACCCTGCCACCGCTGCTAGCGAGATCCGAGAATATGGCGCCCAGCCAAATCTCCATTCACAGCAGCGGGACTGGATAATCTGAGCTGTGGGCGAGGTTGGCGAAAGCCAAAGCCTACTTCTTTGACCAATCTTCTGCACATCTGACTTAAAAGTTGGGATTCCCACCCCCTCCCCCCCCACCTCCACACCATGCGTGGCATGTTTTGCGGCAACAAAGGTAGCTCGCCATTGGCCTGTGACGTGATCTTCTGGTCCCATCACTGTCAGTGGGTTTTCCCATTGTTTGCACCATCCACCATGGCATGGGGTTGCCCATTGACGGGACTGGAAAGCCCCGGCGGTGGGAACAGCTGGAAAATTCACCCAGTGATATGACTCAGTGTGATATTTGGTTTTACAGTGCCCCTGTGAAGCACCTTTATTGAATCTACAATGCAGAACAAGGCCATTTGGCCCATTGAGTTAGCACCAACAATAATCCCATCCAGCTACTTCTTATTGCCCCATAACCACACATATTTACCCTGACATTAAGGGGCAATTCAGAATGGCCAATCAAGCTAACCCGCACATTTTTGGAGTGTGGGAGGAAACCATAGCTCCTAGAGGAAACCCATGCAGACACAAGGAGAATGTGCAAGCTTCACATAGCTAGTCACCCAAGGTTAGAATTGAACCATGGTCCCTGGCACCGTAAGGCAGCAGTGCTAACCACTTGAGTTCCATTATTACATTAAAGGGCCCATATGGGAGGCAGTAACATTGCAGTATTGTCACTGGGCTAGAAATCCAGAATCCAAAGCTAATGCTCTGAGAACCTGGGTTCAAATCTCATCATGGCAGATAGTGGATTTTGAATTCAATAAAAATCTGGAATTAAGAATCTACTGACGACTGTGAAACTATTGTTGGAAAAATCCATCCAGTTCAACAATGGTTTTTAGGGAAGGAAATCTGCCGTCCTTACCTGGTCTGGCCTGCATGTGAATCCAGAGCCACTGCAATGTGGTTGACTTTTAAATGCCCTCAGGGGCATTTAATGCTGACCCAGCCAGTGACCGCCTATGGAAGAATTAAAAAATAAATTACTGTTGCTGCGTTTGAAAGAAGGGACTTCTTTGGGACTTTTTACAATAACATTCAGCATTTTCTTCATGTGATTCGAATTCCTGGTTAACAACATGAGATTTCAGTGACCAAAAAGATCATGGAGATGCGAGGGAGGGACTAATGACAAAAGCAGCACAAGTAACACGGTCACACCATCAGCGTCTGAATAAAAGACTGAAGTGACAGCCTGGTCGGCCCTGAAAGTTATTCAAACTGCAGTTTACATTAATTTGCTCTCCCCGCTGACAAATGTCATTTGGAACAACTGTGCAGAATTCCCCCGGAGTTACACTCAATGACATCTAATTGTTTCGGAATTCTTATTGAGTTCCTTTTAATGCAAAGTGTTGATGCACAAATGTAAATGGATGTAGCTGAAATTGGCAAATGTAATCAGCTGTAATAGACTTGCAATCTGGTTTTAATAGACTGGGGAGTTACATAATTACCTGTTCATTAGTGTGTTGCCGTTGCCGCAGTATGCTAGAATTTATTAAAGCCCCTGTAGGCAGCCTCTCTGCCTCGTGCTGAATATCTATGGCAAGGTGAAGCCATCATTTAATCTTGTGACAAGGCAGTTACCCTTCTGTTGCAAACAAGGCACATTAACATGACACTTGCACCTCTCTTTATCAGACGCACCCACCACTGATGTTGCAGTCATGTTATTAGTGGCATGGCGGCACAGTGGTTAGCACTGCTGCCTCACGGTGCTAATGACCCAGGTTCAATTCCCAGCTGTCTGTGTGGAGTCTGCATGTTCTCCCCGTGGCTGTGGGTTTCCTCCGGGTGCTCTGGTTTCCTCCCACAGTATGAAAGATGTGCTGGTTAGAGCGCATTGGCTAAATTTCTCCCTCAGGGCAGGTGTGTTGGTGATGGGCAGGGGCAGGTGTGTAGGTGGCAGGCAGAGACAGATGTGTAGATGGCAGGCAGAGACAGATGTGTAAGAACATAAGAACATAAGAAATAGGAGCAGGAGTAGGCCATCCAACCCCTCGAGCCTGACCCGCCATTCAATAAGATCATGGCTGACCTGTAGTGGTTCAGTACCACTTTCCCACTTTCTCCCCATAACCCTTAATTCCCTTGTCAATCAAAAAACTATCCACTCTTGACTTGAACATATTCAGTGAGGAAGCCTTCACCACCTCATCAGGCAGAGAATTCCAAAGATTCACCACCCTTTGCGTGAAGAAATTCCTCCTCAACCCTGATCTGAACCGCGCACCCCCCCCCCCCCCTTGAGGCTGTGCCCTCTGGTCCTGCTATCTTTGCTAAGCGGGAAGAGTCTCTCAACCTCTACCCTATCCATCCCCTTCATTATCTTATACATCTCTGTAAGATAAGTGCAGGTGGCAGGCAGGGGCAGATGTGTAAGTGGCAGGCATGGACAGATGTATAGGTGATGGTAGATGTGTAGATGGCAGGCAGGGGCGGATGTGTAGGTGGCGGGCAGGGGCAAGTGTATAATTGGCACCAGAACAAGGTGCCAGAATATGACGACTGTGGGATTTTCACAGTAACTTCATTGCAATGTCAATATAAGTCTACTTGTGACAGTAATAAATAAACTAAACATTTTAAAAGTGTGTCTTTGGAACACACAGGAGCTTTTAAATGTTCATCTGCGCTGTTCAAGTGATGAGGTTGAGCTCAGTTTGTGACACGCTCATAAAAAAAGTGTTCAAGTCTGACACTCGGAGTTAAGAAGAGGTGAAAGCTCTTCTGTTATCCAAACCAACTTCCCGCCACTTTCTCAACCTCGCCACCGTTACTAAATTATGTTTTCTTTATTCGTGGGATATGAAAATCACTGGCTGACCAGCTTTTATTGCCCACCCTTAGTTGCCAGAGGGCAGTTGACAGTCAACCACATTGCTGACCAAACCAGGTAAGTACGGCAGATTTTCTTCCCGAAAGGACTTTAGTAACCCAAGTGGTTTTGTCCCGACAACTGACAATGGTTTCACGGTCATCAGTAGATACTTAATTCCAGATTTTTTTTTTAATTGAATTCAAATCCCATCATCTGCTGTGGCGGGATTCAAACCCAGATCCCCAGATCATTAGCAGAGTTTCTGGGTTCATAGTCTCATGATAATACCACTAGGCCATCATCTCTCCTCTAAAATAGCCTGAAGCTCTTAGACTTGGGCAACAAATGCTGGCCAAAAGAGAAACTGCTGGAAAATCTCAGCAGGTCTAGTAGCATATATGAGGAGAGAAAAGAACTGATGTTTCAAGTCCAGATGACCTTTTGTCAAAGCTGGCCAGCCAATGAATGAATACAAAGAAGTACATTGAACATAGTTCAACATTTGGATGAAGCAGACAGAAATAGAGAGGCAGAAGTGGATTCGGGAGAAAGCTCCAGAGCTAAGCACCTATCCTGAAGGCCATTGGCCAATAGTGGAAAGATGAAAATTGGGTATATACAAGAGACTAAGATTGTGGGTAAGTGGCCAATGAACACAGCCCCAGATCCCCTTGTTGATAATATCAGTATGTGGTGGATGAAATGGATGAGAGGAGGCTAGCTCTGAATAACCTTTCCCCGGGAGACAGTGCTACACCATGTCAGACAGGTGACCAGGCTGGTCCACAGTAGCTGTAAACATACAGGGCCTAATGGCACGTGTTAAGAGATGTGACAGGATAAGATGATCCAACCGTACCATTTACCAGGCACATGCTGTCTGTCAATCTCCTTTACATTTACCACTCACTTACAGCAAGCTTCTATACACTGTTTCATTGCAGCTGCTGCATACTTAGGCGAGGCAGAGAGCAAAAATAAAAAGAAACTTGCCACCCTCACATCTTGCAAGGATTTCAAGTTGCACACATTAACAGGCATCAGCAACACCTCTCTGGCACTGTTGGAAAACGTGCGTCAGACTCGTAGCGCTGGGTGTGGGGGTGCCGTGGCGTCCATTCAGACCAAGGCATCAATCAATGTTCTGACCCCGATGGTATGTGATATTCCAGTGGTAGCTAGGAATGAACAATGGGAACAACGCTGGTTTTCTTGCCAGCCATACATCATGCTGCCACTCTGTAACAAATCCTCCACACGTGTTTTCGCTACCGATGATTAAGCTCTACTTTATTCTCTGCACAAATGGCAGGAGCTCATTTGCTAATCCGCCTGGCTTGACTTCTCTCATGTCATCATAAATTCATAAGTTCATAAGATATGGGAACAAAATTAGGCCATTCAGCCCATATCACGGCTGATATGCTCTCCATCCTTATTTTCCTCCCTTCTCCCCATAACCCTGCAACCCATTACTAATTAAAAATATGTCTAAATCCTCCTTAAATTTATTCACTGTCCCGGCATCCACCACACTTTGGGGTGACAAATTCCACAGATTCACAACCCTTTGGAAGAAGTAGTTTCTTCTCAACTCTGTTTTAACTTTGCTCCTAAGATTATGACCTCTTATACTAAAATGTCCCCCAAGTGGAAGCATCCACTCCATATCTACTTCATCCATACCTTTTATCATCTTGAATACCTCAATTTGGTCTCCCCTCATTTTTCTTGATTCTAGAGAGTACAGGCCTAAACTGTTCAATCTCTCTTCACACAACATCTCTGGAATCAATTTGGTGAACAATGTGCCTTAAACTCGGCCCAGCTTGAGGAGAGGATGTTCCAATTTCACCACTCCAGTCAAACTGTGCCACAAGGAGCATTGTACCTTTCACCTGGTTTTTAATGAACTCTCTTGTGCCCATTCCAAAGGAGCACATTGGGGAGGGAAAATAAACTGAGAGCTCTGGCATCAGTCCCAGCCATGGTATGTTCTTTCAATCTTTTTCTTCACATCAGCTCTGAATTTTAAACAGTCCATGCCTGAAATGGAAGCCATGAGATGTGAAGTAATTTCTTCAGCCAAAGGGTGGTGAATCTATAGAATTCATTTCCACACAAGGCCAGGTCATTGACTATATTTAAGACAGAGATAGATAGGTTCTTGATTGGTAAGGGGATCAAAGGTTGCGGGGAAAAGGTGAGAGAACGCGATTGAGATACTTATCAGCCGGGGTTGAGAAACATATCAGCCATGATTGAATGATGGAGCAGACTCGATGGGCTGAGTGGCCTAATTCTGCTCCTATATTTAATGGTCTTATGACTTTGGATTAGTAATTTTGAAAGAGCTGGGAATTACAAGCTGGAAAGGAACTAGCTCTCACTCCTAATTCCCAGACTGTCAATCCTGCAAGACGATGTGTGTACCTGTTCTCTCAGCACACAGCACCAGAGAACCAGTCCGTCGATTTCGATACAGAGAGTGTTCTGTCAGATCTGGGAATTCTCAATCTAAGTAGTCACATGCGCAGAAGCACGCCTTCACATTGCACTGAATAGTGGGGAGATGGGGGGGGAGAGGGGGGAGAAAAGAGACACGAGATAACCATAAACAAGCAGAGTCCTTGACATCACCGTTCAGTTTTGTTGGTTTGGATCAAAGCCAGGGAAAGCTATTTTGATGTCTCTCAGGCATTCGTCTTTCTGTAGCCTAACCGAGCGCTGCTTCCACAGATTACTTTCTCATCGGCAACCCCATGGAGAGGTTGTGAAAAGTATCTCATCCTTCAGACATGGTAAATGATGATGTTTTATTGAGACAACAGTCGCATCGCGTTAGCACAGATCCTGAGAACATGTCTACCTGCCTCGGCAAGCAGATGTTTTATTGGCTCAGTCGATGCGCTTCTGAAACATCTGTTAAGTAAATACAGTGCTGCTTCAAAGAGAATGCCACGGAACACGTGGGTGGGAGTTCCTGGCTGCATTGTCACAAGAAGCTAATGAAAAAAGACGTATTGCTAATCAATAAAGTGCCAAGCATACTAGAAAACTTCTAATCTGTGACATTATTTTCAATGGAGTTACAGGGGTAGGACCACAGGAGCAATGTGGTAAAATGACCAGGGTGAATAAACTGATCTGGATGGGACAGAAGTTAAAACACAGTGAAATCATTCAAATGCAGTAAGATGCTGTGCACTTGAAGAACAGTGATCAGTCAGTATGGAGTTTGTATGTCCTTCCCGTGTTTGTGTGGATTTTCCCCAGATGCTCTGGTTTCCTCCCACAGATGCCGGTGTTGGACTGGGGTAAACATAGTAAGAAGTCTGACAACACCAGCTTTAAATCCATAAATCAGTTTTAAATAATAAATCGGTTGGATTTAAAACTTTTGTTGTCAGACTTCTTACTATGTTCCTCCCACAGTCCAAAGATGTGAAGCTTAGGTGGATTGGCCATGTTAAATTGCCTCCTACTATCTGAAGGTTTGTAAGTTAAATGGATTAGTAGGGTAATTGCATGAGATTACAGGGATAGAGTGTATGTGGACCTGGGTAAAATGCTGTCAAAGAGTCTGCAGACTCAATGGAACAAATGGTTTCCTCTGCAATGTAAGGAATCTATGATAATTCTTTATTTATTCATGGACATGGGCATCAGTGGCTGGCCAGCATTTATTGCCTATCCCTAGCTGCCCTTGAGAAGGTGGTGGTGAGCTGCCTTCTTGAATCGCTGCAGCCCACATTGACCCACAATCCTGTTAGGGAGGGAATTCCAGAATGTTGACCCAGTGACTGCGAAGGAATGGTGATATATTTCCAAGTCAGGATTGTGAGTGGCTTGAAGGGGAATTTGCAATGGTCGTATTCTCATGTATCTGCTGCCCTTGTCCTTCAAGATGGAAATGGTATAAGTTTGAAAGTACTAAGGATCTTTGGTGAATTGCTGCAGTGCATCTTGGAGATAGTACACACTGCTAACTATGTGCGTCGGTAGTGAGGGAATAAATTGGATGGGTGCCAATCATGTGGGCTGCTTTGTCCTGGATGGTATCAAGTTTCTTGAGTGTTGTTGGAGCTGCGTTCATCCAGGCAAGTGGGGAATATTCCATCACACTCCTGGCTTGTGCCTTGTAGATGTTGAACATGTACTGGAGAGTCAGGAGGTGAGTTACTCACTGCAGGATTCTCTTGTCGGGTAAAAAGATACAAAAGCCTGAGATCATGTACCAAGAATTCAAGAATTCTCTGCTGCCATCTGACTTCTGAATGGATATATCTCACATTAAGTTGATCTTTCTCTATACCCTAGCTATGAATGTAACACTACATTCTGCACTCTCTACTTTCCTTCTCTATGAACGTTATGCTTTGGCTGTATTAGTGCACAAGAAACAACACTTTCCACTGTACACTAATACATGTAACAATAATGAATCAAAAACTCTCACCTGCCCTTGCAGCCACTGTCTTAGTGTGGTGAGTCCAGTTGGTTAATGATAACCCCAAAGATGTTGACAGTGGTGGTTTCAATATTGGTAACATCATTGAATGTCAAGTGGTTAGAGTGTTGCTTCTTGGTGATTGACATTGCCTGGCATTTGTATGACATGAATGTTACTTGCCATTTGCCAGCCCAAGCCTGGATATTATCCACATCCTGTTGCAGATCAGATGAAATCATGAGAGCCATCCTCATCTTGGTGATGAAAGAGAGGTTACTCCTGAATTTCATGGGAGGAAAATGGCCCGCTAATCCACACACAGATCAACATCCCGCAAACATCAGAATAATGACATGACTGGTGTTTTTGTTGGAGGTAACAATAACCGCTAAAGCATTGGGAGACCTCCACTTCTCTCCTCAATAGCAGCATGGAATACTTAAATCACCACTCAACCAGGCAACAGTCAGCCAAGCAGATGGATCTGAGCATCATTGGTTCAGCTGTAAGATTTCAGAGGTAGTGAGCTTATTTGTTCAGGGTGTCTGCCTCTAACTTTGGCCATTTACTGCATTAACCTCAAATTGCTTTGCTCCTCTCCCAGAGCTGGGTTTTACCCTGCTGGGTTAAAAGGAAGGGAATTAGCGCTGAGTGAGAATGAACATGCACATGTGGGTATGTTCATCATGCAGTGCTTCTGCTGAGAGTGAGAAGCAGCAAATTTATGAGCTGGATAATGAGATGCTCAACAGAATGACAATGGCCAGAGTGACGGAATGTAAGGCGAGGAAAGATTGCTGATCGGAATCTTTAAATTAAGTAATACGTAACTCCAGTCTGTTTTGTCTGCAAGCCCCCATAATTCTACAAATGCTTTGAGAGGAATACTCAAAGACTGTTTATTTCTCTTCTCATAGAATCCTACAGTGGAGCAGGAGACCATTCAGCCCATCAAGTCTGTACCAACCATAATCCCATCTGGGCCCTATCCCATAACCCCGTGCATTTAGCCCAGTTAGTCCCCCTGACACCAGGATCAATTTAGCATGGCCAATCCAGCTAACCTGCACATCTTTGGAGGGTGGGAAGACAACAGACCACCTGGAGGAAACCCACACAGACACGGGGAGAACTTACAAAGTCCATACAGATAGTGATCCATGCCGAGAATTGAATCTGGGTCCCTGGCATTGTGAGGCATCAGCACTAACCACTGTGCCACTGTGCCGCTCATGGAGAATCTTTGTTGTTCCGAAAAATGTGGATGCAATTAGCTTCAAAGAAAAATACATCTTCATTTGGACAAGACAGAATATAACTCCTTTGGTTAGCATTTCTGTCTCACAATACCAGGGACCCGGGTTCATTTCCCAGCTTGGGTCACTGGCTATGCAGAGTCTGCACATTGTCCCCATGTCTAAAAAACCTGAGGGTTGATAAGTCCCCTGGGCCAGATGGGATACACTCTAGGATACTTTAGGAGGCAAGGGATGAGATTGCGGAGCACTTAGCTTCGATTTTTGGGTCCTCACTGTCCATGGGGATTGTGCCAGAGGACTGGAGAATGTCAAATACTGCCCCTCTCTTCAAGAAAGTATATACGAATGATCCTGATAATTATAGGCCAGTATGTCATACTTCAGTGGTCGGTAAGTTACTGGAAAGGATCCTGAGAGATAGGATTTATGACCATTTAAAAAGATACAATATAATCTGGGATAGTCAGCATGGTTTCATGAGGGGTAAGTCCTGCCTCACAAATTTGATTGAATTCTTTGAGGAGGTAACTAAGTGTGTAGATGAAGGTAGAGCAGTTGATGCTGACCTTAGTAAGGCATTTGATAAGGTTCCCTATGGTAAGCCCATGAAGAAAGTAAGGAGATGTGGGATATAAGGAAATTTGGCTCATTGGATATGTAACTGGCTGTCTCATAGAAGCCAGAGGGTGGTGGTGGAGAGAAAATTTTCAGACTGGAGGCCAGTTAACAGCGGTGTATCATAGGGATCAGTACTGGGTCCTCTGCCATCTGTGATTTTTATCAATGACTTGGAAGAGAAGGCTGAAGGGTGGGTTAGTAAATTTGCTGATGACCCCAAGATCGATGGAGTAGTAGATGAGGTGGAAGGCTCTTGCAGGCTACAAAGAGATAGGATTGATAGAATGGAGAGCTGGACAGAAAAGTGGCAGATGGAGCTTAACCCTGAAAGTACGAGGTGATTCATTTTGGTAGGACAAACTTGAATGCGATTTACAGGATCAACGGCAGGGTTCTGGGGAATATGGAGTAACAGAGAGATTTTGGGGTTCATATCTGCAGATCTTTGAAGGTTGCCACTCAAGTGGATAGAGCTGTGAAGAAGGTTCATAGCATCTTAATGTTTATTAACAGGGGGTTTGAGTATAAGAACCATGGGGTTATGCTGCAACTATACCAGACCTTGGTGAGACGACATTTGCAATATTGTGTGCAGTTCTGGTCACCTCCCTATAAGAAGGATGTGGAAGCATTGGAGAAAATGCAGAGGAGATTTACCAGAATGCTGCCTGGTTTGGAGGGTAGGTCTTATGAGGAAACGTTAAAGGAACTGGGGTTTTTTTCTTTAGAAGTGAGGAGGATGAGAGGCAACTTAATAGATGTTTATAAAATGATGAGGGGGATAGATAGAGTGGATGTACAGAGATTATTTCCTTGGGTGGATGTAGCTGTTACTAAGGGGCATAACTATAAGGTTCATGGTGGGAGATATAGGAGAGATGTCCGAGGTAGATTCTTTACTCAGAAAGTAGTGGAGTGTGGAATGCACTGCCTGCTGTGATAGTGGGGTCGGACACTTTAGGAACTTTCATACAGTATTGGATAGGCACATGGAGCACACCAGAATGATAGGGAGTGAGATAACTTGATCTTGGGATTGGACATAACTGGGCACAACATCGAGGGCTGAAAGGCCTGTACTGTGCTGTCCTGTTCTGTGTTTCTATCTATGTTCTATATCTGAGTGAGTTTCCTCCAAGTGTTCCAGTTTCCTCCCACTGTCCAAAAGACCTGCTAGTTTAATGCATTGGCCATACTAAATTCTCCCTCAGTGTACCCGAACAGGCACTGGAGTGTGGCAATGAGACGATATGTTACAGTAGTTTCATTGCAGTGTTAATGTAAGCCTACATGGGACACTAATGAATAAACATTGAGGGAAATTAAAAGATTTAAACTTGCATTCTAACAGTTTATTTGGCATCTGGGACTTTTTTGCAGACAAGCAATAAATAAAACCACCTGTAAATGTGACCCACTTTTAAACATTTTTACTACCAGTTTGAGCACAGCCAACAATGGGGAAGAAAGGTTGGTTGCAGCAGTTTTCAGTTCCATTCCCTGAAAGTACAGACAACCTCCAATTCTCCCCTTAAACAATGATTATTCTCCAAACGCGCTGACAAGTTGACAGGAGTTGAATACTATCTGTTAACATAAAACAGATGACATTAAGGATTTAGTTTGAGCTGAGTTGAAACTCAGATTTTAAAGGTAAAATCCACAGTTGCCCGCAATGCAACCCAATATCTTCAGGAATGTTTTGCTAATCTACCTTATTTTTGGTCCGCTGATGATCAACTTTAGAACTATAGAATCCTACAGTCCCTATCATGCAGAAGGAGGCCATTCATCCCATTGAGTCCACACTGACTCTCCTGTAGAGCTTCTTGCCCAGGCCAATTCCCCACCCTATCCCTGTAGCCCAGCACGTTTAGCCTGGTCAAGCCACCTAACCTACACATCTTTGGAGTGTGGGTGCACCTGGAGGAAACCTACATAGACACGAGGAGAATGTGCAAACTCCATACAGACTGCCACCCAAGGTCAGAATCGAACTTGGGTCACTGGCACCATGAGGCAGCAGTGTTAACCACTGTACCATTGTGGTTCCTTTGCATTGATGTTATCATGAACTGGCAACACTGGCATGGAACTCGGGCAAAGTAAAAACATCCTTAATTGGATTGTACTGAGAAATTTACTTCATGTGTTATTGTGTTGCTAATCAAGATTAATTATCATGCGTGAGAGAGCTCTGTGTTCCGCTAGTTTAATAAAAACACTAGTACATTCTGCATTAAGTAAGATGATTTCAATTTAATTCTCTCCATAGGTCAGAGTAGTGCGAAATTGTAATCTGTGAGCTACAAGTCTGTGGTGTTGGCATTCACACCAGAAAACAAGTTGTTAGAATTGAACTCCAGAGCTATTCCTCTCACACCCCGATTACATGGGAGGCAGTTGTACAACATGTGTGCATGCAGTCACTCAGTTGATACTGGGAGGGTAGATTCATCAGGATTGGAGCAATTAAGCAGTGTCTAGCTGCATTAGTTTGGCCTCTGACAGAATTATCCACTGAAGAACCTCAATAGGAACCTCAACAGAAGGACGAAACTTGAACTGTATATTTTGAAGTACTTCATATAGCGTTAATATTGTTGAAGCACAGTTTAATGTAGTTACATAGTGCAGTCATTTTTCATAAAGGGAGGTCAAGTTTGACTTCTATTACCTGCTGTTAGTGGGGCAGTAATGACCTCAAAATTGAATCAGCAGCTTTATTGGCCCATTAACCCCAGTGATGAGGTTGGGAACATTTTCCAAAGAGCCTGATTAAAATCAACAGTGAGCCATTGAAATGACCTAATCATATAGTCGGGATCCCGGTGACAATTTTCAGGACAGCAGGAGCTTGTAATTGCAACGCACAGCACAGAGATTAGTCTTACTGCGTTACAAAACAGACCCCTAAAATGTGAGTGCAGCAGTAGGGAGCAGCAATTTTCATCCTGGCTTCACAAAAACCACATGATAAACTTTATTTATTAGTGTCACAAGTAGCCTTACATTAGCATTACAGTGAAGTTACTGTGAAAGTCCCCTAGTCACCACAGTCCAGCGCTTGTTTGGGTACACTGAGGGAGAATTTAGCATGACCAATGCACATCTTTGGAGGGTGGGAGGAAACTGGAACAGCCAGAGGAAATCCACACAGACATAGGGAGAAAGTGCAGACTCTGCACAGGCAAGGACCCAAGCAGGATGTAAGAGCCATTTTTTCTGGTTGTGTCACATCTTGGTATGGCTCCTGCTCTGTCTAAGACTGCAAGACACTATAAAACGTTGTGAATGTAGCCCAATCCATCAGACAAATCAGCCTCCCATCCATTGACTCTGTCTACACTTCATGCTGCTGCTTTGGCAAAGCAGCCAGCATAATTAAGGATCCCACACACCGCAGACGTTCTCTCTTTCACCTTCTTCTGTCAGGAAAAAGATACAAAAGTCTGAAGTCATGTACCAACCAACTCAACAGCAGCATATTCCCTGCTGCTGTCAGACTTTTGAATGGACTTACCTTGCATTAGGTTGCTCTTTCTCTACACCAAAGCTATGACTGTAACAGTCCATTCTGCACTCTCTCATTTCTTTCTCTATGAACAGCATGATTTGTCTGCATAGTGTGCAAGAGACAATACTTTTCACTGTATGGTAATGCATGTGACAATAATAAATCAGATCATATCAAAATGTAAAATTAAAGCACATGGGATTGTGAGTAATGTCGTGAGATGGATAGAAAGCTGGTTAGCAGACAGGAAACAAAGAGCTGGAATAAATGAGTCTTTTTCTAGTTGGCAGACAGTGATTAATGGGTACTACAGGGATCTGAGCTAGGACCCCAATGGTTCACATTATATGATTTAAACGAGGGAGCTAAATCTGCAGTACCACTTCTGGCCACTGCAGTGCTGTGCCTGGCTGGGTTGAAGTACTGATGTAGAAATGCCGGTGTTGGACTGGGGTAAACACACTAAGAAGTCTGACAACCGCCAGGTTTAAGTCCAACCGATTTATTGAGTTTAAATCATTGGACTTAAACCTGGTGTTGTCAGACTTCTTACTGGGTTGAAGTACTGTCAGCCAAACTGATTGGCTATTAGCTTTTACATGTGGGCCTTCCTTCCAAGGGCAGATAGAAGTTCTGTACATTGCCAATCAATGTCAAGTGAGTGTTAAGTGGCAGTGGGAGTTTAAGGGCAGGATTTTCCTGCCACGCCATCCCAAGACTAGAAAATCCCACTCGAGATCAACAGACTTTTCCATGGTCCAGCCCTTGCCCGCTCTGATTCCCATGTCAGGTGGAATGGGAAAATTTGCCCCTAAGAGTCAGCGCTTAACGTATGGCTGTCAATTGCTCACCATCCTTAAATATCTACCCATTAAGTGGTTATGAATGTCTTTTGTTTTCATTTTTAAGTATAATTAAAGATTATTGGCAGCCAGGCACAGCACTGCAGTGGCCAAAAGTGGTACTGCAGATTTAGTTACCTCGTTCAAATCATTAATATATAATATGAACAGTTGGCATCTTAGCACAGATCTCTGGAATACCTATAATTATAGATTATCTATTTCTGACCCAATATCTGTTTATTACGACATTGGTTGAAAAGCCAGATCTTAAAAAGACAAACCATGTTGAGGCCAAACCATAAATTATAAATTTACAGCATAATATCAAGCATTCAGCCCAGTAATTCAATTATTAATAAAAAGAGTTGATTGCAGTAGTGATCAATTAGCCTGTCTGCTCTGCCTTGTCCTGGTTTTTACCTGAGGTTATTAAAATCCCCCCTCAAGCACAACAATCCTTGTACCTCACGGATCTGGTTCCCAAATGTATTTTAATGTGAAGCTGATTGAGTTACAGTCTGTTTTGGTTCAGAACAATCCTCGTAAAAGCTAAGTGAAAGTCTGTTGGAAAACCTTTTGACAATAAGTGCTCCCCTTTTTTAATAGAAGAAAATAATACAAATATAGGAATTTATTTTGAGGCTGGGGAACCGAGCTAATAGAAAGCAGGGAGCAATCAGAGCGAAAGGAACTCCCAAAAGACTTTCCGTTTCTTTAAGTAGCTCTTGTCAGATGCCAACTATGTTCCAAGAATTACTTTCCATATACATGTTTATCATTTACGCCACTTATAAATCTTTCTTTCTTAACTATTTAAAGATTTCAAAGTTCTGAACACTTACCATTTGTACAAATACAGAGTGTAATAAGATACAAGACAAATGGATGGTCCATATCTTTATGAGAAGAATAGATAATAGAGGTTGGAAATGGTTGAAGAACCAAGCTTAGGAAGATTAAAAATTACATAACCCATTGCTCCCTGCTATTTAGGAATTTAAGAGGTGAGCTGATGGAAGGTTTCAGCTGGAATGGTGATGATGTGTTACAGGGAGTCTGAGTTGCAGTGTCAAGATGAACTTTTACATGTATCTTGTAGTCTGGAAATATAGATAATCAAGGCTCCAACTTTCTTTTCATGGCATGCCTGATGAGAAATCACTGCCATTCTTATCAACTACCTTTGGCTTGTATTTTAAGGATTTGCAGGTTGGTAGTCAAACATTTTGGCCGCATTACGAACAAACCTTCCTTGGCCATCGTGCCCTGGAGTGGGTCTCAAACCAGAGCTTCTGGCTAAGAGCCCGAGGTACTGTCCACAGTGCCACTGTGCTTTTCTTCACTTACATGAGAAGATAACAATGAGAAACCTGCTCCCAGGCCATCTGTGTAAGACGCAAAAGACACTTGAACTACCCTGGGATTTTCTGTTTGATTTGATTTATTATTATCACATTTATTTTGATACAAGTGAAAATTATTGTTTCTAGCGCACTGTACAAACAAAACATGCCCTTCATAGAGTACATAGGGGGAATGGAAAGGAGGGGATGTAGAATGTGGTGTTACAATCATAGCTAGGATGTAGAGAAAGATCAATTTAATATAAAAAAGGTACATTCAGAAGTCTGATGGTTTGAATCGGTTTGTACATGATCTCAGACTTTTGCGTCTTTTTCCTGACAGAAGAAGGTGGAAGAGAGAATGTCTGGGCGCGTGGGCTTTCTTGATTATGCTGGCTATTTTTCTAAGGAGGCAGGAAGTATGGACAGTGTCTATAGATGGGAGGCTGGTTTGTGTGATGGACTGGCTACGTTCATAATTTTGGACAAAGCAGGAGCCATACCAAGCTGTGATACATCCAGAAAGGATGCTTTCTATGGTGTAAAGATTGGAGAGTGTCATAGCATACATGCATCTTCTTAGCGTGCTGAGAAACTAGAGGCTTAGTTGGACTTCTCCCAGTACAAGTGATCAAGAAGCTATCGGATTGTCATAAATTCCCAGCTAGTTGACTAAGATCCACTACAGGAGGAATTTCTCAACCCACAACACTATCGCTAATGTAACCCTCAAAAGTGAGCCATTTAGTTGTATCGGACCAAGGCAATAAAAGGATTGGCAATAAATAACAACCTTGCCAGTACTACCCTAAGAATGAAGGGAAAAAGTATTGGGCATGTGTGAAGCAAGCCTCCCGAGAGATGGCTCCAGCATTGGAAGATCATATTCTGAAGCTGAAAGAAATGTTTTTCTATTTAATTTCATTTGGTACACCAGGCAGTGGGATTTGTCTGGCAGTATTCCCAGTTCCCAATCCCCTTCTGTTTTCTTTTTTCTCACATCTGAAAACACCATAATGTTCCGAGGATGCAGCTAATCAGAGGGTTCTCAGCAGAATGGAATATGTTCCAGTCAATTCACTTGCAGGGACATCAGGAACACTCTGTTCTGTTTGAGCATGAGATTGTCAACCTTGAGGTCGTGCTTTAGCTGACGGTATAAGTGTTCCTGTTTAAACTGGATTATTTTGCAACATCGCACAATTGATTAGCTCCCTTATTGTATTAACACTGACCCCTGCGATGAAATTACTACTATTGAAACAGGGTTTGTGCCCAGTTTCTCGTCTGTCACAATGAATCTGGCACTGAGTTGCCAGCGTAATCAGCCTCACACCTGGGAGAATTGGGGGTGGTGATCAGTGGGGAGGGCGCAGTCGAAAGGATGCAATTGGTGTTGAAGAGGGGAGCAATTTCCAGGGAGATTGGGGAAGTGACAGTCTCCCAACGCACTACTCACTCTTGTACATAATGCACCGGGAGATCAGGAACATGCGCAATAGCGCTCTCTAGCAATCAGCAGCTGGCTTCCCAACATGAATGCACTTTGTCCACTCCCTCTACTGGCAAGAATCACACTTTGCCTTTTTTTTCTCTAAATGTGATAAGATTTGATTTTATTTTCACTACAAAAAAAGGTCTGAAATTCTCCCATTTTCACACTTGGCCAGCACTTTGAATTATTTTCTAAGATTGCCTCTGCCATCCTTTTTGATGAGATGATAAACTGACTGTTCTTTTGTTGGATATAGAAGATCCCAGGGCACGTAGAAAGAAGAGCACAGGGAAATCTCCCCTATTTTCTCGCTGATGTCTACCCTTCAACCTATAACACCAAAACCGATTATTTGGACGTGGTCATACTGTTTTTTGTGGAATCTTACTGAACGAAGTTTGGCTGCTGTTGTTAACACCACACCAAGTAACTACACTTCTGAAGCATAGTCACTGCATTGGCTGTAAAACTCTTTGTGATATCAAATGGTTGTGAAAGGTACTACGTAAATTAAGTTTATTTATCAGTGTCACAAATAGGCTGACACTAACACTGCAATGAAATTACTGCTAAATTCCCCTAGTCGCCACATTCCAGCACCTGTTCAGGTAAATGGAGGGAGAATTTAGTATGGCCAGTGCACCTAACCAGCACATCTTTTAGATTGTGGGAGGAAAGAAACTGGAGCACTTGGTGGAAACCAACACAGACAGGGAGAAAGTGCAAACTCCGCACAGACAGTGACCTCAGCCGGGAATCGAACCCGGATCCCCGGGCATTGTGAGGCAGCAGTGATAACTACTGTGCCACCCTAAAATGCAAGCCTGTCTCCTTTCATTTTGCACAGGAGTGCATATGGCAGCACTGGTGTAATTTACTGTAAGCTGTTATTATGAATCCCCGGGAAATACATGAAATCAGGCATGTGTGACATTTAACGAGTACTATGCTGCAGCATAATTTGTTTCCTGAAAGTAATTTAGTCGTAATAGTTCTTAATTAGGGTAAAAGTACCAGCACATCATAATACAAATGCAGACACTTTGCATGTGCGGCTCGACTATTGTGGTAACAGATCTTGAGATGAGAAATGAATACAAATGTTGCAGAGAGGATTTTTTTTGTATTTAAAAGCCCTTGCAGTGCTTGAAATAATTAATGATAAAAAGAGGAACATTCACCTGCTGAGTGCAGGAGGTGTCCTCAGCGTCAGATATTATCCAGTGTGAAATTCAGGACTTCTTTCATTTCCCTCCAGTATAATTGTAGTGTTTATTTCTCTGTGATATACTCACACAGACTGAGCTCTCACCAAGTGGCATTTTGTGCACGAGCTAATCTTTCTCACATGTACAAAGAACAAAGGACAAAGAACAAAGAACAAAACAGCACGGGGAACAGGCTCAAAAGAGCCCGCGCCGCCACCCCAATGTTCCCACCTCTACCCGTGATCCCTGTCTACGTTTATAGATCTATGGATTAAAAACCAAATTTGAGATAATTTAGTGAGAATTTATTTTGCCAGTTAGCCTAAGAGCACATCTTTGGGATGTGGGAGAAAACCGGAGCAGCCGGAAAGAACCCACGCAAGCACGGGGAGAATGCGCAAACTCCCATAGACACAGGCCCAAATCCATGTATCTGCACAGCACAGCGATAGTCACTGAGCTGTCGTGTTACCCATCAAATGGTCCAGGTCAAGCGTATACTAACATGTAGCGTGTGAATACAGCTTTTTATAAAGCAGGAGGTCCCCATGTGTCCTATTTTAACATTGCAGAATTAGTAAACACACAGTGGACACAAGCTGTCATTCTTTTGTTTCTTTAACCATCTACCTTCCACATATCAGGAAGTATGGGTGGCACCTGCTACTTCATAGTGCCAGTGACCCGGTTCGATTCCCAGCGTGGGTCACTATCGATGCAGAGTCTGCATGTTCACCCTGCGTGTGCGTGGGTTTCCTCCAGTTTCCTCCCACAGCCCAAAAGATTAGGTGCTGATTAGGTGCATTGGCCATTGCTAAATTCTGTCTCCATGTGCCCGAACAGGTGCCAGATTGTGATGACCAGGGGAATTTCACAGTAACTTCATTGCAGTGTTAATATAAGCCTTACTTGTGACTAATAAACAAACATTAAAGGGCAAACATTAAAAGGCTTCTTTGGTCGTATCCTGTCGGCCGAATCTTCCAGTCCTGCTGATGGTGAGTCCCCTGCGGCGGAGGGTAGAAACAAGAGGAAACCTCATTGGTAGTGGCAGGATCTTAGCAAGCTGCCCCTGCCACTGCAAAACATGCTGGAGGGGGTAGAAAATCCCGCCTGGAGTGTAAGTCAAGTATAGATGATTTGATTTGTTATTGTCACATGTATTGGGACACATGAACAGTGTTGTTTCTTGCAAGTTATACAGGCAAAGCATATTGTTGATAGAGTACATGAAAAAGGAAAGGAGAGGGTGTAGACTATAGTGTTACAGTCATAGTGGCACAGTGGTTAGCACTGCTATCTCACAACACTAGGATTCGATTCCTGGCTTAGGTCACTGTCTGTGTGGAGTTTGCATATTCTCTCTGTATCTGCATGGGTTTCCTCCGGGTCCTACAGTCTGCAAGACGTGCTGATTAGGTGCATCAGCCATGCTAAATTCTTGCTCAGTGTACCCAAACAGGTGCCAGAGTGTGGCAACGAGAAGAATTTCACAATAACTTCATTGCAATATTAATTTAAGCCTACTTGCGACAAATAAATAAACTTTAACTTTTAGCTAGGGTGTAAAGAAAGATCAATTTAATATATAGAAGGTCCATTCAAAAATCTGATGGAAGCAGGGAAGAGACTGTTCTTGAGTTGGTTGATACATGAACTCAGACTTTTCTACCTTTTTCCCGACACAAAAGCTTGCGTCCAACATGGGACTCGAACTTACAATCATTTGGCTCAAATAGCAGTGCTGCCCCATTATCACTATGCAACCTCTAAGACAATGATTTCATTGAAACTTAAACAACAACAAAGGAAATATCAAGCTCCTTTCAGTTAAGCATCTGCCAAGCTGGTATTCATGCTGGTAACGGCTTCTAATGTCCAGCTTCAAGTCTAAGTGGGGGCACATTGAGTTGATAGCAGCCTTGCATATTGTGGATATGTATCTAAGGAATGCAACATAGACAAGACCAGGGAATGGCTGTCCTGGAATGGATCAAAGGAGCTGGGATTTCATTAACGTCTATCTTCAATTCGAAGGACACGGAAAATGAATACTAATGAAGGAATGCAGCAAAAACCTGACAAAGAACTGGAATCACAGAACTTACCGCCGATAACACTCTGAAAGTAATTGCACAGACAGCCTGGCTGGAACTGATTAACGTGTATTTTTTATGAAAAGCAACTTTAAAGGGAAAGCACTTTCAAAGTCACTCATCTCCATCAATTCCAGGAAGAAAGCGAAGCATTAATATTTCAATAAGTAGCTTCCTCCAATTGGAGGCGAGGCAACTAGGAGTCAGTGTGCAGTACATCAGTGTAAATCAGCTTGGGATCAAATGGTGACAATGTAAAGACAGGCTGTTAATGAAAGCCCAGGAGAGATCTGAAAGCATTGTGGGGAGAAAGGGAGATGGTCCTTCCCGAATATCTCTTTTATGGCATTCAGCAAAGTTTGAATGTTTTCATGGATTGTCACATGTTATAAATTACAGGGTACTTCCAACGGCACTTGGGTAGCATTGAAGTTTGCTAAAGCCTTTTGTTATGCTTTTTTTTAAAGCGAATTGAAATTCAGGCTGTGGGGCAGTATGTTGTGATCAGTGAGAAACTGGGGTTTTCCTTCCAGTCATTCATTGGTCCCTCACTGTTGAATAATACAGAGGAGGTGACGGCCCAGTGATATTATCACTAGACCAGGAACTCAGCTAATCTTCTGGGGACCTGGGTTCAAATCCTGCCATGGTAGATGGTGGAATTTGAATTCAATTTTAAAAATCTGGAATTAACAATCAACTGATGACTATGAAACAATTGTCAGAAAAGCCTATCTGGTTTGCTAATGTCTCTTAGAGAAGGAAATTTGCCATCCTTACCTGATGTAGCCTACATAACGAAATGGTTGACTGTTAATTGCCCTCTGAAATGGCCCAGCAAACCACTTAGTTGAAGGGTGACTAGGACTGGGCGATAAATAAATGCTAAGCAGCCTGTGACATCAAGTCCGATAAATTAATAAAAACAATTGCACTGTTGTGCGATGATACATTAGACCTTCTCTCCACAGGTGATGGGAATCATTCATAAGGTATGTCAAAGCGAAAAGATGTTGCAGAGAAATTGTTTTAGGTGGCGTCTCTATTGGGAATGGAGTTATAACAATGTCGGGAATTCTCAGCAGAAATGGATAGCATTTCGAAAAAAGATTTTTTTTTTCACTCATCAGGACAATCACAAGAACACCAATCTCAGAGATATAGTATAAGAAGAAAATGCCACTTGGTTGGCAAGTGGATTCTGATTAGTAGAGACATTGCTGTGATGAATGTATCAGGTGATGGTGGCTGACAGTTAACTGCCAAGCATTGTCTGAAAATTTAAACCAGACATTTGACTCTGATTAATCAAGACATTGCCCTGAGGAATAAATTAGTGAATGGTTGTTATTTATTTTGTTTCAATGAAACAGATACAATGTTTGTGCATGTTCTGTTTGCAAACAATAGGGTCGTGTGTATTAATGTATGTAGCTTCCAATACACACACACACACACACACACTCACACCATACTACGAGCCCGACTGACTATATCACATTGATTGTCAACATAATTTTTAGCACACAGAAGATTATTTAGCAAATTTGTTAGCCAATTGCAGAATCACATCAAATGTTGGGCACTGTTTTCTAATAGATGGGGATTCAAGTTAAAGATTTAAAGTGGAGTTGGGTGAAATATGCATTTCCCTTGTACAGCTTTTCTAACTAATAAAACAGTTTCTCCTGTGTCACTTTTGCTCCTTTTTAAAATTACTTTAAAGCAATGAATTGGATGAATGAGACAGAATATTAGAGTCAAATTTGCTGATGATACAAAGATAGCCGGAAAAGTAAGTTGTGATGCAGACACAATGCAAAATGATATAGATAGGTTAAGTGAAATGATTAACAGATAGAGTGTAACCTTGGAAAAATGTAACCTTGTCAGGAAGAGTAAATAAGCATAATATTATTGAAATGAAGAGAAACGACAAAATGCTGTGATATAGATGGATCTAAAAGTACAGAAGCTTTTCCCCAGGGTGAAAGAGTCAATTACTATGGGCATAGATTTAAGACATGAGGGGCAAGATTTAAAGGAGATGTACAAGGTTTTTTACGCAGCGGGTGATGGCTGGCTGAAACCCGTTGCCGGGGAGGTAGTGGAATTGGATGCGATAGTGACTTTTAAGGAGCATCTTGACAAATACATGAATAGGATGGGAATGAAGGAATATAGTCCCCAGAAGGGTAGAGGGTTTTAGTTAAGTTGGGTAGCGTGATTGGTGTAGGCTTGGAGGGCCAAAGAACCTATAATTTTCTTTGTTCTTTGAATTACAAAAATGCTAGTATGCAGGTGTAGCAAATAATTAGGAAGGCAAATGGAATGATCTCCTTTGTTATAAGGGCTTTGTATGAAAGTAGGAAATTCTTGCTCTAATCGGATAAAGTAGGAGGAGAAAGCTGTGTACAGTTTTGGTCTCCTTATTTAAAGAGGGATATATTTGCATTAATTGGAGTTTAGAAGAATGAGAAGTGATCTTATTGAAACATATAAGATTTTGAAGAAGGGGGAACACAATAGGGTAAATATTGAGAAAATATTTCCCCTCGTGTAGAACTAAGGGCACAGTTTAAAAATAAAGAGACTCTCATTTCAGATGAAAGAGGAATTTCTTCTCTCAGATACTATTTAGTCTTTGGCATTCTCTGCTCCAGAGAGTGATGGCGGCTGGGTCATTGATTGTAATCAAGGCAGTGTTAGAAATATTTTAGATAAAGACTATGGAGGACAGGATAATAGAGATGAGGTCAAGATCAGATCAGCACTAATCCTATTGAATGGTGGGCAGGCCCAAGGGGCCAATTGGCCTACTGCTTTTATTTTTTGTGTTCTAATCTTCTAATGTCAGCAGATATTTCTGGTTAAGCTTTGATTGAATACAAAAAAGTGATAGTATGGTGGGGCAAATGAACATCAGACAAGATGAGGCCGATATAGCGTTAACCCTTCACACTTCCCCTAGCAACAATGACATGTGAATTGTAATCTTTTGGCCAATGTGCCAGGAATTAGGCTGAATGAACCTTCATACCGTAGCCCACAAACAAAATTGACACATTCAGGAGAGGAGGGTCGAATAGGAACACCATCTTTCTGTTTTGCGGGGGGGATTGACCTTTATTTTTCAATGTGCTTTGGTAGTTTCGCTGGAGAAATTCTTACCCTTTGAAGTAAAAAGCGGTCAAGCAGATTCCTTCAATCCTATGATATTTGTTACAACATAAAGGAAACCCTTGGTGTAAAAGAATGGATGAGCTTTTCCATCAGCTTCCGTTAACGGGATCGTCAGTCAGGCTAATGGTGAGTGCCCACAGCAAAGGGTACGATTTACAGAAGCAGGGCCTGAAACTCCCACTTCTCGGCAATGCTGGGCCACCTCTGCAGATGGCGGGATGGGAAATGCACAGAAAACCCCAATCTGCCATTAACCCTATTTTTTTTGAAGTCCAAAAAATTTGAAAAATAAGTATATTGCTTAAAAGAACTCTGTCACTTTCCTAATGAAAGCCTGATCCATTGAGAGCTTGGAACCTGACTAGGGTGCGGTGTTATTTGAGAGTAAAATGGATGTCTCGAGTGTTTTGCTGTCTCGGTAGATTGGATTTCTTTGTTCTTGTCATGTGGTAAAGTCTGTATTTCTTTATCTACACACAGGACCAATGCAAGAGACCGTCTACGATTTTTGGAGGATGATCTGGCAAGAAAACACAGCCACTATTGTCATGGTGACAAATCTGGTGGAAGTTGGAAGGGTGAGTACATCCCATGGAGAAACCAGTTTCTTAGCCTCAAAGGGTTAACTGTGGCAGTGTCAAGCAGAATATTTTATTGCTGTTCCAAACTTGTTCCCATCTCTTCCATATGATATGGCTGCAGGGGTATTAGTCACCTCTCGAGATCTTCAAGGAACTATTCTTCTTTCTTGAGCCTAAATTATGAGTGTTTGACCACAGGTTACTAGCCCTCAAGTTCTGGTCCACTTAGTTCTCAATATCCACATGTAGAAGAGTCATTGGATAGGAAATTGGAGCAGTGTTCCTGGCTGGTTGCTTTCATCTTTCCTAACTGGGCACTCAAAAAAGGAAGTTTGTATTTTTTTCATGATTGCCAAGTGGTGTACAGGAAGAAATCTCACAACAACAGGTTAAAGTCCAACAGGTTTATCTGGAATCATGAGCTTTTGGAGTGCTGCTCCTTCATCAGGTGAGTCAAGAAGAAGCACTCCAAAACCTCAGGATTCCAAATAAATCTATTGAATTTTAACCTGGTGTTGTAAGCTTCTTATAATGCCCATCCCAGTCCAAACGAGCATCTCCATATCATAGCCAAATAGTGTTAATGGAGGCGGGGGGCTTAGAACATACTTTTCATGGCCAGTTCGTGATGTTTTGTTAAACAAGCTGCTAAACTTTAAATATTCACTCCTTCCATCACCAAAACACACTATGTACCATCTACAAACCATGATGTAGAGATACCAGCGTTGGACTGGGGTGGACACAGTAAGAAGTCTCACAGCACCAGGTTAAAGTCCAACAGATTGATTTGGAATCACGAGCTTTCGGAGTGCTGCTCCTTCATCAGGTGAATCTTTAACCTGGAGTTGTGAGACTTCTTACTGTGCCCACGTACAGGATGCACTGCATCAAGACTCTTTAACCCGGCTCCTTTTAACCCATGATCTCAGGTGCATGAAAACACTACCATTTACAAGTTCCTATCCAAGTCACTTACTATTCCGGTTTGGAACTATATCATTATTCTTTCATTGTCACTGGGTCAAAATTCTGGAGCTCCCTCCCTACACCACATGGATCTCAGGGGTTCAAGAAGCAGCTCAACACTGCTTACATTATAAGCAATAGCTTACAATGCAGATTAGGAAAGTATATCCATTGGCATCAGAGAAATAAACATGTACATCCATTTAGTTATTTGATTACCTTATTAATTCTGCTACTGAAGATGGGCAGAGATTTTGTTTTATGCCCTATTTGTTAGTCTGATTATAAACAGTAAGGCCTAAATTTTTTTGGTCCCTGAATCATTGGAGACCAGATCTATGACACCAGGTATATGCCAGGAATCTTAGGAAATCTTTGACTCTGAATTAGAATCAGAGGCTTCAGACAATTCCAACTTACTCCACAGTTAGACAGAAAGATACAAGTCAAACTCTTGGGTAATGACACAGCTTACCTCC
Source organism: Sphyrna mokarran (assembly GCA_024679065.1). Lineage (NCBI taxonomy): Eukaryota > Metazoa > Chordata > Chondrichthyes > Carcharhiniformes > Carcharhinidae > Sphyrna > Sphyrna mokarran. The sequence goes on along the minus strand of JAGIQG010000007.1, from coordinate 18,887,367 downwards.
ACAGTCACTCACACTAAAAGCCTGACTCCACCCGAACTCTGTGACTATCCCACCCTGACCCAACCCAATGCCTCCTAACATCTCTACTGCCTCTGCCTTCAAATAAGCCGGGAGAAGCTATGAAATCCGCCCCATGCAAACCCCCAGAGGTGAGTCTGATATTTTGCATAGGCCTGTTGGGAGATGCCAGTGAAAGGTGAAAGGGGACCAGAAGGTTGGGGTCTGTGTTAGACAGACCTTGGCGTGGGGATTGAAGAGGAGGACCAGATTTTTTTGGGGGGGATGTCGCACCTCTGCTTGGCACAGGGATTCTCCTAAAGGAAGTATGGCCCCTTGACCAATATTAGCCCATCCGATGTGAGTTGCTGAGCTATTGGCCTTGCCTCTGTCTTTTCCTATTGCGTGTAACATAGTGATGAAGTCATAGAGGATTACGACATGGAAACAGGCCATTCCACCCAACTTATCCATGCCAGCTTTTTTTTAAACCCTGAAATTAATCCCAATTGCCCATATTTCGCCCATATCCCTCAATACCCATCTTACCCATGTAACTGTCTAAATGCTTTTTAAAAGTCAAAACTATACTCGCCTCTACTACTACCTCTGGCAGCTTGTTCCAGATACTCACCACACTCTGTGTGAAAAAATTGCCCCTCCAGACTTTTTCTTTCTCTCCCATCTCACCTTAAACCTGTGCCCTCTAGTTTTAGACTCCCCTATCTTTGGGAAAAGATATTGACTATCCAGCTGATCTGTGCCCCTCATTATTTTATAGACCTCTATAAAATCACCCTTCAGTCTTTTACACTCCAGAGAAAAAAATCCCAGTCTATCTAGCCTCTTATAAAGCAAACTATCAAGTACCGGTAGCATCCGAGTAAATCTTTTTTGCACTCTTTGTGGTTTAATTATATCATTTCCATAATAGGGTATCCAGAATGGTACACAGTATTCCAAGTGTGGTCTTACCAATGTCTTGTACAACTTCAACAAGACATTCCAACTCCTGTATTCAATGGAGGTGGAATAAAGCCCATTAACTGGCCATTTTGCAACTAAAGTCTAAGGAAGCACATCCTCCCTGCCCACATAATATGGGAGACAGGCCAAAGGTGGGGAAAAAGGTGGTGGTAAGGTCACCCTCTCTTTTCCAAATGTTCCCACCTTCAAATACGTAAAATGGCTCCAGAAAAATCTGATCATTTTATGACAAAGATATGAATTCAGACCCTGGAATTTTTCAAAGGATCCATGTTTTTCTTAGAATGTTAAGGATTCTTTTATTCAGAATGTTCTAGAAGGTTGAGAATTGTTTCAGCTGACGTGGTGGCATTGGTCAAAACTGTGCTGAGTTTTCAGAGCAGGTTGTTGGATGTGGTTTGACCTGAAGTCTCAGTAAATATTTTTTTTCAGCTACATGACAGAATGTAGCTACAAAGCCTTTTAGGAAAAAGCTCAGGGAAGAGTTGAGTAATTGTAATAAAGCTGAGTTAGCCCAGTAAAAACAAGGTAACTCTTGCTTTTCCTTTTAGCTCATATTTGCACAAAACGCTTTAGTTAATTAAGAAAAACAGTTTTTTAACACACAACACGAGCTGGCTCATCAATCAAATCGCAACATTACCATGAAAACTAAACGGCGGTGGCCAGGGCAATCCAAAAACAAGCAAAACCGTTCCCATAAAGAGCATCCAGATTGTACCTGAGTTACCTTCTCCCTCTCCTCAGCTCCATCTGCATCCCCAAAGCCATTTTTAAACATTTTTAATGAAGCAATGCTCTAGCATAAGATTCCGCAAGGTGGACTGGCACCTGCTGCCAAAGATTCAGGACATTTTGAAGCCTGAGGCTGAGAGCCGGCTCAGCTGCTGCTGCCTGTCACTTTCAAAACATGGCTCATAGATACGGACGCGGCTGAGTGTCCGCTATCAGCAAAACGATTGCAGTCTGAGAGATTTCTCATCAACGGCTGCCTTGTACCCACTGACCACCCCTACCCCCGCCACGCTATGTTTCAGCTCTTTTCATCTAATGAACACACACGAGATGCCACAAACCATTTATCTAACAGCATATCACACAGCCGTTCACATCTGCCCCACTTTGCGCTGGGACCAAAACCTCTGATGTGCTATTAACAAAGACCCATCTGCTGCCTCTGCCAGCACTCCTATTACTGTAAACTGTGAAACCTCAAGTGGCAATTTTGCCTAATGATTTTTCAATATGTTAAGCAGTAAAATATATTTAGTTTAATTGTCAGCTCATCAGTAGGCTGCTGTTTGTTCAGGTATGTGAAATGGCATATTTCAGGTACCCTACAAAAGCTGCTATGTTATGACCTAACCACATGGTGACATTGTGGTTAGTGCTCTACCTCATAGCGCCGGAGACCTGGGTTCAATTCCCGGCTTGAGTCACTGTCTGTGCAAAGTCCGCATGTCCTCCCCATGGCTATGCGGGTTTCCTCCAGATGCTCCAGTTTCCTCTGAAAGATGCGTAGATTAGGTAAATTTCCCGTGCTAAATTCTCCCTTAGTGCACCTAAACAGGAGCCGGAGTGTGGCGACTAAAGGATTTTCACAGTAACTTCATTGCAATGTTAGCATCAGCCTGCTTGTGACACTAATAAATAAGCTTTAAACTTGGAGTGGCATGGTGGCACGGTGATTGGCTCTGCTGCCTCATGGCATTAGGTTTGATTCCCAGCTTGGATCACTGTTTGTGTGGAGTTTACACATTCTCCTCATGTCTGTGTGGGTTTCCCCCAGGTGCTCTAGCTTCCTCCCACATTCTGAAAGACATGCTAGTTAGGTGTATTGATCCAAACAGGTGGTGGACTGTGGCGACCCAGGTATTTTCACAGTAACTTCATTGCAATGTTAATGTATGCCTGCTTGTAACACTAATATCAAGCCATCACTTTATATACCAGGCCCATTGTAACCTGGAATACCAGCTGCCTGACAATGCCTGATGGGAATTCGTTTTTTGAGCTGGTACAATTGCTCCGGTTTATTTCCACACTGTATTTGTGTGTGATGATACTGTTGTGACCATATCTCCAGTTTCTGTAGCTTTATTCCTTATCCAATGTCAATATCATGGAAGTTATTTTGGAATTGGATGTGCTACTTTTTTTTTAACTTTGTTCATGAGCTGTGGACGTCACTGGCTGGAGCAGCATACATTGTCCATCCCTGAGGTCATTTAAGAGTCACTCATATTGCTCTAGGTCTGGAGTCACATGTGTTCATCCAGCAAAAAGATGCTTCAGTCGCAAGTGATATAAGAACTAACCTCACAAAGTAAGTCAAGAGAAATTTTTAGTAAAGAAGCATCATTACACCAACACCTGGGCTATATCTTGGGCCACAAAAGCGTCTTCCATTTCCCATCTGCTTTCTATTCATATCGGGTCAGCTGCTCAGCTGATCACTATATTATTTTGCAGTTGATTAGATTGTCAAAACAGGTTACCATTGGTAACATTGTGACAGATTCCAATGTTATCACTGATTACGTTATAACAACATGTAAACCAGACCAAGTAAGGGCAACAGATTTTCCTTCCCTAAATTTCATTAGTAAACCAGAAGAATTACTTGAACTACCAACAACAATTTCACGGTCATCATTAGACTTTTAATTCCAAATTTTTAAAAATTAAATTCAAATTTCATCATCTGCCATGGTGGGATTCAAACTCGGGTCTCCTGGATCTCTCGATTATTAGTCCCCTAACAATACCACTGAGCCATTGCTTCCCCTGGATCACTAATCCCACAAAGACAGCGTGGGGTCAATTTTTAAGAAACACCAAAATAGGGCAGAAATTTGCTGGAGGGTTGACCTGCCCACCTCTCCTTGCCAGTGTGAAGCCTGGGCCGTGTAGGATTAGTGCCCAGGAGGTGCCAGATCTAAGTGGCAGAAGGATAGAAAGATTGAGGAAGATGTGAAATTTCCTGGATCCAATGTCTGACCAAAGAATGGGTTTGAGTTTGAGTGAGAGGTACCCCCCACCCTCCCCAAGTCCCTTTCTCCCGATTACCAACTTCTTTCACTCGCTCCTTCCAGCAAAGTGATGTTTGAGGATCTGAAAAATCCCTTAATGATCATTACTTTGGCAGTTTCCTTGATGTGAGTGATTATATCACCAAGGCTCAAAGAAGATGAGAAATGATTACACACCATAGTCACTCCCTTGACTCCATTCCTAATGCAATGATTATTCACTTCCTTTCATGGCCTCCACAGCATTGTAAGTGTTGCCTTGTCCTTAAGCATTCCCAATCTCCTTTCAAAATAGCCATCAACACCCCATCTTCTTGGATGTGTTCCAAGAAGAACACACCCTGCACCCTCACTTTGATACCATATCATCTCCAAGGTCTTTCTCCTCCATAATCTTTCATCAGTTGGTTCAGACCTGTGCTTTTCTCTACTGCACTTTGAGTCAGGATTCCAGTTCCCCTAATTTGCAATACTGGCCTGAAGCAAAATGGTGAATGACATTTCCTGTGTGTACCTGCGGTGGAGTTTTTGATTCATTCATGGGACGTAGACATGTTCATGGGACATTTATTGCCCATCTCTAGTGGCCTGAGGTCAGTGAAAGTCAAGGACTGATTAGGGACAATCAGCATGGCTTTGTAAAAATCATGTCTCAAATTTGATTGAGTTTTTTGAAGGGGTAACCAAGAAGGTAGATGAGAGCAATGCAGTTGATGTTGTCTATATGGACTTCTGCAAGGCCTTTGACAAGGTACCACATGGTTGTTTGTTGCATAAGGTTAAATCTCACGGGATCCAGGATGACGTGTCTAAATGGATACAAAATTGTCTTCTTAACAGAAGCTAGAGGTTGGTTGTTTCTCAAACTGAAGGCCTGTGACTAGCGATGTGCCTCAGGAATCAGTGCTGGGTCCACTGTTATTTGTCATTTATATTAATGATTTGGATGAGAATATAAGAGGCATGGCTAATAAGTTTGCAGATGACACTAAGACTGGTGGCATGGTGAACAGTGAGGAAGGTTATCTTGGATTGTAATGGGATCTTGATCAATTGAGCCAGTGAGCTGGCGAATGGCAGCTGGAGTTTAATTTAGATAAATGTGAGGTGATGTATTTTGGTAGATTGAACCAGGACAGGACTTATTCAGTGAATGGTAGGGCTTTGGGGTGACTTATAGAACAAATAGATCTAGGGGTACATGTTCATAGCTTCTTGAAAATGGACAGAGCAATGAAGGCATTTAGCATGGTTGGTTTCATTGGTCAGAATATTGTTGTTGTTGAATTTGTACAAGACATTGGTAAGGCCACATGTGGAATATTGTGTACAGTTCTGGTCACCCTATTTTAGAAAGGATATTATTAAACTAAAAAAAGTGCGGAAAAGATTTACTAGGATGCTACCGGAATTTGGTGGTTTGAATTATAAGAAGATGCTGGATAGACTGGGACTTCTTTCTCTGGAGCATACAAGGTTGAGGGGTAATCTTATAGAGGTCTATAAAATAATGAGGAGCACAGATCAGCTTGATAGTCAATATCTTTTTCCAAAGGTAGGGGAATCTAAAACTAAGAGCATTGTTTTAAGGTGAGAGGGAAGACATACCAAAGTGTCCAGAGGGACAGTTTTTCTCACACAGAGGGTAGTGAATGCCTGGAATAAGCTGCCAGAGATAATAATCGAGGTGGGTTCAATTTTGTCCTTTTAAAAAGCATTTAGACAGTTACATGGCTAAGATGGCTATAGAGGGATATGGGCCAAATGCAGGCAATTGGGATTAGCTTAAATGTTTAAAAAAAAGGATGGAATGGACAAGTTGGGCCGAAGGGCCTGTTTCCATGCTGTAAATCTCTATGACTCTATGAGAGTCAACCACATTGCTATGGCTCTGGAGGCACATGTAGGCCAGACCAGGTAAGGAGGGAAGATTTACTTCCCTAAAGGACATTAGTGAACCAGATGGGTTTATCCAACAATCAACAATGGTGTCATGGTCATCAATAGACTCCTTAATTCAGATTTTTTTATTGAATTCAAATTTCATCATCTGCTGCGGAGAAATTTGAATCCGGATCTTCAGAACATTAGCTGAGTTTCTGGATTAATAGTCTAATGGTAATACCACTAGGCCATCGCCTCCCCTGGATAAAAATAGTCCTTTCTCATCATCTTTGACCGCTCCCTGATATAATCAATTACATCATCCTCCTCTGCTCACATTTTTCAGTTCAGTTGGAAACTCTTACTTGGTTCCATTTTTACTCATCAAATCATTACCTGAGCATCTTTTGCCTGACTTCCTTCTCTCATTGTTAAGCTAGGAGCTTACCATAGATCCATCCGTGGTTGCTCCATAGATATGTTGTCCACTGTCAATACTGTTCATGGACACAGAGGGTCATTTTAATCTAGTCCTCTTGCCTGGGTTGGATTCGCTGTTTTACTTCACGCTTGTGTGGAATAATTTAGTTTAAAATTACCCACACGGAGTTAGATCCTCAGGTATGCTGACACCTCTCTCCCTCTTTCTATTACCCTTCTGAGAACCTTCACCATACCATTAGACTGTTTGCCCAGCTTTCAGTCTTGGATAAATTATATTTCCTTCCAGCTAAACTTGGCTAATACCAAAGCAATCAGCATCAATCCCTGCCCCAAATACCCTCCCTAAACACTACCCGGAACTGTTTGCAGCCTCAATGCCTTATTCAACTCTAAGTGAGCCTCCTACCACAGACCCTACTTCCCTCTCAGTAATATCTCTGGTACCTTATCCCATCCTCTAGTAAATCTTCATTAAAGCTAGATTGTCATTTCCAGAGTCGATCATCTATATTTCATAATCTTCTGTTCAAAACCCTGCCCTTCACATTCCTGTGTTTCACTCCGTCCTGTTCTCTCATCACTGATGTAGCAGCTCTTGGCTCAGATGTAATATTTCAGTGTCTATTTTTAAACCCCTCCAGCATCTTCCCTTTCCTTATAACAATTCTGGAGTCCAGCAACCCTCTCCAAACTCCATTCCTTGAACTCTGTCGGGCATCCAGTGCCACAGGCTGGAATCTGGGGCAGAACCTTCTCAACTTAGAAGATCTTTAGACTTTGGGATCAGATGAGAATCTTGTCCAATTAGTGATGGTGGGCGGGGTCCGTGAGTAGGAGGGCCAATAGGAACACCTAGTGCTGTAGGGTGCCTGGCATCCTCACCAGGAGAGGGTGGTGATGCTAACGTAGGAAGGTGAACAAGAGGACGTGTCAAAGATGTAGACACACTCTGAAGGTCTTTTGAATTGCTAAACTAAGCACGGCCACAGTTTTGAAACTAGCTGTTGTCAAGGGGCAACACTGTGGCCTTATATCCAGCCCTCTGATCCTCACAGTTCCAGAGATAGGGATTTAAAGGAGGCTTCACTGGCCTTTGGATCTAACAGCCTGGAATACATAATGGAGAAGGAAAGGAGGGAATGCTGAATATAGTCTTATAGTCATAGCAAGGGTATAAACAAAGATCAACTTAATATAAGGTTTCCATTCAAAAGTGGGGCAATGGGAAAGAAGCTATTCTTGAGTTGGTTGATACATGATCTCAGATTTTTGTATCTTTTTCCTGATGGAAGAAGGTGGGAGAGAGTATGTCTGGGGTGCTTGGTGTCCTTGATTATGTTGGCTGCTTTTCCGAAGCAGCCAGAAGTGTAGACGGAGTTTTTGGAAAGGATGCTTTTAATGGTGCATCTGTAAAACGTGGTGAGAGCCCAGATAGTCCAGAGAATGCCTTCCCATCCCTGAAACCATCTCTATATGAGTGATAAGATTGTGCCCTCTATGTCAAAATGCAAGCAAGTGGCAAAGCTTTGTTTTTAGTACCAGATTTCCAATCAGAAAAACAAGACAGGCCCACAAAGCAAATGCACCATCTGTAATTTGGGAGGTATCGCACTGCAATTGACACAATGGGTCGGATTTTACGAGCGAGATCAGAAATTCCTGCCTGAAGTCAACGGACATTCCTGTTGTCCTCCCCTGGGTGTTCCGATTCCATGGCGGGTAGGGCGATAGAATTCTAGCAAATAAGAGTCCAGTTTGTGGGGTGGTGGGAGACCCTGTTGTCCCACCAACCCAGCCCATCTGACAGTCCCTTGTTATCACGATGACATTGAAAAGTATTTGAAAGCTGAATTCTCTTTGTTTTTTGAAGGAAGCCTATCGGTCGATGGAGATTAATCTTGTATAGCAGAGTCAAATTCCATACGTCCCACCAGATTTCAAGCTTCAGGGAACTCATCAGTATTTTTCTTTCAATAGATTGATAAGAGCCAGGAGGGAAAATCCAAAATGAGTAATTATCTGGGTGTTGTGATGAATGCAGCGCTGAAGGCTCACACATTAGTTTATAGTGTATACTTCATGGTGATGTTCGTTTAGCATCAAATCTTTCAAAATTATAGGAATTTTTGACAACACCTGGGCTTCAAAAGCATGGGTATCAGTGAAAAACGCGTATTTGCAATGACTTTGTCCACAATTTTATTCAAAAAAGATTAATCTGAGGCAAAAGAAGGCCATTCAGTCCATCATGTCTGCACCAGCTCTCCAAGCGAGCATCATAACTTAGTGTCATTCCTCTGCCTTTTCCCTGTACGCCTGCTCAGTGTTGTATACAATTAATCATCTAACGCTCCCTGAATGTCTCCATTCAACCTGCCTCCATCACACAATGCCAAACCACTGATGAAATTTTTTCTCACATCATAATTTCTTCTTTTGAAAATCACTTTAAACCTGTTCCCTCTTTTTCTTGGTCATTTTAAGAGTAGGAACAGTTTCTCCCAATCTACTTTGACCAGTCTCCTCATGATTTTGAACATCTCTATCAAATCTCCTTTAGCCTTCTTCAGTCCAAGGAGACAATCCCAACCTCTCCAATCTATTTTCATAACTCAGATTTCTTATCTTTGGAACCATTCTTCTACCTCTCTTCTGTGCTCATTCCACTGCATTCACGTGCTGGGTTTAATTCCCACACTGTCTGTGTGGAGTTTGCACAATGGTTCCATTGTGTGGTTCAGGGTTAGGTTGATTGGTCATGCTAAAAATTGTCCCTTAGTGTCCTGAGGTGCATAGACTAGAGGGATTAGTGGGTAAAATATTTCGGGATATGGGGATGAGGCCTGGGTGGGATTGTGGTCAGTGCAGACTTGATGGGCCAAATGGCCTCTTCCTGTACTGTGGGGTTTCTATGATTTCTATTTTCTATGATTTATTCTTCCTATCGTGTGGCGCTTATAGTTATAAACAATATTCCAGTTGAGATCTAACTACTGTCTTGTATAAGTTGAGCATAACCTCCTTGCTGTTGTATTCTGTATTCCTATTAATAAAGCTCAGAATACTGTATGCTTCAGAAGCTGCTCTGTCCACCCTGTCCTGCATCTTCAATGACCTACACCCATATACATCTGGGTTCCTCTCCGCGTACACCGCAGGAATTGTATTCCATGTTTGAAATTGTCCCTCCACATTTTTCCTATCAAAATGCATCACCCCACATTTCTCCGCATTGAACTTCATCTGCCACCTATCTGCCCACTCCACCAACTTGTCAGTGTTGTTTTGAAGTTATACACTGTCCTCCTCAAAGTTTATAATACTTCCAAATTGTGTATCAACTACAAACTTTGAAATTGTCCTTTGCACACCAAAATATAGATCATTCATGTCTATAAGGAAAAACAAGGATCCAATGGCAACCACTGGCGAACATTTCTTCCTATTGTCTTAAAACCCATCCTGTTCACCAATATCCTTTCAGAGAAAATAATTTGCCATCTTGGAATAAAGAATTTTTTTCCACAAAAGTACAGAATTAATGAGTCAGTTTCAGAAGAATCACAATAAACAGGAGGAGCCAGTGGCCTAGTGGTATGTCCCTTGGACTATTAATCCAAAAACTCACATAATGTTTTGGAGACACAGGTTCAAACCCCGCAAGGGTAGGTGGTGGAATTGGAATTCAATAGAAAAAAATCAGGAATTAAGAATCTACTGATGACCATTGCAAATTGTCAGAAAAACCCTTCTGGTTCACCAATGTCCTTTAGGGAAGGAAATCTATCATCCTTACCTTGTCTGGTCTACATGTGTCTCCAGAGCCACAGCAATGTGGTTGACTCTCAGCTGCCCTCTGAAATAGCTTAGTAAGCCACCTAATTCAAGAGCACCTTGGGATGGACAATAAGTGCTGTGATGTGGAGATGCTGGTGTTGGACTGGGGTAGACGTAGTTAGAAGTCTCACAACACCAGGTTAAAATCCAACAGGTTTATCTGATAGCAAAAACCATTAGCTTTCAGATGTCCTTCATCAAGTGAATGGAATTTCAGTTCCCAAACAGGGCATGTAAAGACACAAACTCAATTTACAAACCATTATTTTGTAAGTTCAGTTTGTGTCTTTATATGCCCTGTTTGGGAACTGAAATCCCACTCACCTGATGAAGGAGCAGCGCTCTGAAAGCTAGTGGTTTTGCTACCAAATAAACCTGTTGGACTTTAACCTGTTGTTGTGATACTTCTTACAATAAATGCTGGCCAACCAATGCCACTCATATGCCATGAATGAATTAAAAACAAAATCCCCCACCTTCTCTTCATCTGGACTGTCCCATTATGCAACTGTTACATTACATTACAGAGAAAAACACCACTGAGTTTCTTTCTGTTGTAAGCAAGGTCAGTCTTGTGATGAGCAAAATTACTCCTGACTTCTACAGTGTCCTTTCCTTGTGTGTAGAACAGAGAAATGCTTATTTGATAATCTATGCATTTTCTGAAAAGGTTGGGTGAGGGAGCTACAGTAGATGGCTCCAATTGAAAAGCTAACGCAGGCACTGACACAATAGTTAAATTGCCTCTTTCCACATTGTAATTTCTATGCTTTCCTGACAGACTTAAAAACATTAGCCTGTTTTTCTTTCCAAAGCCCTTTCCACCTGTTTCACCTCTCCACAGTATCCTAGAGTTTCTTCATTGTTCAGTTCACATCTCAAACAGATTCCTTTTCACCTGGAGTGTTTTGTATCTTTTTTTGTGTGTGTGCAGATTATTAAATCAGAAAGATTTTTTTTTAACTTGAAGTGTCACCTATTTCTGAATGTATAATCATTATCGCCCCGGACTGAACAATGATTGATGGACAAATAGCCCAATTATGGAGCGTGATAATGAGAAGCAGCAGTGAAAGCGGCCACTCTTTGGCAGGAGAGAGAGCAGAGCAGGAGCAAAATCATTTAAGAACCATCAGAGAACAAGGGTTTTCATTTTGTATTTTCATGGCTGTAATTTGTTTAAAAATCAAAAGGCAATCGGCTAATTAATGAAGTCGACTGATTGGCTGATTCAGTGCAAGCCGCCTACTAATGGCACATTAATGAAACCTTCTGTGATAATCAATATGCTGAAGGCAATTTGTTGCTATTAAGCGGCAGCAGCTTGGTGAAGAGTTAGTTGATAGCATTACTGGAAGCAGAATGTCAGCTGGCTTTAGCAAAGGGAAGTGCGGCAAATTGTGATTTAAACCTTGCCTGCAATGAAGGGAGGCAACTTATCAGGCTTTTTCAGTCACTGTTTATTGCTCTGTTTTATGTTCTGCAGGGATCAATTAGCACTCGTTTGCAGTAGTATGAGAGTTTAAGAGGTGCTTTATATACTTTTTTCCTATCTTGTTTTGACAGCTGAATTAAGTCATGAGCCAATCAGCTGGACTTTACACCCAACCCCACAGCTCAGCCACTGCCCATCCCTTCTTTTTATTTGTCTATGGGATGTGAGCATCACTGGCTGGGACAACATTTATTGCCCATCCTTGAGGCTATTTAAGTGTCAATCACATTGCTGTGGCTCTGGAGTCACATGTCGGTCAGACTAGGTAAGGACAGCAGATTTCTTTCCCTAAAGGGCATTAGTGAACTAAATGGGTTTTTCCCGACAATGGTTTAACATAGAACACTACAGCACAAACAGGCCCTTTGGCCCACAAGTTGCACCGATCATATCCCTACCTACCAGGCCTATCTATAACTCTCAATTCCATTATTTCATGGTAGTCATTAGATATTTAACTCCAGATTCTTATTGAATTCAAATAAGAATTTATTTGTCACCACTGTCTGCCATGGTGGGATTCGAACCTGGGTCCCCAGAGCATTACCCTGGCCTCTGGATTATTAGTCCAGCAACAATACCACTATGCCTTCTTTGAGAAGATCGCGAAGTATTGCCTTCTTCAACCGCTGCCGTCCATATGATGTAGATACACCCACAGTGCTGTTATGGAGGGAGTTCCAGGATTTTTACCCCAGCAATAGTGAAGGAATGGCGACATATTTCCAAGACTGTTGCGAATGTTTTAGCTGTGTCTTTTGCACTAATGTTCTGGGCTCCTCCATCATTGTGGGTGGAGATGTTTTTGGAACCTCCACTTCCAGTGTGTTGTTAATTGCCCACCACCATTTGCAACTGGATGTGGCAGGATTGCCGAGATTAGATCTGATCTGTAGGTTGTGGGATCGCATAGTTGCTTTTGCTATTTGGTAGGCAGTAGCCCTGTGTTGTAGCTTCACCAGGTTGACATCTCATTTTTTTCATGTAACTGGAGTTGCTGATGGCATGTCTCTCCTTCATTGAACCAGAATTAATCCCCTGGCTTGGTGAGAATGATAGAGTGGGGGATATGCTGGGCCAGGAGGTTACAGATTGCAATTGAGTACTATTCTGCTGCTGCTGATGGTCCATAGCGCCTCACAGATGTTCAGTCTTGAGTTGCTAGCTCGTTTCAAAATTTATCAGTGGGTATGATGATAATATTGCACAACACAATAGATGTTATCCTCAATATGAACATGGGATACTGTCTCCACAAGGACTGTGCAGTGATCATCCTACCAAAGCTGTCATGGACAGAAACACCTGCTGCAGACAGGATGTGGGGATGTGATCAAGTGTACTTTTCCCTCTTGTTGGTTCGGTCACCACCTGTCACAATCCCAGTGTTGTAGCTATGTCCTTTCGGACCTGTCAGCACGGTCTGTGATGGTGCTACCAAGCCATTCTTGGTGATGGACATTGAAGTTCCCCGCCCAGAGTACATTCTGCTTTGCCCTAACCACCCTCAGTACCTCCTTCAAATGGTGTTCAATATGGAGGAGCACTGATTCAGCATCTGAGGAGGGGGCAGCGGTGGTTAGCAGCAGGAGGTTTCCTTGTCCATGTCTGACTTGCTACCATGAGACTTTGGAGTTTCTGACCGGTCGATGGACAAACATAGGAATGTGGATAGTGGTAATTACCATATCAACGCAGATCATCAGTAGCTGAATATCTATCCACGAGAAGCTGATGGGATATGAGGGTCGACAGAATTACAGTCAACCTATCCTATTGAGCCAATCATGACATCTTTTATTCTGTTGTGGCCATGTTGCCTTTGAACCTACTTTGTGCATTGACCTTCTACATGAGAAAGGTTACTCTTCACCTGCTACCTAATCCAATAGGGAACAATGCACCAGGATGGCAATAGAGAGCGTTTTGTGAGGAAATTAATGTAGGAGCTTAATGATTCAGTTAGTGCCTGAAATGTAGGCAATCCAACATAGAGATGGGTTCTTTTAAAAACACAATGTTGACGATATCTCACCAAGCTTGAGGGGTTTAGCAGAAACTTTTATGTATTGCTCTAATCGGCACAGCTTTTCAGTAAAATAGAGTTTGACTTATTGCAGCACTGAAATGAAAACCCTCAACCCTAAAATAAAATTGTTAATTAAAAGCATACCTTTTTCTAATAGGGTTCATCTGGTCCTGAGAAAACAATTTAGAATTGAATATATTTCTCCTCACAGCTCGAGAAGGTGTACATGTTTGCTTTGCTGAGAAATCTCATCACAGGCTGATTCCTGGGATGGCAAGTCTGTCATATGAGGAGAGACGAAGTCGGTTAGGATTGTGTTCACTAGAGTTTAGAAGAGTGAGAAGGGATCTCATAGAAACTTATAAAATTCTAACAGGGGTAGACAGGGTAGATTCAGAAAAAATGTTCCCGATGGTGGGAGAGTCCAGAACTAGGGGTCATAGTTTGAGGAGAAGGGGTAAACCTTTTAGAACTGAGGTGAGGAGAAATGTCTTTACCCAGAGGGTGGTGAATGTATGGAATTCATTACCACAGGATGTAGTTGAGGCAAAAACATTGTCTGATTTTTAGGAAGAAAGGGATCAAGGGATATTGAGGGAAGCGGGGACCAGGATATTGAATTTAATGATCAACCACGATCAAAATGAATGATAGAGCAGGCTTGAAGAGCCAAATGGTCTACGTCTGCTTCTAATTTCTATGTTTACTCTTATATAAGGAATAACGTGGTATAAGAAAAGAAACCAGTTCCAGTATAACCTGGGACAGATTACAGGGTCAATATTAAAAACTGAAAATGCCATCGATTGAAATCTCTGAAAACAGTCAATGTCCAAATCATTCAGGATATGCGCAAAGCACCGGAATGCAAATATATAGGCAATTACTTCCGTACAAATAATACCAGGATTCTGCAAATTAGCCAGAGGATGGATTTTCAATTCAGTGCAATTCATAGATTCTCTACAAAATCTTTGACTGTTGTTTTTGTGGAAAAATTTGCAGGACAAATCTGCAATTTCACGAATCTGAAAAAAGGCTTTGAGGCTAGCAGCTTAAACCAGTCAGGAGATAAAGTTCTGCCACAGTGGGGAAAAAAAATCCAAAGGAGCTTGCCACTGTGATAGATAAACTTATCTCCTAAAGCTGTGTCTCTACTCATAAAGGAAGCTAAAGCAGTAACAACATTCTCTAACATTATCCCTGAGCTAATGTTTTTGAATTTCTGGAGATAAATTTACTTTTTTTTTATCTGCATAGACTTCAGCCGTTTCAAATAAATCTTTTAATACTGAACTATGAAAGAAGAAGAAAAAAATCTTATTATTATTGTTTATCTTAATATTGCTCTGTGCCAACAGGTAAAGTGCTGCAAGTATTGGCCTGATGACACTGAAATCTATGGTGACATTAAAGTAACTCCCATTGAGACAGAACTGTTGGCTGAATATGTGATAAGAACATTTGCAGTTGAGAAGGTAAGCCTTTTTAATATTCAGAATTGTAATTCAAGGACTCTTTATCAATTTCAAACTGGTGGCTGTTTCATGATGGTGAAATGGT
Source organism: Sphyrna mokarran (assembly GCA_024679065.1). Lineage (NCBI taxonomy): Eukaryota > Metazoa > Chordata > Chondrichthyes > Carcharhiniformes > Carcharhinidae > Sphyrna > Sphyrna mokarran. Next base: position 18,872,099 of record JAGIQG010000007.1, on the reverse strand, counting down.
CACAGATTTGAACCTATTTTACCCACCCTTAGAAACATAGAACATTACAGCACAGGACAGGCCCTTCGACCCTCAATGTTGTGCCAAGCTATGTCCAATTCTAAGATCAAGTTATCCCCTCCCTATAATTCTGGCGTGCTCCATCTTATCACAGCAGGCAATCTATTCCACACCCCAGTCACTCTCTGAGTGAAGAATTACCTCGGACATCCCTCCTATATCTCCCGCCATGAACCTTTATAGTTATGCCCCCTAGTAACAGCTACATCCAACCAAGGAAATAGTCTCTGCACGTCCACTCTATCAATCCCCCTCATCATCTTATAAATGTCTATTAAGTTGCATCTCTTTCTCCTCCACTCGAAAGAGAAAAGCCCCAGCTCCCTCAACCTTTCCTCATGAGACTTACCCTCCAAACCAGGCAGCACCCTGGTAAATCTCCTCTGCACTCTCTCTAATGCTTCCACATCCTTCTTATAATAAGGTGACCAGAGCTGAACACAATATTCCAAAAGTGGTCTCACCAACGTCCGATATAGTTGTATACCTTGCTCTGTCCGAGCGCACGTCTGAAGCATCGTGTTCGGGCATCCCCAGTGTTTCTAAGCAAGGGTTTGAAAACTACATGACAATTTGAATGTTCAGCGATTGCTCATTTTCACTGTCTCGACCTGAGTGGATGTTGAATGTGCGTTACATAGGAATGAGGAGCAAATGGGGCAACAGGATGGCACAATGGTTAGCATTGTTGCTTCACAGCGCCAGGGACCTGGCTTCAATTCCAGCCTCGGGTCACTTGTCTGTGTGGAGTTTTCATATTCTCCCCGTGTCTGTGTGGGTTTCCTCTGGGTGCTCCAGTTTCCTCCCACAGCTCAAAGATGTGCTGGTTAGGCGGATTGGCCATGCTAAATTGACCCTAATGTCGGAGGGAATTAGCTAGGATAAATGCTTGGGGCTACGCAAATTGCGCCTGAGTGGGATTGTGGTCTGTACAGACTTGATGGGCCAAATGGCCTCTTTCTGTACTGTAGGAATTCTATGATTCTGTGAAAAGTAGGCAAATTTAGTCCTTCGAGCTTGCTCCGCATTGTTGATTGTCAGAGTAGTATTTGAATCTTTAGCATCTTATGTGAGTTATTATTTCCCACACATAAATTTGTGGCTTGCAAACGCAAATTTAGCTACTTCTCACAGAGCGTGGATTTTCAGAAAATGGAGCCTTAGAAGCACAAATCGAGGTTACTACATCTAGGTGGTTGCACCTGGTGTGAATTCCGATTTCAATCCTCTTATCTCAATGTGAATTCTTAGTATCTCTGTGTGAGTTCTTCCCACCTGAGTGCAAATCCCTGTTATCACCATATGAGTTCCTGGTGTATTGGTTTAAAAGCTTTCCAGCAGCAATTGAGTTCCTGCTCTCTTAACTCTCTTATCTCAATGTGAACTTCTATCTTGCAAATTTTACATTTCTCAGATCAGGAGCTAATTATAATTTGACTTTATTCTGAAAAGTAACTTTAAAGATGGTGTGAAATTTGCATGTGAATAATGAAGGCTGTTCATCTTTACCTGCTATAGTTGTGTTTCATTTTATCATTACTTCTCATCGAGGACGAAGTAGAAAGGATCGAGAGTTTCAAGTTTTTAGGTTCAGATCACCAACAATCTGTCTGGCTTCCCCCCATGCCAACACTATAGTTAAGAAAGGCCACCATCGGCTCTACTTTCTCAGAAGGCTAAGGAAATTTGACATGTCAGCTATGACTCCACCAACTTTTACAGATGCACCATAGAAAACATTCTTTCTGATTGTATCACAGCTTGGTATAGTTCCTGTTCTGCCCAACGCCTCAAAGAGTTACAAAAGGTCATGAATGTAGCCCAATCCATCACACAAACCAGTCTCCCATCCATTGATTCTGTCTACTCTTCCCACTGCCTTGGCAAAACAGCCAGCATAATTAAGGACCCCACGCACCCTGGACATTCTCTCTTCCTCCTTCTTCCATTGGGAAAAAGATACAGAAGTCTGGGGTCACCTACCAACCGACTCAAGAACAGCTTCTTCCCTGCTGCTGTCAGACTTTTGAATGGACTTACCTTGCATTAAATTGATCTTTTTCTACACTCTTGCTATGACTGTAACACTACATTCTTCACTCACTTCTCTTCTCTATGAATGATGTGCTTTGTATAGTGTATGGGAAACAGTACTTTTCACTGTATACTGATACATGTGACAATAATAAATCAAATCAAATCTGTAATTATGTGGTTTTGAAAGAGACACATGCAATTTGTTCACCTTCTAACAGAGAGGCGCACATGAGATCCGAGAGATCAGACAACTCCACTTCACTGGATGGCCAGATCATGGTGTTCCATACCATGCTACAGGACTGCTGGGCTTTGTACGGCGGGTAAAGACAAAGAATCCAGCAGGTGCTGGGCCTATAGTTGTACACTGCAGGTAGGTGAAGCCTCTTTCATAACAACATAGAGCACATGAGTTGGTCCTTCAGCCTGTTCTACTGTCCGGTGACTGATCTGGGGGTGGCACACCGTTTAGCACTGCCGCCTCACAGCGCCAGGGATCTGGGTTTGATTCCCGGCTTGGGTTACTGTCTGTATGGAGTTTGCACATTCTTCCTATGTCTGCATGGTCTTCCTCTGGGTGCTCCAGTATCCTCCCACAGTCCAAAGATATGCAGGTTCAGTGAATTGGCCATGTTAAATTCTCCCTCAGTGTACCCAAACAGGTACCGGAGTGTGGCGACTGGGGAATTTTCACAGTAACTTCATTGCAGTGAGAACGTTAGCTTACTTGTGACTAATAAGTAAACTTTCTTTTCTTTCTGATCTATATTTCAATTCAATTTACCTGCCTTGGTTCCATGTTATTACAGTTATCAGGTTTTTAAAGCTTGGAACTGTATTTATAATTTAAAGTTAAATGATGGCAATCATACGATATGTTCTGAAGTCTCCTGAGAGTAAACCTGGATGGTTTGGTTACTGAAAATCAATGCAATTTATATTGTCTTTCTGAGAAGAAGGTGTGAGGTATTTACACTCGGAGACAATGGCAGCTGCCCTTTGTTAAAAGTGGAGACTATGAGTTTCCAAAGTTCTGGAAAGGTGTTGGGAATGTCAGCTTGTAAACAATTTAAACTATGGTTTGATCTCTCAAAAATATCTAATTAGCATGCCTACTTAGTTACAAGGCCCATTTGATTCACCTTGCCCTGGCAGTGGGAGCCATTATAAAGATCAGGTTACAGGCTTTCCTAGAATATGGCTGAATATCACAAGCAGTGTAATTAGTTTAGATCTGGGGGAAAGAGAGAGAGCTGTTGTAAACTAGAAAAGGCTTGTATGGTTCACCATGCAGGAGTATGGGTAGAAGGTCACATTTAGCTTGGGCTAGAGGAAGAATTTCAAGAAAAGTGAAACCCAACTGTTCTAAGACATTTTGTAGATTGCAAGTTACCAGGCTGAGAAGAGAAAAGAACAGGAATAAATCCTCAGTAGGTTAAAAAAAATCTTTTTGAATTGATTCTGGGAATGTTGAATGTCTATATAAAGGATATTGTAAAGTTTATAGAGAAGTACCTTTTTTCCAATTGTGCTGAGAATTAGAAGAGCACTGTATTCTGTGATTTTAAATGTAAGTTGCTGACAAAAGATAGTGTTTAGCTAATAGTGTTTTTTAGTCATTTATGTCATATGAAGAGAGACTGAATAAATTAGGATTATATTTACTGGAGTTTAGAAGAGTGAGAGGGGATCTCATAGAAACTTATAAAATTCTAACAGGGTTAGACAGAGTAGATTCAGAAAGAATGTTCCCAGTGGTGGGAGAGTCCAGAACTCGTGGAGATAGATTGAGAATAAGGAACTGAGGTGAGGAGAAATGTCTTCACCCAGAGGATGGTGAATGTGTGGAATTCACGATCACAGAAAGAAGTTGAAGCCAAACTGTTGTATGATTTCAAAAATAAATGAGATATAGCTCTTGGGGCTAAAGGTTCATGGGACATTGAGAGAAGGCAGGATCAGGATATTGAATTTGATGATTAGCCACGATCAAAATGAATGGCGGAGCAGCTGGAAGGGCTGAATGGCCCACCTCCTGCTCCTAATTTCTACGTTTCTCTCTGGGATCTTGCTGTCTGCAAATCCATCCTTCTCCCCAACTCCCATGGCTGTAATTATTCCTTGGTTGACTGGCATAGACCTGATGGACCGAGTGGCTTTTTCTGTGCTGTAGACCTCTATCATTTTATGAAACGCTATAATATCCTGAGGTTATGGAAGGCGCTATATGAAGGCAAGACTTTATTTCTTTTGTGTGATTGATTTGAGGCGATCACACAGATTTAATTTTCCAAATAAATGGCTTGAGATGAGAGGAGACTAATGCAATGAAAAATTGTATTGATCTGACAACATCCAAATGAGTGAAGACCATTAACAGATCCAGGGTCATTTAATTTGTCATAAATTATAGCCATTTCACAGGGATTATAGTGGCTGAAAAGATTGATAATTCTATTTCATTTCAAAGATTCACAATTTAAACGTCCCTGGCCGGCGCGGAGAAGTCAGAGAGATAATATTTATTTTATTCCTCTTCCTTTCAGTGCTGGAGCTGGGAGGACAGGCTGCTTCATGGTGATTGACATCATGTTGGACATGGCGGAGAGGGAAGGTGTTGTCGATATCTACAACTGTGTCAGAGAACTACGATCCCGCAGAGTCAACATGGTGCAGACAGAGGTACCGAGTCTTCCTTTAAACACCAGTGTTCATAGAGTCCAGGAAAGCAATAACAGCTGTGACTCCTGCATCCCATTCTTCCCACCTGACACTTAAACGTACAGATGGCACAGTTTCCTGCCCTAACGGTTGCTCTTTTTAGTGGTAAGTGTGCACATGTAAATACACACACACACACAGACATGCACACTCGTGTACACTTTCTAAAAGGCAACACCTTTGAGCAAATGACCCATTGGGTTTGCACCAACCCTCCAACAGAGCATCTATCTCAGGCATACCCCCTATCCCTCTAATCCCACACATTTACCCTGCTAATCCCTCTAGTTTACACACCTTTAGACATCAAAGGTGGGATTTTATGGCCTCGCCCATACGGAAACCGTAAAATCCCGCCCAAGGTCAGCAGACGTTTCCATTGTCCGCCTCTCACCCGTTCCAACAGGGCAATAAAATTATAATAGCAAATGTTTATACAGTGTCTTGAAGGAGGAAAAGCAAACGCAGAGGCAGAGATGTAGGGAAGAAATTCCCGAGCCTGAGACCCAGGCAACTGAAAGCACTACTTAAATGGTGCAACAATTATAATTGGAAATGCACAGGAGGCCACGACGAGAGGGGTGTGGATATCTGGTAGGGTTGAGGGGCTGGAGTAGATTATAGAGAAAGGGAGACGTGAGATCATGGAGGGATTTGAAAACAAGGATGAGAATGTTGCCTAACCAGGAGCCAGTATAAGACAACGCGGTGATAGGGGAACAGGACTCACTGCATGTTAAGGCACAGACAGCTGAGTTTTGGATGACCTCAGGTTTACAAAGGTTAAATGTGGGAGACCAGCGAGGAATGCATTGGAATAGCCCAGTCTTGAGGTAAAGAAGGACATGAATAAGAGTTTCTTCATTGCTGAAGCAGGAGGGGAGTCAGGCAACTTTACAGAGATGGAAGTAGGTGGCATTTGATTTGATTTATTATTGTCACATGTATTAGTATACAGTGAAAAGTATTGTTTCTTGCGTGCTATATGGACAAAGCAGACCGTCCATAGAGAAGAAAATGAGAGAGTGGAGAATGTAGTGTTACAGTTATAGCTAGGGTGTAGAGAAAGATCAACTTAATGTGAGATATATCCATTCAAAAGTTTGATAGTAGCAGGAAAGAATCTGTTCTTTTGTTGTTTGATATGTGTCCTCAGACTTTTGTACCTTTTTCCCAGCAGAAGGAAGTAGAAGAGAGAATGTCCGGGGTGCGGGGGGTCCTTAATTATGCTGACTGTTTGGCCAAGGCAGCGGGAAGTGTAGACAGAATCAATGAAGGGGAGCTGGTTTCGTATTAGTATTTAGTTTCATTTGCATAGCTAGGAGTTTGGAGCTCATCCCGGGATCAGTAAGGTACCAAGGTTGTGAACAGACTGGCTTAATGTTCGCTTTTGCCAGGGAGAGAGATGGAATCAAGTTCTAGTGAATGAAGTGTGCATTGAGGACTGAAAGCAATGGTTTCAACATTTCACTGTACAAAATATTCATCCGTAGTGCGTGTCAGAAACACAAACCATTCAGCAGTCAAATAGTTAAAGTGTGAAATTAGCAGTACAGCGATCAGATAATGAAAATTCAGACAGGGTATGTTTGAGGATATTATTGTGAAGTGATTTTTCCTTAATGTACACTGAAACCTTTCCAGATCATTTGGTGTGATATGAATCACACCTTATTCAGCATCAAATCATTAAACTTCGTGCTCAGAAAATGCAGCTGGGAAGAGCTCCTTGAATCATTAATTCCTGCACATTAAATGATTCCACTTTGATTGAAAATTGACTGCATTGCCTGTCTCTCTCTCTCTCTCTCTCACTCTTCTCAAACTCAACAGGAGCAGTATGTGTTCATCCATGATGCCATTCTGGAGGCCTGCTTATGCGGCGACACGGCAATCCCAGCCTCTCAGCTCAGGTCCGCGTATTACGAGATGAACAAACTGGAGCCACAGACTAACTCCTCTCAGATAAAGGAGGAATACAGGGTAAGCATGCACATTTCCAACAATGGAAAAGGGGTTTCCTGCAAATGAAGATTGCACCTTCTTTGATTTACTTACTCACAGGATCTGAGCGTCTCAGTTCTAGTTACTGATTCTTACTTTGCCCTTGAGAAGGTGGTAGTTGTAAGCCACACTCTTGCACTGCTGCAGACCGTACAGTGAAGGTACAGTCACCTCACTGCCATACAAGTAGTTCCAGGTCTATTTAAGTTAGAATGATCTACTTCCTTGGCAGAGGTATAGAATATAAAAATGAGAATATAGAGTGGAATTTTTCTGTCCTGTCCACCGTGGGAATCGTAGCTGGCAAGACACAAATCATGCAAAGGTCAGTTGAGCTCGTGGGGTGGGGTGGGGAGTGGGGTGTGTGTGTGTGGGGGGGGGTGGAGAGAGGGGAGGGGTGCCTTTTTGGCCTTGGGGCAAGCTTGGCTAAACATCCCATCCATAATGTTGGAATTGTATAAAACACTGGTGAGGCCACAACTGGAGTATTGTGTGCAGTTCTGGTCATCATATTGCAGGAAGGACAGAATTGCTCTGGAAAGAGTGCAGAATGTTGCCAGGGCTAGAAAAGTGTGGCCAAAAGGAGAGATTGGATAGGTTGGCATTATTTCCCTTGAACAAAAAAGGCTAAGGGATGACTTTATGAAGGTGTACAAAATTATGAGGGGCAGAGGTAGAGTAGACAGGATGAAATTCTTTCCCTTGTTGAGAATTCTAGAACCAGGAGATATAAATTCAAGATAAGTGGCAGTAGGTATCGAGGGAACATGAGGAAAAAAATGTTACACACAAAGGGTGGCCAGTGTCTGGAATTCATTGTTGGTAGTGGAGGCAGAGACCTTAAATTTCTTTAAAATGTAGCTGGATCTCCATCTCAAGTGCCTTAAGCTGGCATGGACAATATGGGTCAAATGGCCTCCTTCTGTGCTAGAACTTTTCTATGGTTTATCAGCTGAAGTTCAAATCTGATTCAAAAAAGTTTCACATAGTTAAAGAACATGTTTCAATATCTAAAAAAGACTCTGTGGGGGTAAGGTACCTTCAGTTGGCGAGGGGTGGTTAGTGATGGTGGCAAAGAAATGAGATATTATTGATATGTCTCAATCTCTGATAATAGACAGCATATTTACCTGTTCATAGTCAAGCCAGAGCCAAATACAACTGGTCTTGTTAAGATTAAGGTGGGTGAGGCAAATGACAAGTCCACTTAATCGTGCATTTGGGGTTATTTGTTAGAATCTGACATAGTTCAGTAGAATATACATTTTTAGAACAAGGACAGATGACTCTCGTTTTGGGTTTTGACACAACATACGCCAATCTCAATTATTCTAGCGATGGGCAAAAGAAACAGGGTGATGGCACACACTCAACACCAACAGCCAGTGTAATGCTCAGAGAGAATGCAGCTTCCACTCAGCTCCTGGTCTGAATATAATGAAAGGAGGGAGATGGCAGGTTTTATAGTTGATTTATTGGTGTCACAAGTAAGGCTTACATTAACACGCAATGAAGTTATTATGACAATCCCTTAGTCGTCACACTTCAGCACCTGTTTGGGTACACTGAGGGAGAATTTAGCATGGCTAATGCACTTAACCAGCACGTCTTTCGGACTATGGGAGAAACCAGGTACTGTTGGAGGAAACCCACGCAGACACTGGGAGAATGTGCAGACTCCACACTGTCAGTGACCCAAGATGAGAATCAAACTTGGGTCCGTGGCGCTGTGATACAGCACTGTGACTAATCACTGTGCCATCATGCTGACAGGTGTATCTGTACAGAAAGAAATAACTATCAAATTGGAAATGAATTGCTGGTTCTGTGTGACCTGGCAAACGGGCTATTTATCGAGCCATAGAGATTGCAATGGGAAGGACATGAAGTTCTATTTATCTGATTAAAGTGGTTGGAAAATGATGCTAGGCAGGTGAGATGGGAGTGATGGTCAGTCACCTTCACCCTCTCACATATGCCACCCAGCGAACAATTACTAATGATGAAAGTGGATGTTGCAGGGAAAGTTCAAGGTGAAAAATTGGAGCGAAATTAGATAAGGTATTTTCCAAAACCAACAGCAACAGTGGACAAGCCTGACATGTGAGATCTGAAAAAAACACTTGGTTCAGATTCCATAATTGTGAAGCATCCCATAATAATCATTTTGATGTTGGTTGGTGAGGTTTTGCCTTTGAGTATTTCGCTAGAATTCATGACAAGACAAGATGGGCTGAATAGTCTCTTCCTCCATTGTAACTTTCCTATGGTTCTAAATCATTTGTCAGAAGAATGAAGATTGAGAGATGGAATGAGCTTTCTTTGGACCTTATTATTCTGTAAGATTAGAAACACTCTTTTGTCATCTTTCTTCAATTAGACTCTGAACATGGTGACGCCAACACTGCGAGTGGAGGACTGCAGTATAGCACTTCTACCACGAAACCATGAGAAGAATCGGTGCATGGACGTCCTTCCACCAGACAGATGCCTCCCGTTCCTGATCACAATAGATGGCGAAAGTAGCAATTATATCAACGCTGCGCTAATGGATGTGAGTTATTGACATTTTTCCAATAATGAGGCTTATCAAAAGACAGTGATGCTGCATTTTCTGTTCCTTGTTTCCATTAAATAATTAATTGATTGGCCTTGAAGTAACATTTTAAATTATTCTCATGACTCGTTACGTGCAGAGGTTCAGTGGTTATAATACAGGAGCAGCAGTCCAAAGGTCAGAGGTGCTAATCCTATATTATTAAAGCAGTGTGGTTCAGTAGAAATTGTTGATTTATTACAGCGATTATGAGGTCAAAGGCATTTTAGTCAAACGTATTGATTCCAATGAAAGATGTCTTACATACAAAATAAGTGAATGTGCTTGACAACAACCTAGCATCATTTAATGTGAACTTTTCTCTACCACTATTTGAAGCGTGAATTTATCAGAGTCAGCACCTCTTAGTATAGCTTCTTGAATTTTGTCCAGTAATTGTGAACTGTCAGCTTGCTTGCTGAAATGTTTGACTCCTGATTTGACTTGATTTATTATTGTCACATGTACTGGTATACAGTGTAAAATATTGTTCCTTGCGCACAATATAGTCAAAGCAAACCGTACATAGAGAAGGAAAGAAGAGGGTGCAAAAACTAGTGTTACAGTCATAGCTTGGGTGCAGAGAAAGATCAACTTAATATGTGGTAGTTTATTGAAAAGTCTGATAGCAGCAGGGAAGAAGTTGCTCTTGAGTTAGTTGATAAGTGACACTCGACTTTTGTATCTTTTTCCTGATGAAAGAAGCTGGAAGAGAGAATGTCGGGGGATGTATGGTGTCCTTAATTATGCTGGCTGCTTTTCCACGGCAGCTGGAAGTGTAGGTGGTGTCAATGGGTGGGAAGCTGGTTTGTGTGATGCTTTGTTTGCGGCCTTTTGTAGTTTTTTGTGGTCTTGGAAAAAGCAGGAGCCGTACCAAGCTGTGATGCAACCAGAAAGAATGCTTTCTATGGTGCATCTATAATAGTGGGCATTGCCAAATTTCCTTAGTCTTCAAAGAAAGACTTCCTTAACTAAAGAATCAACACGTTGGGGACAAGGTCTGTAAACTTGTAATAAGACCCAACAGATCTGTC